>PVKZ01000327.1:600000-966472 GCA_004027375.1 Macroglossus sobrinus | reverse complement strand
TTCTTTCTTTCTTTCTTTCTTTCTTTCTTTCTTTCTTTCTTTCTTTCTTTCTTTCTTTCTTTCTTTCTTTCTTTCTCTCTCTCTCTCTCTCTCTCTCTCTCTCTCTCTCTCTCCCTCCCTCCCTCTCTCTCTCTCTCTCTCTCCCCTTCCTCCTCTCTCCCTCTCTCCCTCTCTCCCTTTTCTCCTTCCTTTCTTTTACAATTCTATAATATGTCATATGTGTATCTCATTGTACGTTCACTGATGAAGTAAAATTTCCTTCTATCATCAAATATTTAATCCCCTTTATCCCTGTCTACCTGCTCCATTGCCCCCTTCCCTCTGCTAACCACTAATCCACTGTCCATGTCCCTGAGTCTCTGTTTGTTTGTCATGTTTGTTTGTTGCTTTTACGTTTATGTCCCACATATGAGTGAAATCATATGGTTTTCTACTTTTTCTGACTTATGTCGCTTAACATAATTTCAAGATCCATCTATGTTGTCACAAATGGCAGTATTTCATCTTTTCTTATGGCTGAGTAATATTCCATTGCATATACATACCACAGTTCCTTTATCCAATCATCTATTGAAGGGTGCTTCTGTTGTCTCAATGTCTTGGCCACTGTGAATAAAGCTGCTATGAACATTGGGGTGCATATATCTTTACAGATAAATGTTTTCAGGTTTTTTGGATAAATGCTCAGAAGAGGGATCACTGAATCATATGGTAATTCTATTCTTAGTTTTTTTGAGGAATCTCCATACTGTTTTTCGTAGTGGCTATACCAATTTACAAGGCTCCCTTTCTTGAGCACATTCAAGTGGGTCTCTGTTCTTTGACATCACAAGGATTCTGAGTAGAAACTCTGAGGACAAGTGTCTACTGCCCCTTTTCTAAAATGAGGCAACTGGATTCAATGGAGGATTCAAGCTGGGAGTGATAGTAATAGAGGGACTACCCCCCTCTGAAAGGATGTTAAATTGTGTATGCGGGGAGGGGGGTACAATTTTTGGTTGGAGAGTATATGTAGCTCTCACAGGACTTTCCAAGAGGTCTCTAACCACCATCACCACCCCAGCCCTTCTGTTTCCTAGCACTGTCACCCTCTGAGTCTGGGAAGTCTCTGTTGTTTTAGCTGTTAAGGCAGGGCCTTTTTCACATAGAGGACAGAGCTGTGACATACCACCTGGCATGCTGTGCACTGCACAAAGCACCCAACCCAGAGGGAACCAGGGCTTAAATTCAGATCATCCTCACTGGCCAAACCATCAGTACTGGTATAGGTCTGCATTTGCCCAAAGTAAAGGGTACCTTTTAAAGAAGTGACCAAAAACTCTGCCTGGGTCTGCAGTTTCCTTAGGAGTCATCAACATAAAACTGCTATGGCTTGATGGCCCTGATCCTTTTAAGACAAGATGGAGAACATCTTCTTGAGCCCCATAGAAGATGGTTATAGACTTATTCTAGCTGGAAAGAACTGCAGAAATACTCTAGGACCCAAAATTACATTAGAAATCTATTCTCTCCTCTCCAGCCACCCTCATACTTGCCTGGACCAGAGCTGCAGCCACCTTGGGGTCTCCTTGATTCACCCCATTTTCCCACAGCATCCAGGGGGATGCTTTTAAACCCACAAATTAGCCCATATCACACTGCTCCCACTTAAAACCCTTCCATGCACCTCAAAATCCCCTCTCATTATGGCACTTTACAAAAAAACCCACTTTGCTTTTTCTCATCACTCAAAATTTAGCTCAAAAGTCACCTCCTCAGAGAGGCCTTCCTGGACTATTCCACCTAATTAGCACTCCATGCTCTATTCTCCATCAAATTGTTATCTCAACAATTTGAATTATGTACTTCTCTGCTCTCTGAGTTCTTGTTTGGCTCCCCTACTAGACTGTAAACCACATGAGGGTAGAGCCTCTGTGAATCTAGTTTATGCCTTAACTCCTGTGACCAGCAGGGACGTGGGAGGTATTCAATAAACTTTTCTGATTGAATGAAACAACAAATAGATATCGTCCTATGCCCCTTCCCTGCTCCATCTGTTTCAGAGCTGAGCAACCTAAAGCCTAGAGTGAAGGGTAGGGTGTGTGGAATGAACTGTTTGAGTTCACTGCACACTATCAACCTTGTGGTAGCAGAGCCACTGCCCATCAGCCTGCGGCTGCCCTACCAGAGAGACCTCAGGCTCACAAGGATGCCTGATTCTCTCGGGATGCCCTGAGCTCTGAGGGACTTTTGGATGTCCCCATTACCACAAGGGGACATGGTGTGATGTCACATTCCAGATCCCTGACTTCCCTTTGAACTTGAACCCTTTAGAGAAATGAAGTAGAAGAAGAAAACCACTGGACATCAACATCTAACTTTTTGCCAAATGCCACACCGAATTCAGTTCTGATCTAATTACTCTAAAAGATTTAAGAAAATCCTAAAGTTACTAAAATCTTTTCAAATCAACTTTTTATCAAAATAATAATTGAACGCAGTTTTTAAAGTCAAGTAATACTAACAAGCTTATAACTTAAAAGAAAAAAAAACTAACAGTTAGTCTTGTTTAATAACGAGCCAAGTGGTGTACTATTATGATATATTTTTTTTCTCGTATAACTTTTTTAGTTTCCTGGGACTAATTACTGCCTATTTTTTTCTTTGTTTAGATTTCTTTGAACCTTTGGCTAAGTCTTCCCACATCCTTTAATAGACCAAAAGTGTTTCTCGGTACAATTTTTCCCATTAGTAAAGCCGTCGGCTAGTCTCGCAGTTTCAATATTTTCCCAGAGATGGTGCTTCTGGAGCTTTCCTTTCTCTCACTCTTCTCCAGGACCTGTGGCTCCCTAGGCCTCTGGGCCATGATTAAAGAAACAATGAAAGCTTAGAAGATAGTGACAGCCACATCTCTACTCTACCTTGGGTCTTTGCCTCCACATCCATGTTCAGCCACCTTCTCTTATTTGTCTTCTTAAAAGAACGATGCCAACATTTCACTATCTATCAAAAGGAAATGTTTGGAGGAGGGAGGAGTTATGATAGTACTTTTTGCTTGGGCTCTACCGATGCTTTGATTTCACATCATGATTGGATGGAATATCATAGGCAGAATTGTGTGAGATTTTGGCCTGGTAGTTGCTGAAGTAAATTTCATGACACCCCTAAATTTACTCTGGCCCTCAAATTTTATGGTAACTCAAAAGACTAAACTAATTAGGAGGAAATGGACCCTTCCAAGCATCCCCCAATCTTGTTATTCTATTCAGAGCCAGACTGACAAAGTCAGTGTCGTGATTTGAAGGGAGTCTTGAAGAGCCCCCTGCCCTTGAATATCAACCCTATTTGGAAAGTACTGACTGAACTTCCACCATTATTACTCTAAGCTCTGCTTCCTTAGGATCTGTTGTTGAAACACACATGTCTCTTGAGGGGATCACACTTTAAATTATATCTGGGTTTTTGAGTGAATATGTATTAAGTACTTTCAAGAGAGCTGGAGGGTAGAGGGGCAGTGAAGAGAGCTGGTGGGGTAGAGAGCTCTTCCATGGGGCTACAGCCCACTGCTTCCTGAAAGTTGATAATGGGCCCTCCACTAGCTGCTTTGTCTGTGACCAGCAAGCCCAAGGAGAGGGAAGGCACAGCTGCAGGATCTGTGCACCCTCAGCTCCTCTTTACCCCTCACCAGTATTTCTCACTCCCAAGACAGGCATAAAATTTCCTTGCTTCCTTTGGGCCATAAAAGCATAAAATAGACATGCAAAGGATGGGCCCAGCTTTTTTTCATCTTCTCTGCCAATGACATGACCCACAAAAGTGAAGAGCCCTATCTGAGCTGACTCACACCCAGAAAACTAGGGAGGAAGTCTTATAAGGACGCCAGCACCACCCTGTGGCACCCTGATAATACAGGCATCTGCCCGGACACTCACAGCTGCTGCTCATTTGTGTCTGGCTGTGGCTGGACCAGAGGCTTAGCTGATGTCTGCAATTATGGAGCGCCAGAGCTTGCTGGGGTTCTCTCAGCTGCCTAATTAGCCCAGAAAGGAGGGTCAATCCTCTCATTCAAAGTCACCCCTTCAATAAAGAGGGAGATTCAGTGAAGAGTCATCCAAGACTGATGCAGTCTGGGTTTTGCAGGACCCTGTACAGCCCCCATCTTATGTAGAAGCCATTCTCTCTATCTCTGTTTATTTATTTATTTTATTTTATTTTTTTTCCACTCTCTCCTCTGGCTTCCCCTGACCCCTTTCAGTTTCTTGCTTGTCTACTTGTTTCTCTCTCTCTAGTATTCTCCATACACAACTTTCCTTTCCCCAATCAAAGAAGCATTGAAACAACGAGACGAACCTCAGCGCTGAAAGGTCTGGGCTGAAGAACTGGACTTGCATTAGCTCTGCAGATACCTATAGTTTCATGTCATGTGGAGGAAGAAGGATCCTGGTTCATTATCCTAGCGGGATGTGGACCTGACTGCCCCCTCAGCAACGAAAGCCTGAGTTTGCCCTGAATTTGCAACATGGCTTTTTGATACAAGTCTGTCTGTGACTATAATCTTGAATTTGTTCTCAATATTTATTAAGAGCTTAGTCGAACCTAACTGTAGATCAAATGGATAATAATTGCTCAGAGGAAAACAAGGAACCCAATTCCAGGAACTTCTGAACACACCACTCTTACTGTACACCCTTGGTGGGATGTAGGCCAAATATTGCCGAACTGCAAAAATCTCCCCCTTTAGTGGTTTGGGGTCCATAGTGATGGTGGTGTGGTAATTTCTAAACCAGTTTGAGTATATGATAGTAAATGAGTAAACAGATTAGTATTTGGGGAAACTAGGATTTTTCTGTAGGAGAAGGAAGATATGGATATGGAGTGAGAGAAAGAGAAGCAGACCTTTTGGTATTAGAGTAAAATTGGAAGTATCAGTACAAATGTGCACTTTAAAAATAGACATGTATTTCCTAGTTCTCTTCCCTCCAGATGCTTAGAAGCACTGATACTCCAGTGGTAATGATCTTTATATGCTATCAGAGCTCCTGGGAGAAATGGCTAATCCCAGGAGTAGGAAAGGGAAAGTACTAGCTGAGTCTGGAATGACTCATTTTGCCAAAAAGTTCTCAAAATAAAGAAGTGTTCAAAGCCTGAGAAGATATCAAAAAGACAAAGAGTCATCCTGAAGGAGTTTACATTGGCTAAATTTGAGTCAATTAGAGCATCAGAAAGGAATAGTGAAAGTTACAAATAAAATCAAATAGAAAAACATCAACGAGTTTATTGAGATACTAAATAATAATAAAAATAAATGGTCAAATGATATAGGAAAGCTCTTTTCTATAAAATAATGCCACCAAATAAATGTAAAAGGAATGACAAAATTAGGATATCATTATTTTTTTTAACCACCATTCAATAACTGAAGCAAGTAAAAGTTCAGTGGATGCTTAACCACTGGATAAAATCATTAGGGCATGAGATAATCACATCCTCAAAATCTCGTCTTACAGATAGATTTCCATACTTTAGGAAATAAAGGTACTTTTGTAACAAATGATCAAACTTAACATCACCTAAAATGAGACAAACTAAACACATTGCTTTCTGATTCGAGGCCTTGGAGAAGACAAAATGTCACCTCAGAAGTATTCCTGCCAAAACATTTAACGTGAACCTAATCATGAAGAAACACTCAGACAAACCTAAATTTAAGGAACAGTCTACAAAATAACGTGCCTGTATGCTTAAAAAATATCAGCATCATAGAAGACAGAAAAATATGGAGGATCTTATATTAGATAATAGTACTATAGTGATATTAAATTTCCTGAGTCTGATGGTTCTATTGTGTTTATGTGCAATATCCCTGTTCTCCAGAAATAAATACAGATGTACTTAGCTATAAAGTGTTATGAAATCTGCAACTTACTCTCAAATTATTTGAGAAGGGAGAAAATATTTATATGAAGGGAATGGAGGATGAAAGGAAACAACCTGGCACAAATATGGTAAAAAGTTAACTGGATTTTCTAGACAGAGTATATAGATGTGCATTGTACTTCTTGTGTTCAACTTTTCTGTAGGTTTGAGAATTTTTGAAATAAAATGTTTGAAAAAAAGTAAGCGTATAGCTAGAAATAAATACATGGAGGCTTGTTGAACACAAGCCATGATTTAGTCTTGATCAGTGTTGAGAACCTCTGACAGTCACATTTTCTGGGATGAGAAAAAGAAAAGGATTCCAGCCTTCCAGGAGATCAGGTTCTGAGCCCCACCACACACAATCCTCCCCCCCCCCACACACACACCCCTGTTGCCTCTAGTTGAGTCCTCTGCCCTCTGGGACCTCATGGGGTGAGGATAATCACCCTGAGTGACTGAGCTCCAGCTCCTGCCCCACAGTGGGTATTTCTGTCTCTACAATGAATTCTTATGAATCAGATCCTCATTGCACAGAGTGCCACATTCCCCCGGAATATTCCAGAATTCTAAGGGAAGATCCATAGAAGTGTCACCTAAACTCTGCTGCTCACCAGAATCACCCACAGGGCTTACAAAACCACATGGCTGGGTTCTACCCCCTCCCCCCACCCCCGATTTCTGACCCAGTCAATCTGAAGGATGCTCCAGAATCCAGATTTTTGGAGAAATGCCCAGGTACATCTAATTTGGAAATGGGGATTGAAACTCAGGATAGGTGACCTTTAAGGAACTTTTCTATTCTAGGTGTATCTTTATTTTAAAATAGAGAATAAAAATAAAAACACACTTAAGAAGAAAGTTTTCCTTGGTCAATCTCTCCTGATTCAAAGTCTGCAGTGTAAGTAATACTTACTGCTTTGGAGTGGATTAAATAATTGAGCCATAGTTTGAGCCTTAAAGTTGGAAAGGTACGCTCAAATGTCTCAGACGCTGGGTGTTTGGAGCAGGAATGCGGTCTGGGTGCCTTCCAGGCAGACCTGCCTGTGCCAGGCTGGCAGGTTCTCAGCAGGGCCCAGCTCCCATCTCCCCTGGCTTCTTAGAGCTTTGTCTCTGTCTAGGTTTAGATATACAGCAAAGTACTGAATGTATCGTGAAAGCTAGAAGTCTAGAATCAGGTTGTCTTGTTCCCCTCTCTGACCATTTTAGAAGTGGGGGACCTAAGATCCAAGCTTTGTCCCATGGCTGGGAAGTGTCAGAGATGGGTTTCTACCAATGACTCAGAATCCAGGGGTGCCACAGTGTACCCCACAGTCTCTTCAGGTTATTTCTATTTGGCCTAAACAACCTTCATTTTTAGGTATATGTGAAAATAATAAAAGTTAAGTATTTGGGTGAAATGGAAACTGCTGAGAGAGCTAACTCAGAAAATTCAGGCCAACTTCTCTATGGCAAAAGTATGCCTAATAAAATTTGGGAATTCCAATACCCCTTAGCCCTCTGCTTTATGTCATCCTTGGATCTGTTCCCCAAAATTAATGCCTTCAGTGTCAGCTTATGTTTAAAAGTGTTTAGGACTTCATAGTAATGAGGTTGATTTCTTTTGCTGTCAGGTTTTGCCTAATTGGGGTAAACTCAATATTTTTTCTTAAAAAACCTCATATGGAAATTCTGTTAAAATTATTAGCTTGTAACTTCAGTTAACTATGGATATTTAAATTTTATTAATGAAATATTTATGTACTGGGTACTAGGGATACAGCAATGGACAAATATACTAAAAATCTAAAAGCCCTTCCGGAACTCCTGGAAATTATAATTTAGTGGATAAAATATTAGAGGTAAATCCAATTGGCAATTTATAGTGATTGTCTAAATAAAAATAAATTTAAATGTTAACTATCATATGCACAATAATGTTATGTGAACACAATGTTCACATTACCTAATTTACACTAGGTAAATTATTGTATATACCTGCATATCTATGTTGTTTTTTAAAAACTCAAACAAAAGAGTTGACCTTTTCGAGTTGCAATTTCCTAGAAATTTTACTTCTTTTATGAGGTTTCCAAGATTTAAAAAGAATTAGCAGTGTTTTTTTTGGGCCAAATTCTGATGGGCATTAGACACTTGTCCTCAGAGTTTGGGAATTCCACTCAGAATCCTTCTGGTGTCAAAGAATAGAGACCCACTTGTGTGTGCTCAAAAAAATGTGCCTAACCTATGAGAATCGCCCCCGCACCTCCTTCAAAACAATCTGTGGGCCAGAGCCCAACTCAGCCAGATCCCACTGGGACAAGGATGAGAAACACCAGAGCTGTCAGAAACAAGGACTTGCCTCTGAGAAGTACATCCTTTCTCTGTCCCTACCCCCACCTCTAATGACTTCTCAGCTACTGTCCCTGTGTCTCCTCCTCCTCCCTTCTTTTCTTTGGCTTTTTCTGTGTGATTTCAATCTCACTTCTCCCCAAACCTCACCTCGCACCTGGGCTGTAATGGCCTCCCCTGTCTCAGTTCTGCTTGGCTTTTCAATGACAGTTCTACCACCACTGTCACCTGGCAACTTCCCTCGGAGGCTCTTACTTTAAATTCTCAATGGAGGAACATGACTGGTCTGGCTCATTTTCTTATGCCGGGCCATGTAAGATAGATTGCTGGCCGATTTATGGATAGTTTTCCTCATTGAGTCGGATGTCATTCCCAGTCCAACTGGCTGTGGCCAGAGTCAGAGTGTCCATAAACGACCGTTGAGGACAGCAGCCCCTGTAAATGAGGCAGATTCCTCCGAGGGGCAGAATTTGGGGACAGACACTCTGAAACTGTTTCAGTATTATGGTAGTAGTTCTTCTCAGATCAGGATCTTTGGGGATACCCATGATTACTTCTGAACTCCATGTGTATTTGTCCTGGGTGAAGTCAGGGGATGGGACTATCCCATAAGCAGCCAGAACTAAATCCAGAAACTCATCTACTAAAAACAAACAAACAAAATACCCTAGATGTCTGTGAACATAAATTAAAACAAAATGGGGAGGGGAGAGCTGTCTGATTGCAATTTTCTGGCACCCCTGACTGCTCTTCAATCTATATATAAACCCTAATATCTGGGTTCAGGGTAAACTTGGGCCAGGGTGAACCCTTGGTGGCTGTTAGAAGGAAAGGCACTCCATATATGTAATTTTCAGGCTGAGCTCATGGTGGAAGAGCAGTCTTGTTGGCAGAGTTCTGATATAAAATGTTTTCCTATGAGAACTGTTTTTGATGGTGACAGCAGGGATGTGGAGGAGGAAGACACAGCCTATTCAGGGCTTAAAGGAAACAATGTGAGTGAAAATAGGTCAAGCGAACCAAGACCAAGTCTTCACTTTTTCTCAAGTCTGGCTTGGCCTAAAAGGTGCTCTATTAAATTCTCCACCCTCTCTCAAAAATTCATACTGGGAACTAGCTCTGAGAAGTTGTGCAGCCAAGAAAACGTCCTCATTTCAGTTAGTCTAGCATTCCCAAATTTATTGCCCACAGAACTCTTTTTCAGACATAGATCCCATCAGTCTCCTTAAGAACCAGGAAATTCTGCTCCACATCTAATTAAGGAAAGCTACATCCAACCCTAACTTCTCTGTTTTCTCACCTTGACTTACCTAGGTATACCAGAAAAGACAGGATTCGACAAATAAGGAATTGTCTTCAAATGCATGGAGGATTGGCACTTTAGACAGTGCTATTTAGATTTGCTTTGTATAGCTCCAAAGAATAAAGGGTCAGTGTCTGGATTCTGGGAAAGCAGATTTCACCTTCTGAATGAGAGAGAATTTTTTTAAATTGACTTATTTTTTGAAGAGGCATTATAAGCACATGGTACAAAATGGCAAGAGGTGTTAATACCAAATGAGGATGTAGATCAGAAGGAACTCTTACACAGTACTGGTGACATAACGAATTGGGAAAAGTTAACATTTACATACTCAATGACTTAGCTATCCACCTGAAAAGATATACTCCAGAGAAATTCTTGCACACGTGCACCAGAAGACATATACAAGAATGTTCTGGGGGAAGGCTGTAGAGCTTCAAACTGGAAAAGACCAAATATTCACCAACAGGAGAATGGATAAACACATTATCAAATTTTCATACAATGGAATAGTATCTAGTGATGGAAGTGAAAAAAATTGCAGATGTATGCAACAACATGGAAAATTCTTAGAAACTTAATGTTGATATGAAAAAAGGAAGTTTAGAAGACTACACATCACATGCTACAGTTTTTATAAATTCAAAATCAAGTCAGATGAAACAATGTATTCCTTAAAGATATATCAATATAAATATTATTTTTAAAAGATAGTAAAAGACAGCATTATTCATAATAGCAAAAATTGCAAATGACCCAACAGTCTTTCAACTGATAAATGGATAAATAAAATGTTGAATAACCATACAATAGAATATTATTTGGTAATAAAAAGAAACAAAGCACTTTTGCATGCAGCAACATGAATGAATTTTGAAAACATTATGTTAAGTGAAAGAAGACAGTCACAATGAGTCCATTTATATAAAATTCCAGAAAAAATAAATCCAGAAAGTAGATTGCTGGGTGGTTAAGGGCTGGGGTGGGGGGTGGGAGCACTGGAGGAAATGAGGAGTGAGGGCTAATGGGAATAGTGCTTCTTTGGGGGGTAATGAAAATGTTCTAAAATTGATTATGGTGAGGGTTGTACAAATCTATGAATATAGGAAAACCTATCAAATAATATGCTTAAATGGGTGAATTGCATGGTGTGTGAATTATATTTCAATAATGTTGTTATAAAAAGTTGCAAGAGAATAATAGGTGTGAAATTTAGGAAGGTGATACTGGGGGGAAGGGAGATGCGCACAAACAAGGTAGAAAAAGAGCCAGTAGGAGCCTCTGTGGAACTTTAGGTGTTCCAGTGGCGAGGTGCACTCTCTGGCGGGGTTTGCTGGTCCCTTTGATTTTTAAAAATTATACTACATAACTTGCACCTATATTGCACATAATCTTCTGTAGAAACAATCAGTAATAAAATTTTAATGCAAAACGTATAGAAAGGCATATAGTAGAAGTAGTCTCACTCCCCTTGCCCTGGTTTGAAGGCAGCCCCTGTTCTGTTTCTTCTGTGTCCTTCCAGAGTCTGTGTGTTTATGATCACGACACACGTGTACATGCCCAGAAGCGACTGCGTGCTCTTCACACTGTCTCACACATTGTTTCACAGACATAACATGCTTTGGAGAACAGGGTGGCCTTGGTTGTGTTAAAGGCGGAGAGGTTTTCGGTCCAATCTGAAAAGAATGCGTGTTCTGGAGTCAAACTGCCTGTGGTTAGCCCTGCAGCTTGCTCTTTTGCTGCACTCAGACCTGTGAGAAAAAAGGCCACCTTATCTAAAACTGCACTCCTCCATCATCTCTCCCCTAGCCTGCATTATTTTTCTTCATAACATCACTTGGCATGACATGTATCCACTTGTTTAGTGTTTATTGTTCATCTCTCCCACTAGAAAGTGAGTTTTATGACAGCAAGAACTTTGTTCTGTTGCCACATAGAGTGTGTTACAGTAGGCATGCAATAAATATTTGTCAAATGGTTGATGAATGAGTGAATGCCTGATTTGAAATACCAGCTCCATCATGTATGTACTAGCTGTAAGATCTTGGGCAAGTTACTAAATCTTTCTTTGCCTCAATTTCCTCTTCTGCACATTGAATAATAATAGCCATGAGGATTAAATTAATTTCTATATTTAAGAGACTTAGAACAAGGCTTGACACATAGTTACATTCATCATATGTTGGCTCTTATTGTTAGAGTATACCATAATTTATTTCACTGGTCTTCTATTCAGGCTGCTTCTAAACAGCTGCAATGTAGAATTTTGCACATGATGTCATTTTTTATGTGAGCAAGGCTATCAAATGAATTTCTAAAAGTGGAATTTCTGGGTCCAAGGGTACACATGTTTTTTTTTTTTTTCTGAGAGATAATACCAATTTGAAGAGATAAATAATGATGAGAAGAACTGGACCACACTGTGTGACTGGCTCTCAGGGATGTGGTGGCCCCAGTTTCTTCTGTAGGTGAGAGGCTGGACTGTATGACCTGCAAGGTCCCTGTGGATCTGGAACATAATAATATGTTCCATACCATTTTTGGCTAAGTGCTAGACATATTTGCAACGTTAAAATGCAAGCCTAAGTTTCATTTTATATCCAGTTGGTGGTAAAGAGGAGAAATACTCTCCTGACTTATTTTTGAACTGAGCCAATTTTTGATTCATATTGTAGTGGGGGTTATTTTGGTTTGTTTATTGGGGGTGGTGTTTGTTATATTTTTAGACGTTTTTAAGGTATTTGGTGTAAAAATTTAAAAACGACCAGTGTACCATTTTAAAAATGTGTGGTCAATTATTTGAACTCTCCCTATACAAATTAAATTTTTATATAATAATTAGGGTAGGAGGTAGGTCACGAAATATTGTATTTCTTTTTTTAACTTTATTGGCTTTTTTTTTGCCCTGTTGAGTCTAGTCAATAATCCACATTCTATAGCCACTCAAATGTCAAAATGTTTCAAAAACATAAAAAAAATAAAGAAATGAATAGAAGCATCCTTGTTCTTTAAATTATTTCTGTGTTACCCTGAACTGTAAGTGAACCCTCCTTGCTTATAAAAGAAGCAGCTGTTCATGCAATTGAAACCATGGTTCATTACAAACTGACCTCAGATTCAGGAGTAAAACTTCCTCTATTTTACTACGACTATTCAGACAGGGACTGGAGATAAACAATAATCAAAATCAGGATGGAACTTGACTGGGAAACCCTCTATGTTCTTTGGCAGAATTATAGCAGCTCTCGAATTGCCAGGAGTGAGGCAATGTGAAATGACCCTCAAACATTCCCTCTGAAATGCAGTGGGTCCAGGCTGCCAAGTCTGAGCAGACAAAGGCTGATTGTAATGACTTCTTAAGCATATACTTATAGAAACACTAATTATCACCAACCCTATTTTAAACATTTATAGAAAGTAGAGATGAAAGAGCCCTTTCATATCCATTTTTATATTCCCCTGTGCGAGAAACTATGATTACAGAATATTTTTAAAAGATTTTTTCTCCCTGAGATTCTTATTTCTAGGTCTTATTCTTAAAATACTAAATTCAGTTTGAGGCTTACGTGCTCATCAAGTTAGATATGAGAAGATAGCAGGGAAATGAAATGGGTAAGTGGGTGCAATGATGGAGGGTACACTGCGATGCAGGAAGTATGAGCACATAAAGCATTGAAATGACCTGTTTTGGAAAAGCGAACATTCAGTTTGCTAAGGTGCTGATAGAAGCCAATTCTAGATTGAATTGGCTAAACATTAGAGTTCATCAGAATCTTGGGGTAGGGCTGCTTTAACAATGAACATTATGGGGTCCCACCCCCAGAGAATTTGATTCAGTGTGTTTGCAAGGCCACACTTTGAGAGGAAACTGGCTTGAATGTCAATTATTCCCAGCCTGTCTCTCAAAGGACCTTCAGCCGTATGTCTACTTAACCTTCATTTATATTCTCCCTTTTTTGGATCCCAACCCTGCTGTCTTTCTCCCAGCTCTCCTCTATGGCATACTGTACATGTGCTAAAGTTGGCTCCAAATATGGTCTGAGGCAGGCCTTGTGTTCTTGGCTGAGGCCATCCATGAAGAATGCTTTGACCTATTGAAGTCAATTGTAATTCTTTATGGCGTCATAAAAAAAAAAAAAGAAAGAAAAAAGGAGAGAAAAAAAAGAGATTCCAGGACAAACTATCACTGAGAGGGAGTAGATATCCTTGGCATGTAGGAGGCTGAACTGGACATGGTGGGGTCATGCAGAGACCCTGGACTAGCCTGGTGGGGCTGGTGGTTCAATGGGCACAGTACAGATATGGGAGCTAATATAAAGAGCCAGGCTGTTTGTTTGGAGGATTCATGAGGCTGCACAAATTCCATTGAGCCTACAGAATGAGGCTTGGCTCTGCTCCGGTTTCCCAGTGCCCATTCCCTCCCCTCCCCGCTCCATCCCCAGTACTCCCATCACCTGGCCAAGAGAAAACACATCTGTCAGTATTTCACCTTCTCATTTACTGCTCTGTGCATGTGAACATGAATAGTTGGAAATAAGGTGTCAGGAGTTTACCTTCCATTCAGTCCAATCTCTCTTCTATGCAATTTTGTGGAGTCTTCTAAGAGTCACTGGACTGAGGCCAGCATAGACAGTTGCTCCCACTGCCCCTCACCCCTGCCTCTAGCTTTCTGCTGATAATACAGGTGTTCCATCAGACAGGAGTCTGTGACATTCACTCTGAAACAAAGTTCTTTCCCAAGATTGCCAAAGCCAAGGAGTCCCAATTTAGAGTTGACAGATGGGACTGTTATTTGTTAGGCACCTACCAAGTACCCAGTGCTTTGCATCTTTATCACATTTACTCCCAACAATAACCCTGGTGGGTAGACGGCACTATCTTGGTTACAAGTGGGGAAACTGAAGCTGGGGATTCGATGGCTTGTCTAGGGTTGTACATGGAGGACTAGAATGTGTGAGGTAGACAGCAGGCTTTGTGCTCTCTATTTTTTGTTGCTTTAATGATTTGTCTAACTCTGAACCACTTGCTGTTAGCTGTGTTTTATGCCCATTTATGAGGCAGTATAGTGGAGAGGTTAAGAACTTAGCTCTGAAGACAGATTGCCTTGGGTTCTACTGCTCATTAGCTGTGTTATCCCTCATTTCTCTTGGGATAACAAGAATAATGATAATATAATACTTGCCCCTTAGAATTTTGAAAATAAATAACAAGAGACAATAAGATGCTTAGCACAGGGCCTGGTACAGTGTAAGTGCCTCAACTAATATTAGCTAATTACTGTAATTACCACAACCACTTCCTTCATCATCATTATCATTATCTTTGCAAACTGCCTTAAAATGAAGGTATAAATGCATGAGTAGAATAAGAGATAACTGGTGGCTGAATGAATGCATGAAGAATGTGTGTATGAACAAAGGACAGTACTAGTTGGATGGTGGGAGTGGGGTGGATCACAGAATGACTAAGGTACAGATATGCTCACTGACCTGCTGACCCATTTTGTGGCTGGGCTCGTGAGGACCTACCCTTCCCTCGAGTAGCAGGTGGATCCAGGTTAACACAATTATGGTGGCTGCTAATTACTTCCCAGCTATGCTGTGGGCCACTGGGTGTGTGGAAGTGGGGTGTTTCCGAGAGAGTAAAGAGCAGGTATTTCTGATTCTGTCCAGCCTGTCAGGTCCTTGATCAGCTTGGGTGTCCCAGCCCTGGCCCCAGCCAGAGAAGAGGGCACCCTGGCCTGGGTCCCCAGGGAGGAAAGCCAGGACCTGACTGAAGAGACAGGCTCTGAGTGGCTGTGATTAGACCAGTTCAGGAAGGAGGGGGTGCAACCTGTGAGAGAAGTGGGGTGGGGGAGACAAAACACATTCATGTTTGGTCCTCATTTTCCAGATGGCAAGTAGAAGATTAGAAAATTAAGTCAGCTACCCAGATGTGAACTCAGAAAACTGAGTCTGGAGCAGGGCACTTAGAAGCTAGGTACTGCCTCCAAGAGAAGGGAATCCTAATACCTGTGTAGCTCACCTCTCATGGTGATGAAAGATTTCAGAGTGATAACTTTGGGCAAATAATTTGTACACTAAATCTGTCTGTCTTCATTCATGTATCCAGTATTTATAATGAGCCTGCAAGCATGGTAAATCATTATTACTATGTCCAAGATTCTGTAGGAGATACACATTTTTTTCATCTGTGTCCAAGAGTGATAACTATAATAAGAATAAAGGTACTAACTACCAGGCTTTTTATGTTTATTATCTCACTGAGTTGTTACAACAATTTGAAGTTGTTACAACTTCAGTTGTAGTGAAGTGGCAATTATCAGCCTATTTTATAGATTAAAAAACTGAGGCTCAGAGAGATTAAGTAGCTTGCTCTCCATCCAGGACATACAGCTGGGAGTCAGTTCCAAAGCCAAGGTTCATGCTGGGATTCCTTTTGACTCTGAAGTTCTTGTTCTTTATTGCTGGCCAAGGGGTAGAAGAGAAATATCACCCACTATCCAAAGATGGTTTGGAGCTGTTATACCTGACTTCGAGTCTCTACGTGCACCAAGGAGCCGAAACTGATGTAAGAACAAGAAGGAGTTTATTTGCAGGCTCGAGCCCGGGCTGAAAACCGATGCACTGACACAGCAGTGAAAGTATCGGCCCTGACTTACAGTTTCAAAGGGTTTTTAAAGAGTAAAGCCTCAAGCAGAGGAGTACAGCTGTGGAATTACAGGATTGGTGAGTTTATTTTAAAACCTTTAAGGGGATTGGTTAAACTTTGTGCTGAGGAAAAGAACCACAGGACAGGGAACTTGGTGGGTGGGACTTTTAGATAACGTCCAAGAGGTCTCTGATTGGCCAATTGTTGGGTGGGGTGACTCTTAGTCAGCTGGTGGTTTTTCTTTTTCTTTTTTTTTTTTTATTCCACTTAAGTTCAAAATGGAGGGTTTATATCTAAGATGGAGTCACTTTGGTTCTACAGAGCTATCACATCAGCCAGAATGGTCAAAGAAGGCTTTTTGGAGGGAATGGGATGCAGGAGAATTTCTCTGTCTGAGGGGAAGGGGCAGCATTTTAGGGGTTAGGGGTTAGTGAGGAAGGGCCAGGACAAGGTAGACAGTGAGGAAAGTCACAGATGCCACCACCTACTCTGCTCTTCCTCACAACCCCATGAGGGAGGAGGGGCTTGCATGACACTTCCATTTTTAAGCCATGATGCTCAAAGAGGTTATGTAACTTGCCCAAGGTCACTCAGCTACTAAGTAATAGAAATTGGTCCTCAGGCTCCTGGACTCCTTCTATTTTACAAGCAGCAGGAACCATGGAAATTTTGTGGGTAGTGTATGGAAGATGTGACACAGACCCTCTTAAATGTGTAATTTTCATTCATTAAGGTCAGCTTTCTTAACCTTTTCTTGTGCCACAGACTCTTTAGCAATCTGGTGACTTCTGTGGATTCCTTTGCCAAATAATTTTAAAAAAATTTTTATGGTAAATGCATATGACATAACATTTACCATCTTAATCTTTTTTTAAGTCAACAGTCAGTGGCGTTAAGTACGTTCACATTGTCAGGCCGCCATCCACAGAAATCTTTATATCTTGCAAAATTGAAACTCTGTACCCATTAAACACTAATTCCCTATCCCCTCTCTGCCCAGCCCCTGGCAACCATCATTCTGCCCTCTACTTCCATGAGTCTAACTACTCAAGGTAACTCATGAAAATGGAATCATGCAACACTTGTCCCTTTGTGACTGGCTTACTTCACTTGGTATAATGTCCTCAACGTTTATCCATGTTGTAGCACCTGTCAGAATTTTCTTATTTTTTAAGGCTAAATAATATATCATTGTATGTATAAACCACATTTCGTTTATCCATTTATCCATCAATAGACCCTTGGATTGTTTCTACCTCTTCGCTATTGCAGATAATGAGCCAAATAATGTTTTAAAATGCAAAAAATTATATATGGTTGTATATATATGTATGATGCATATGTGTGTGAATATATATATTATATATAACATGATTACAAAGGAAAACAATTATATTGATATACAGTTATTAATATATATTTTAAAAATAAATTATGACATAGGAACGTACCAGCTCTTTTACTAACAGAGTGAATAACTAGAAACAGGCCTAACAACAGCCTTAATTTTGAAGCAATGATAAGTATAAATGATATTTTGAGATATATGCAGTAACTAGAATATAATGTGAACATACGTGTGATTTCAGCAGCAAAATCTTAGGTTCTGCCAACATTCCTAAAGTTCGTTGTCTGCATTGATAATTGAAAGAAATGCTAAATTTCAGTTAGAAATTTGTGAAAAGAAAGATGTAATTATTTTTCACACAAGTCTGGGATGCCTGGAATTCTCTTTGCGGGCCCAGGAAATTACAGTAGCCTGGGAATGTGATGAGAGCACAGTTTTGGGGCTTGAGAAAAAGTTTTTTAACCATCCTGGCTCCAGCTTTCTAATTTTTTGGTTTGGGGTGATCTTTTCCTGGCTTGGTCCAGCTGGGCGAACTTGGGTGTGTAGAATCTCTGAGCCTCAGTTTCCCTACCTATAGTTAAATAACGATATGCACCTTTCAGAGGTCACAGCTTCCTATGACTCCCAAAGTTCCTTTGAAAAGTAGGATAAAAACCAAGAGAGCATTTAGACCTAGGTTTATCTAAATCTCAAAATCCCCTCCCCCATCCACAATGGATGGCAGGATGGCAGGCTTTTTACGTCCATGTTTTCTAGAATTTCATTTTCTTCTTGGCGTCCAGGGTAAACAACACAACTAAGCCAGACCCTGCCTTTTCCTACCATCCTAGCCTTTTGGGAACCAAGACTGGCATCTGTTTCCAAAGACCTTAAGTTGTCTAAAACTTTTACTTACCAGGGGGTGGTCTGGGATTCTATCAAGGGCCATAAAAGATCCTAGCCAGCCAAGACAGAGGATCAGCAGGGATATTCTTGAACAATTAGCTAGGGAAAGGAAGCCAAAAAGGGGAGTTGATATGCAGATGTCCAAGCATTCCAGCAATGTGCCTTAAGATAACCTCCTCCCTGGTTGAGAACCACTGGTGAGGATTCTCTAAATTTGCTGCCTGCAGGATGGGCTTGGTTCGTTTTAATCGTGAAAATCACTTACTATCATACTTTTTAACCATCTGCAAAATGAGATGAGACTATCTAGTTCACAAGAGTGCAGACTGATTGAGATCTTGTTTGTGAAAGGTGCTATCCAGGCTGAGCTGAAGCTGGTGTGCAGCCAGGGGCTGGAGGGATTTGAGTAGCCCTCTCACCCTAAGGCCTGTTTGCATGAGTTGCTCACAGTCCTTTGCTCGTGATTGAGGGTTTGATTTTCTTCTTATCTTCCTCCTTCTCCTTCTCCTCCTCCTCATCCACATCCTCTTCCTTCTCCTCCTCCTCCTTCTTCTATTAGTTTCAAGTACACACTACATTGGTTAGACATTTATATAGTTTATAAAACGATCCCCCTAATTGCTCCTTCTCTCCTCTAGTTTTCACCTAGCCAATGTATTAATACTAACTGCATTCTTTATGCTGTGCTCCCCATTTCTGTAACCATCTATCAACTACTAATTTGTACTTTTTTAACCCTTCACCCCATCCTTCCAGCCCCACAACCCCTCATCACCTTTGTCCATTACCAAATTGTCCTCTATATTTGTGAGTCAGTTTTTGATTAGTTTGTTCTTTTTGTTCCTTGTTTGTTTTTTGGTTGTTATTTTTTTTTCCCCCTGAAGAGTGCCTAGGAAGGGAGGAAGAATGGAGAAAGTGACTACAGTTTTGGTCTTCCTGTGGCAGATGCTGGCTCTCTGTAGGGAGAAGAAGTTGTGCTTATAAGAAACTTTTTGAGACTGTACCCAAGCATTGTTGGTTCAGAACCCAAGGGGCACAATGTCACACTGCATGGGGAGAGAGCTAGTCTCCCCCACACCCCGTCTATTCTTTCCATACTGCAAAGCAGTACTGCAGGCCCGAGGAAGCCGCAAGCAGTGGCATGGTAGGGGCAGAGCATAGGGCCTAGCAGAGGCAGAAGACAATGAGGCTGCAGACTCCCCTGTGGATTCTGGAAAATAAGTGTTGGGCGACCCCAGAGAGATGTGAAGCAATCCCTAATTTTATGAGCCAATGGCTCTAAGAGCTAGCAAGTGTCAGCTATTAACTCAGCTTTACCTCGGTTGTGCTACTTCTACCCTGAGGCTGGGATGGAACAAGCAAAGCCTCACTCTCATAAAAAAATGGAATAATTCTTTTTGCTTTTCTGGGTCTGGGACACATACTTGCTTGCTAGTAATGCTGGGGTTGCTAAGGTATTGTTCTTCCATCAACTGTGTAGGAGAAAGGTTAACAGGGTCAACCAGCTGCTTGTCAAAGAGCTGCTTATCAAATGCCATTCAGTCAGATCTCTGGTCCCAAAGATCCCAGATGCTTCCCCTAGATAACTTAACCCCTAGATTAATCTTTAATAAAAAGAAAACATCTTCAGCAAATAAAACAAAACTACCTTATGCCCCAGCAATTCCACTCCTAGGCATATACTCCAAAGCAGATAATAAAACAAATACTTGTACACAAATGTTCATAGCAGCACTATTCATAATAGCCAAAATGTGGAAACCATCCAAATACCCACAAACTGATGAATGAATGAACCAAAGATGGTATATTCATACAATGGAATATTATTCAGTCATAGAAAGTAATGAAGTACTGATACACACTCAAACATGGGTGAACCTTGAAAACACGATGCTAAATTGAAGAAGCCAGTCACAGAAGACATGTGTTGTAGTATTCCAGCTATCAGTTATGTCCAAAATTCGCAAATCTATAGAGACAAAAAGCATATTAGGGGTTCTCAGTGGCTCGCAGATGGGAAACATGCAGAGTGACTACTAGAGGGTGATAAAAATGTTCTAGAATTCAATAGCAGCAATGGTTGCCCAACATCATAAATGTACTAAATGCCATGGAATTGTACACTTTAAAGTGGTTAAAGTGGTGAATTTTATGTTATTTACTTTACCATAATTAAGAAAAGAAAACAGGAAGGAGCAAATTTTTAAATAGAAAACATTAAACATATTTCAGGTGCTTTTTTTCTCAGCAACCCATTTTCTCGATTTTTAGTACAATAATATCTCCCACATCTTGGCACTCTGTGGGCAACTCCACCTCCACAGAGCTCAGGTGAGAGTGAAGAAGAAACCATGGCTCCAAGGACTTTCCTCAGTGCCTGTGCGAAGAACACCTGAAGGGTGAGCCTGTGAACTGAGCCCATCCGTGAATTACGATCTTGTACATGCTTGGATCACAATGATTCCTGAATTGTCAAGACAAGGGTGATTCCACTCTGGGTCTCTGGAACATAACATCGGGCCCCTTGATTTACTTTCTGCCTTGTCACTTAGCAAGGTATGTGTTCCTTGATTTATTTCTGAGACCTTTGAAGATTTTAAAGGAGTTTCAGAAACAGATGCCATTTTGTTATATAAACTCATATTCTCTGCTTGCCTGAGAAAGCCATAACTCTGAACCTAGGACCAAGTGTTGAAAGACCAGAGTTCCATCTAATTGCCACAACATCTCTAATGTGATGCTGGCCCTCAGATTTTTTGTGAGGTAGGATGATTTCAACATAGGGCCATTATGGAAGCCCAAAGTAATAATGCATGTAAAAGCATTTTATGAATGATAAAATGCTATACCAATGTAAGCTACTAATTATTGTGTTACCAGCAAGAATTCCCACTGCGAGCCCAATGCTAATAATCAATAGTAACATGTACTGCACGTTTTGTGGAGTATTTAGGTTATTGCCAATTTGACTCTTCCAAGGCTGCAGAGCCTGTAGCCTTGCACTCCTGGGCAAGTGCATTCCTCGAGGGGAATTGCTGGGTCAAAAGCATTTTCAGAAAGGCTCCATTTTAAAAACTCAAATATTAGGAAGTGCTCATGTGAAACCGTGGCTGATGACAGTTACCTCAGAGGCAAATACCTCAAGCACCTTTTCCATATGTATTATTTACCTGTTCTTACGCAATGTAAGGGTTCACAACTCTTGTAACCCACTTTTCACCAAAGATTGACATTGCAGTAAGCAGTAGGAATGCCCAGGAGTCTGTGTCAAGAGAAAGAGAAGACAAATTCAAGAGCAGCAAGAAAAACAACATTGAAGAAACTGAAATAGAACAGAAAGCTTGTGGCTGATAAAGAGAGAAAATATAGCTAGTTTCTACCTGTAAAAAAGTCCCATAAAAGTTTTCCTTTGAAAAAACCCACAATACTAGTAAATAGCAAAGTTCTAGCTGGAAAAGATTTCAAAGTAGGAAGAGATATTCAGGATTTATCCCCTTATTTTATAAATAAAGAAATGAGGGCAGAGGTTTAACTGATTTGCTCATGAACACTGCCTATTAGTAGCATTGAGAGGACCATGGCCCTTGCTTTTCATTTGTGCTGTATCATGGCCTTTATTTTTCCTTCCATTTTTCTCCACTTATCCCTTTATAATTACTCTACTTAGGCAGTATGGATTATTCATTCAGAGCTGGAACATTGTTTTCTCATTTCACTGAGTTTAAATAGAGATGACAGGGCCTATTCTTAATGTTTAACAATCAAAACCAATTATGACTCTTTCTTTCTCTCATGCAAAAAAAAAACAACACACTGTCCTTTTCAGAATGTGTTGTTTTTATTCTATGGCATAAATAGACCAATGAGAATAATAATATGGCAATAAAGCCTCTGGAGAAGACATTTACTAAATATAATCAAGTAAGCCCAGTTATTCAGGGTTGGGGAAATAATGCTATGGATACAAAATAAAGAGAAAAATAGCTCAAAGGACATTGAACTCATGGGTATGAGTCAGGGCACACTCATGTGTAGTCAGCCCAGTGATATGAGTAACTCCAACAAGCTCAGTTTCCTTCCATTTTTGAACCAAAATTCCCCAAACTGCCCAAGCTATACTTGGCTAGACCAGAAAAATCTTCCCACTTTGCCCCTGCACCAGAGGAAAACTGATTCAAGAACTGTCCTAAGTGTTAGTTCAATTAGTTACCCATTCATCTATCCATCCATCCTTCCATTCATCTAGCAAACATTTGTTGAACTCCCACCACATTGGAATTCAATTAGTGAATTTGAAAACAGATTCCTGATTGGAAATAACAGCCAAGTCTTGATTTTTGGCTCTACAATATCCCCGCGTGTGTGTTCCTTGTTTACATAGAACAGCCAATTCTCTGAGGCTTTGTCCCTCTGTAGAATTTATATGGATGTGGTTGCTTTTTTTCTTTGTCATCCTGAGAGAGCTAGAGAAATGGAACAAGAAAAATAATTGAACATAGAAGGGATTCCTGTTTTTCTTGGACAGCATCTTGAAAAAGCCATTCTTTTGGAAACCCCAAGAGGAATATTTGCCAGTGAGCCCTTTGACAAGGCAGAAAGAATTCCAGTGTCAGGGGCTGCCCTAGGAAGATAGTCCTTGTTTAAAAAAAGAAATACTCTTGGAGATCTTTTTCCAACATATGATCCTGGCTTAATTCGGCACTAGAGGCATTTGACACCAGTGTCATCGGAAAACTGTGTCCTCAGGGTCCAGGGGACTCTGACCATGGCCCTGCCCTTGCTTTTCCTTGGCAAAACTGTCTGAGTTTCTGGTTTCAGGGACTAAGAGACCCAAACAGAATATTTGCCTAAAATCCTGGGATATGTTCATAAAATGTGACTGTCTGAAATTGGAAGAAAGAGAAATGAACACAAAATGGATAAGATAAGCCACCTCCTTGACTGTGTGAAAACAGGGGTTCAATTGATTATATTTATTGCTTTATCTCTGGTGTCTAGCTAAATGATGTTCAATGCTCAATAAATGTTTAGTTAAAAAAACATCACCATTGCAATATTCCCTGGAAATTATCGCACTGAAAACTTCTAAGTGTTAGAAAGTACACCAGACATGGAAGAACAAAGCCTGAATCTGATTTCTGACATTAATACACCGTGGGTATTAGTTCTCAAATCTTTAAAATGGGGTCAATAGCATCAAGCTCACTGAGCTATTGGGAGGATTAAATAGAATGTATATGCAAAAAGCCTGAGCACAATGCCTGGCACAGTGATAATAAACATGGAGTCTGTTACATAAAATTAGAGGACTGCATAAATCTTAACAAAAGGGCTGCCCACAGTGAATCTAAAATGGGAGCACGATTTAAAAAGTAACTAGTGAAAGAGAAGCTAAAATCATGAAAATCCCAGCCTGTCCTAAGGAAGTGTTACAATGACAGAAACATTTGGTGATGAACACAAAGAATATTTATAAATGAGAATCAACAGGTAAGGTTTTGCTAGTGTTTCTTTGGCAATTGTCAGTGCTAACTTTATTTTCACATGAAACAGCTTTCTTGAATTATCAAGTGATGTCTCATTAAAATTTGCATACAAACTTCTTTTTAGAAAAATTACTCAAAATTTAGAAATAAGGCAAAAAAGTTATCGTATGCTCTTGTTTTAATGTCATATTAGAGAATTGTCTAATGAACTCACTTACGGATCATCTGATGCTCTCAGGAATTAATCATTTTGTTTGACTTACTATTTATTATATATTATAGACTAAGTGTTTGTGTTCCCCCTCTAATTAATATATTGAAACTCTAACTTCCATTGTAGCTGTGTTTCTAGATGTGTCTCTAAGGAAGTGATTAAGATTAAATAAGATCCAATAAGATTAGTGTCTTTATAAGAAGAGACATTAAAGAGCTCTTTCACCCCCTATCTCACTTCCTAGCTGCATTCACCAAGAAAAGGCCATGTGGGAACATAGTTAGAAGGTGGCCATCTTCAAGCCAGAAAGAGCCTTTACCAGAAATGGAATCAGCCAGAACCTTGGTATTGGACTTCCAGCTTCCAAAACTGTGAGAAAATAAATTTCTGTTGTTTAAGCCACACAGTCTATGGTATTTTACTGTGGCAGCCCAAACTGTCTTAAACAAATATTGCTTAAAGTCCAGACTCCATAATTTTGGATATTAACTTGTAGAAGATTGATAAGTTGCTTTTTCGGAGGGATATGCATTATTTCTGTTTGTAGAATTAAGGGCCCCGTAGGTTACAGTTTTATTGACTTGTAGGACATTAACCATTTTTATCTAATGCAATCTGAGCCTCAATTTTCCTACTCTGTTAAATGTCACTAATAGTTTTTTCTTTACAGGGTTGCTGTAGGATTAAATATAAGGCATATAGTACTTGTGGGGCACTGCCTAATACATAGTAAACTCTCAATTAAGTCAGACTCATTATGATTATTTATTCAGAGGTCCATAGCTGCATTTTGTTGGGTTTGTACAGTGTTTAAAAATATTAGTGGCCAATGGGTAAAAGTAAGGATATTTCCATATTTCACATTTTGACTTCTCTTGAAAAATCAAAAGGTTAGGCAGCACAAGGCTTATTTTCCTATGTGGCAACCAACCCACCCAATGGCTCTAAGTGGGTGGCATCTTTCTTTTGGGATGGGCAGGTATTGTCCCACTTGCCAGAGGCACACCTAGGACCATTTGTTCCTTTATATTACCTGGCTGGCCCTTGAGGCTTCAATCTTTAGTTTAGAGCATCATTCCCTTATTCCCCCAATCAAAATAACCTGCAGCACAATTTCCAGAGGCCCCAGGACCAAGGTTTCCAGTCACTAGAATTCCAATAGTACTTTAGGGGAGCCTATCAGAGGCTCATAGTTCAACCTGAAGGTATGGGAGGTTTTCCTGGAGCAATGCTTTGTTCTCTTCTCTTCCTCAGCCCTGCAGTAAGGCAATGCTATTCTCAGGCTGAGTGCTAGGGTAGGACATCTTTCTGAGGGTCTCTGAGATTGTCAGATCCTGCCTGGATAATCTCCATGACTTAGCAACTTGTAGCACTATAGTTGAAAATTGGACTAGTTGATACTAATAGTTAACTTTAATGCAGAGCACATATTGATGCCAGCCACTTGATGTGGGTCATCTTATAGAATTTTCCAAACTATTTGAAGTAGGTATCACAAGTGCACAATATGAAATTTCAGAGCTCTAAAACCCAAAATTCTTCTTAACAGAACCTAAGGTTAGCAGGCTATCAAAGTCTAACCTCAAACAATATAAAGTTATATATAGTCTTTATGTCCCCCACTTAGTGTAAATACTCTCAAATTTTGCTGCAGAAATACTACTGTGTTTGATTATTGGCTCCAGACCCCACTGGAGACTGGTATTTACACCAGACTTTTTAAAGTTTGACTCCCTGGCTCCAAGGATTTTAGATAAGGTATTGAGAATATGTATTATTCCCATTTTATATGTGAGGAAAATGAATCCTGGAGAAATAAAAAAAAAAAAGTTCAAATAAGTGCTTAACTGTAAGGACCACCCATCAGACCATCCTTCCTGGATGACCTTGGGCAAATCATCTCTCTGTACCTCAGCACAGAAGGTAGCAGTGCTAGCTGAGTGCCATGCACTTAATAGGCTTTAGGTCATTTCATCTTCTCTAAACCACCCTATAACATGGGTGTTGTTAGTATCCCTATTTTGTTGATGAAGGCACTGAAATTCAAGAACATAAATAATTTGCCCAAGACCACCCAGCCAGTCACTGGCATGTGAACCAGGTCATCGGACTTTGATGTCACATGCCCTTTCGTGGTGTCCACAGGTCCTCTCTGTGATATAAGGGTTCCCGCTCTTATATCTCTACCAGATTTCTTCACTGAAGAAAATGTTTGGCTCATTTTATCTCTCAGTCCTCACATTCCAGCAGTCATCAGTTTGACAGGGAGGCCAGGTAAGCTTTGAAAATGGTGTTTATTGTTCTCTCTCTCTCACACCCTAGGGGAGAGTTCCAGCCATTCAAAAATGTCTACTTTCAGACTATTGCAGGCATTTTTCTAGGACTTGGTGGTCTGTCTCTCCCTCTTCCTGCTGTAAAGATTTCTGCAAGTAGGTGCAACATTTCTCTAGGGGCTTTCAGCCTAGTTCCCCAGCTCCTGTTAATGAGGTCTGTCCCTCCTCCTTCCTTCCATCTCTCCTGGATGATTGCTCCTCCTCTCACTCAGGGAACACAAGAGGAATTATAGGCACTTCTGGGTTGCCTGGGTTTGGGGACCCTGGCCTCACTAAAAGGGAGTTGAGGGCCCAGCTAGAAGAGCTGTCAGGTGCTAGCTAGTTCAAGCAACCAGGGAAGCGATGGTTCATTTCTATAATGTCACGTTGTTAAGCCCAGTTACTGGAAGGAAATGTCTCTTGGCAAGAAATACAGTAGTTTGGGAAGTCAGCTGCCTGTAATAGTGGGCACTGGTGGATTCACCATCCACCAATAAAGAAATGTTACATGGGCACCAGCTTCTGTTATCTCCCTCCCATTCTTTGCCCTTCTGAATTTGGACAAGACATTTGACCTCCCCTAAACTGTTACCTTGTCTGGAAAATGGGAATAAAAACATCTAGTTCTGCCTTTCTCAAAGGATTGAAGGGAGACTCACAGTAGTAATGGATGTGACAACATTTGCAAACAACGCAAACAATTATCATGTAAGCCTGAGGGCAGTGTGTGAGTTATAGCTAAGAATGAGGAATAAAGGTCACAGGAAGTCAGCTCTACAAAGAGATGAAATCAAAAGTTCAGTAAACTGAACCCCAACAGGCCTTGACAGATATCCTGAGCTTATACATACATTTGCAACACCTATCCCTTTTTCTCACATCCTGATGATTGTGAATTACTGGGTTTAAGAATGATTGGGGAATTTTGTTTCTGTTTGTCATTTAAAGCATTTTTATCCCTTAAGCTTGTGGTTACCTCAAGGAATGCAGTAGGAGTACAATCAAGAGAAAAAACAGATAACAGAAACAAACCTCCACCTTTCAGTAGTAAAATTATATATATATATAACTTATTATATAAATTGTAAACTTGAATATATTTATAAAGAATGACATACTGAAAAAAATCTAGCAGATATGAAAAAGATCGAAATGAAACTTCCAGAAATAGAACATATAAGAACTTAAATATATCACAATTTTGTAGACAAGTTTGGGGACTACTCTAGCTGAGAGAACATGAGGTGCAGGGCCTTCCATGGAAACGAATGTTACACTTGGTTTAAGGAGAGTTGTAGGTGGTGAGGGAAGGGAAGTATAGAAGAGCTCTGGGAACTGGACTTCTCAGAACTTCAGGGATCTCAAAAGTGTTGACTTCTTTGACAATAGTCCATCAGCATCAGGACTGGATCCTTAGGCAGCCAAAGCCAGAACATCTTTGGGAAAAACAAGGATGAAAGAGGGAGACATCAATCACCAGCTCTTTTCAAGTCCTTTAGAAGCAGAGCACTGTTTGTACATCATAAATTCCAACTATGATACAGAACAAGAAAGAATAATTATCAAAGTCAGGCATTATTCTTGAAAATAAGCTCTAATTAAATGAAGGCCATTTGTGTTTTCCAATTGCATGATCTTAAAAATTGAAGTCAAGAATCCAGGTTCATAAAATATTTTCAGGAGGTGAGACTGTTTATCAAAATGCAAAGTCATATAAAATGAATTGAAATATACATCAAAGCCCAGAATCATAAAACTTGGCACAAAGAAGAAATCACAGAATCATTGCAGGGCAATTCCTTCAGTTATAGAAGAGGGAACAAAGCCTTATAAAGAGAAAGAGTGGCAGACACAGATCACACAGGCGACCTCCTAACCCCCTGAGACTATAGAAATGAAATTCACCAAAGCAGCCTTTTTTGGCTCAGCTTTCCAAGGGAAATAAATGTTGTGGTCCATCTAGTGAATGGTTGGCAACAATCAACATATAAGGAAATGAAGGCTGGTGTGAGTAAGAGGGAGGTGAGCCTGCCAGGAAAAGGCTTGGAGATGAGCTTTGAAGCAGGCCCTAAACAGGGAGGAAGGAAAAGGTGCTTTAAGCAAGGGGATGTTTTAAGCAAAGACTAGGAGGCAAGAGTGCATGCAGATTGGCTGAACCGATCATTTACGCAGCAGTGCATTTTCACTCCTGGTGGCTTCCACTCACTTGTCCTACTCTCTGGGCAACAGAGAACAGGACCCTTGAACTCGCTCATGTCTTTGCTCTTCCTGCCCAGATGACTCTTCAGATGAAATCTGTCTTGGGTTCCTTGGATCTTCTCTCCAGGGACAAGGATCTACATACCCTCCAGCTGTGGTTAGGCTTTGTGAAACAGGAGGCCTGATAGTGATTTTTTTCCTGGCTCCTCTGAGGCTCTCTACCCAGCTTTTTTTTTCTGATGGAGATGGTGACAAGGGAGTGGGCCGTATAAACCCTTTGGAATGGGAGTGGAGGGCACCTCTGGCTTGTCCTGTCCCATAGGAGTGGTGGAGAAGGGGGAATTAGGGTGGCACCCCCACCTCCAAGTTGGCTCACTGCCCCACCCAGGCCTTCTTCCTCTCAGCCCTGCCTAGCCCAGGAAGTAGGTAGAAATAATTAACACCTAAGTGGAAACTCTTTCACCAAAGATTGTGAACTCCTCCACAAATTTGCATTTTCAACCTTCTGTCGCTAATTGTGGAATGCAAGCCTTCATCTCCTCTGAAAGGAATGGCAGGCAATGGAAACTAGGCAAAGAGAGGAGGGGGTCCTCTTTGTTCAAAGCCTCCCAAACATTCTACCTCCAGGCCTGGTGCAGAAGAAGGGGCGGGGAGTGTCATCCAGAACCATTGGTTTCCTCCCCCACTCTCCACAAGGTTTCTGGAAGTGAGCTCTGTAGCCCGGTCTGAGGTCTGTAGCCTGTCTGGGCCTTGGGGTGTCCCCTGTAAAGCAGGAGAGGCTCAGCCAGGTGCCCTGCCCTCAGCACAGCCAACATGTGCGGTGGGGATTGGGAGCCCAGAAATAGGTCTGAACTTGCTAAAAAGGGTTGGGTACTCCAGAGATGAATGACCAGCATGAGTTGAGAGAGCTTTTTGATTATCGGTTAATTTTTTGAATGGGTAGAACATTCACCAAAAAACCCCAAAAGTTCAGAAGTGAAAAGCATGTGTCCCTCTTACCCCTACCTTCCAAGTCCCTCTCACTCTCTTTACATCTGTATGTCTCTGCATATTTACGTTTAATGGCAGTCTACAGAACACACTCCTTGATCCTGCTTTTTTCACAAAACGGTACTTTTCAGACCAACCACTTGCTGTGAGACATGGTGAAAATACAACAATAACAATGACAGCTTCTATTTATTATCTGTCCACTGCATCTCAGGTGCTATTCAGACCCCTCCCTGACCTACCTTACTTAAGGCCTGCAATGAAGCCTTGTGGGTAGGTATTATTATTCCCAATGTTGACATGAAGAAACTGAGACTTAAATGATTTGTTATAGGAAAACAGACCACGTCATTCATATAAGCTTGGCCCTTTGTGTTTCCTGGTCATGTCGACCATTGCAGTGTAACAGTAGATGTGTTAATGTGCAGATAGATCAGTGCTGTACATTGTATTTGGTTCCATACTGTCCCCTGTGCGTGGCTCCAATCTGCATGGTTTATGCTTAAACCAAACAAAAATCAATAAATATGGGAATTACTGACAAAGCCTCACCAACACCTCATTTATAAAATTTCAATATTTATTCTTATAACTACACTTTCATTTCCTCTCATGCATGGATCCATATTTTTCAAGTACTGTGAGGGAAATGTTTCTCAACTTCAGTATATTATTCTATCCCTAACAATACTCTAGACTGAGAGATTGCAGAATAAAAATGATCTAGTAATAGTTCAATTTTTTGGTTCTCTCCAAATGCCCATTTAATAAGGCATTCTTTGAAGCTAATTCTTTCTAGGGTAAAGCATCATTTGGTTTCTCAAATGGGTGGCACACAGCCTTGCCCCCTTAAACACAGCATGGATATCCTCATCTAGCCTTTCCTTCTGGCCCTTGCACATCACCTCAGTGGTGCCCTCTGCTTTTTGGGCCTTTGACCGGCCTTTCTGCCATCAGTCTACTATGACATATCCCCTAATCTGCAGTTTTTAATATGCTGCACTTGGAGAAATCAGCAGTTGACCAGTCTTGATGTGACTGCATGTAAAGCCAGAACTGACAAGGGCCAAGGGAAGGTCAATCCTGCAGAATGACAACTATTTTAGAGGCATCTCTCACCTGTACTCTGGGTTTTCTGCTTTCTAGGTAGTTAGAGTGACAAGACACTTAAACCATGGTGCATGTTCACAGTTGGTTCCACGTCTGTGGCTATTACGGGCTACATAATACTGTGGGATATTATATACATCATAATACGGGAGACAAGAGCAGTGAGGAAGACATTAGCAGGAGGCGGCATAGAGGGATGTTTGGTGACTCTAAATGCCATGTGGGCTTTGTCCCTTTCCTCACATGCAGGAGGGCAGGGTGGCCCCTGACCGGTCACCTCCTCCCTCCCCACCAAAGCATGGAACCTCAGTTACCTGCAGGAGGGTTGGCACTGTTTTGGGAACTGGCAGGCAGGGTTAGTGGTCCCTGTGCTGTCCTAGCTCAGACTCTTCCCAGTTGAAGAGCTAGTTCAGGGAGCAATAACAACCTTAAGCAAATATACAACTAAAGATTCCACTGGTGGGTTTTCTGATGAAGATGAGTCATAAGAAAGATTGTTCAATGAGCTGGAGAGGTGCCATTGTAAGTTCTGCCAAATTGTTCCGGGTCTCTTGTCCTGTGAGCTGCCTGTTCCCCTCTTTTGCCTACGCTACTGAGTTATACTTGCTGATCTTGCCGATTGGGGTGTGAGCTTTGTAAAACAGGAAACTAACCTTTTATCTATCATTGATTGAAAATGATTTCTCTTGATATCTTATTTTGTTCACAGCATTTATTTTTGCCATCCAGAAATTGTACATTTTTAGGCACTCAAAAGTGTCAATTGTTTTTTTTGGCTTTAGAGTTTCTTGGTCTGCTTAGAAAAAACTTCTCCACTCAGATTATACATTTTACATGTTTCCTTTGAGATGTTTTATGGTTTCCTTTTTAAAATTTAAATCTTTGATCCAACTAAAATTTATTTTGGTGTTAGAGATTGAGATAGGGCTCTGACTTCATGATTCTTCCCCCAAATGATTAGCAACAGTCCCCAGATCATTTACTGAATGATCTCTTTCCTCACTAAATTGAAATGCCACTTTTATCATAAACTAAATTTCTATGTGTATTTTACTCTATTTACAGTCCCCTCATATTCTGGTACACTGTCTATTTTTTTCTCCTCTTTAAACTGTTTTAATTATTGTGGTTTCATGATGTATTTTAATAACAAATATGAGTAATGCTACTTGTTATTCTTCTTTGGACCTTCTAGCTATTTTCACGTTTATTTTTTCAGATAAATTTTAATATCATTTTATCATCATCCCCAATCCTCTTGGTAGTTTAATTGGAAGTCAATTGAGCATTTATGTTAATTTAGAGAGACTAACATCCAAAAAAAAAAAATCATGTGTTTTCATTTATTCCCGTTTTCTTTATGAAGCTCATTAAGGCTTTAAAGTTTTCTTCTTATAGATCCTATAGGCGCTTCATTGAATTTATCCCTATGAATTTTATCTTTTCAGCTGCTATAGCAAATGAAATAGGTACTCCTCATATTTTCAACTGGCGGTGTGACTTTAGGAAGATTACACATCCTCTCTAGGCCTCTTCACTTAAAGCCAGGCTGGGGAGTTTACGAAATAGTCCTTAACCATATGCAAGATACTGGTATTTTCAAGGGCGGCTTTGCCTTCATTGCATTTTCATGAGAAAGACCCGGGGTCAGCTCAGTTTCTCTGGTCCCAGCTGTGCAAACGAATACCTGGGTCAACCCTAATTGAAGCCTCTGCATGTCCTCTGCCCCCTCCAGTGATTCACCAAGAGTCAGTGACACCCCTGCAGGCGGGATATCCCGGCAGGATGGGCGGTAGCTTTATCCACACCCAGTCACCTTTTACTGGGCATCTACCACATGCCAGGCCCCCTGCCAGCCTCTGGACTAGGCCATTGGCTGTTTATCTGAGCAGAGTGGATAACCACTTTGGATAATTCATGCCTCCAAGTGCAATTTGTGATTAGGGGTTGATTCTGAGTTTGTTTTGGCCTTAATGTACGCTGAGCAGATGAATTAGTCAAAGGCCTTTTCTCCAGGGTGCCACGAAGACACAGACAGGGCATGTGGCTCAGCATTGTTTGGTAGTACTAGATGGAGAGGATGCTTGGAGAGAGAGAGCCCTTCTTAGAGAGACTCTGATTTTAAAACTAAGAATGTCAGGGCTGACCAATCTGGGAAAGCCAGTTCAACCTCCCTCCTGGTGGATTCTCTTCCACACTTTCCTGCTGCCCGTGCACCCCACTGTGTTGACCACAGGGTGACAGACTAACGTGCTCCTTGCTAATTCCAGGAGGGATGCATTGAGGCATTTCTCGCACTTATCAGCTAGCCTAATTGTTTCTTTAATTGAAAGTCAGCAGATAAGAACAGGTTTCTTTCCCATGCAAAAGAGGCTTGAACTAGAAGAAATAAGCCAATGGCATGAAAAAACAAATGCTAGCTTTAGCGTGGCTTTGGGGAAGGAGGGCTTTGTGCTTTGTGTACTTGCATAATAATGTATTTGAGTTAATTTGACTAGTGGGGGTGCTAAATTAGCTAAACACTTTAATAAGATTGAAACAGAATTGAAGCAGGCTACTTTCAGGCCTTGCATTGATAAGAAGGGACTGGCTAAGCCCTCTTTTCTTTAAGGAAACAGCCCCCACACTTGTGCAGGCCAAAATAATTAAGTAATTAGCAAAGGCATTTGTCAAAATGCCCAGTGGGGCTGACGAAAATGACAGCTTTGAGAAGGATGAAGAGTTTGCAAATAGCATTTTCTCCAAGCTCCAGGCTGGGGTCAGGCCTGAAGCTGGCGAGGAAAACGCATGCCTGGGACTCCAGGGTCCCAATTCAACCTTTGGGGTTCAAGTTCACTTCCCTGTGGCAAAAGCCAAGCTCCTATTTCTAAGGAGGCTTTCTTGAAAGGCCTTTGGAACATCAAAGGGCTCTTAACATGCAGCAAGTAAGTGAAAAATAAGGGAGTCATTTTCCTTTTCAAAGGATTGAAACCGTTAAACAGCCAAGTCCGTGGTGGAAAAAGCATTTGAGGTTTATTAAAATTAAAAGACCGGGGAAATAGCTGGAGGTTATGAAGCAGTCATCATCGCCAACAGTGAACTAACCCTACCTACCGTGTGCAAGGCAAACTCCTGGGTTTTCTTAAGGCCATAAGAATCTCTACCCTTAAGAGGCTTACTTACAGTGTTTGCTGTCGTAGGGTGAGTTAAAAATTGTAAGTCAAGAGAAATTCTCTCAACATTAAGAGAAAAGCAGCAGTAAAATAGTAACAACTACTAGGGGCACCTTCAATATGTCAGGCATGTGGTATTTCATTCAATATTCACAACTCTACAACGTTGGCATTTATTTTTCTCCTTTAATAGATGGGAAAACTGAGGCTCAGAGAAGTCAGGAAACTTAGAGCTGAGATGCAATGTAAAGAAGAGATTAAGGGCAAGGGAGTTGTAATAATCAGGTGAGTCATCAGATTCTATCTGTATAGGTCAAAAGGAATAAGAACAGGACAGATCTAAATCTAGAATCTACAGTGTTTGGGGACCCGAGAGTGGCCTTTCGAAGGGGTGAAATGGGAGGGCAGACATCAGGAGACCAGGGCATCAAGAGGGAGTTCTCCAACAACAGCAAGGGGAGAAACATCACTACTGGTCCAGTTTGGGAAGTCTCCCAAGCCAGGGGAGAAGCTGAAAGAGAGGGAGAGTTTGAAAATGCCAGAAGGGGAGGGAATATTTGCAAAAGACAGGTTCTTCCTGGAGGAGGTGGCCCAGAGAGAGTGACATACAGCTTAGAAAGGAGGTAGCCCTGTGGTAGCGGGGGTTGAGGTGAGGACAGTTGGCTGTTTCTGGAAAGAAAGAAAAAATGAAAAAGAGATTGTGTAAAGTTACTGTGAAATTTGAAGTTAGAAAGGAGGGAGTTGATTCAGAGGTGGTTTTGGGGACACAAGATGATAGCTGAGAGGACTAGGTGGAGGAAAAGTGGCCTGCATGGTACTGTCTCTGGAGGAAGTTGAGTTAGGCCAAGAACCAGAGGAGCTGGGTGAGGGTGATAATGGAGTAGAGGTTGGAGAAGGGGTTTTGGGGTCCAAGATCTGGGAGGCAGAATATTTTCATAGGTTTAAGTGATGTCAGGGCTGAGGGTGGGGGTACTTGGAGTGGGGCCAAGACTGAAAGTTACAAGATCTTAGAAGAGCAAAGGTCATGGGGTCAGCAGACCTCCCATGAATATTGAACTAATGATGACAGACAAGGGTATGCCAGGTACCCAAGTCTTCCAGGAACAATGCCAAGGATGATAGAAGAGGATAGTGACAAAGATGAGGTGAGAACTACATAGGTGGTTGTGAGAGCTTTCAATGGGAAGAGTTTAGGCAGAGGTGATGGCCTGGAGGACAAAGAGTAAACCTTTTCCTCTTCTTTTAAAGACGGTACAGTGGTAAGAAATATTGGGGCTTTCAGGGTCAAGACTAACCTGGTTTCTAATCCTGGTTCTCAACTTACTAATTGTGTGACCTTGGAGGAGTCACCTGGTGTATCTCTGAGTTTTAAAACTCATCTACAAAATGGGGGTAGAATGTGTGGAAAGATTAAACAAGGTAATGATTGTGAAGAACCTACAACAGCACCTGGCACATAGCCAGTGTTCAGTAAATGACATCTGTCAGAAATGTCTGTACTGGAAGAGACTGCAGGTCATCTGGTCAAATAGATGAGGAAAAAGAGGCTCAGCAAAGCCACAGATTAAGGAAGATGATGGAGTGCAGGGCTCTGATTGAAGCCACATGAGGGTGGGGTTGTGGAACTGGAGAGATTCTGGGATCTGGAAGGTCCCCAGCCAGGTGCTGGCTTTGGGGACAGACCAGGGTTGTGTATGTGTTAAGGGTGTGTGTGCAGGTCATAACTCTTTTCTAAGAGATGAGAGCACACAGGGACATAAGGCTTGCCTCCTAAGTATATGTGATATCTTCTAACCAGCCAAGCAAGCGTGTTGTCTATAAGCTAAGACACCTCACCCATTTGCTCTTGATCTAAACCTCAGGCATCGGTTTCCCTTTTTGGTGAGAGGAATATTCCAGGTCTGTTCACATCTCAAGTCTCCAAGCTTGGACTCGCCATGGTGGCAAGTCCTCTGCTTGGAAATTAATTTGCAGTTGCCAGTACTTACCTTTGTATACGCCCAGTTTCTCACACATAAGGTGCTCTGTAAGGACTTACCGAATCAATGAATGAATAACCTCGTCTTCACTTTTGGTAGCAATATGTTTTTCTATTCACTTCTGCAATTGGTTGGCTGTGTGGGGTGAAGGATTCAGATTTAGGAGTTTGACAAATGAGGGCTTGAATCCCACCTTTATCAGTTAATATTTGAGACTTTCTCCTAACTGCTTAACTTCACAAAGCCTCAAATTGCTCATCTATAAAGTAAGGATGATAATACTTAGTTTACCTTCTTTGATGATTCGGTGATCTGTGGCTGGAATGTCTCAGCATCGTGTCTGCCTGGCAGTCTCAGTAATGGTGGCTATTTTTTATTGTCATCATACCACTGGGTTTGCAGCACACACAAATTTACCTTCTCTTTATTTGCTTAAAGCTGAGGGCCTCTCATGTCTCACTCTCTAGAAGGTGCTTTGAGAGTGTTAAGGGCTTGAAGACATCCTCGTTTCTCACCTCCAGGCCCCGCTTAATAATGCCACTTGGTTTGGTGCTTTGGTCAAAGGAGAACCAAGAAAACAATCCCCTAATCACAACCTGAGATGCCTTTATCCTCAGGTGTGTCTGCCTTGGCGGGGCAGCCAGGTAAAGGCTTGCCTCAAGATCCCTGGCATTTTGGGTGCTCACCTCCAGCAAGAGGAACCCTCTGCATGGAAATTACTTTAATTTGCAGTTGACAAAAGGCAAATTGCTGGCATATTTTTTTTCCACTCGGAGCCTGGAATGTAACCTTGCACAGCTGCCCCAGACATTCCAGGTGACAGCTTCCATTAGCCCAGCCCAGATTTCTAGATTAAAGAGGGGGAGGAGTTAAAAACTTAAGTAATTTCATAAGGGGCAAAATCCACAAACATAATTTAATTCTACCAACTTCTATCACTTTAAATTCCCTCCTACTCTTGTCAAAATACAAAGCAGAGTCGGTGTGGATTTTCTATCTTGTATGTCTTTTTTCTTTGCTTAACCTTCAGTCTTGTATTATTACCACAGTGCATGGGCCTGTGATTTTCAGTTGGCTAGGAGATTCCATCTCATGATCTATCAGTGTTTGATTTGTGTGCAACTGGTTGTGAGGTCATGGGGGCAGGGCCTCCTTTGCTTTATTCCTTTGCGGGATGCCTGGGATGCAGTAGGATCTCAGTACACATTTATCGAAAAATGAATGAATGAATGAATGGTTGGTTTCCAATTTTTCCCAAGGCCAGAATGTCTTTGTCTGTCTAGTAATAGACTTCTATAGCATTCCAGAAGAAAGGGCATCCTTTAGATGCGGTGCTGGTCGCCTTCCACTTAAAATATGTCCCCCAGATGCCTGTCTGGGGCGGTTCCATGGAATGCAGGCTGAATGGAATGCCTTGTAGGCTCAGTGAGAACTTGAGGCTACTGCTGCCATCTTGTGGACAGTATTTGAAACACAGGAGAAGTGAGAGCAAGCGGCATTTGGCTTTTTACACCTTTTTGTTTTCCCCAAAGAAATTTTAGCTGATTCCCTTTCGAAATGTGTTAGACCATACTTCCAGGTTCATGCTTAATTTATTTATATTACTTCTTTGAAGTCATTATAATGACAACAACTCACATTTATTGAATTCTAGGCACTGGGCTTTAAGTGCTATGCTTTATATTGAAAAATATTCGAATGCCTGTGCTATCGTTACCATCTCCACTGTGGAGAGGAAATCCAGGCTCAGAGTGGCTGTGTGACTTGTACCTGTCTAGAAAACTGGAAGAGAGAACTAGGATTTGATTCCAGCCTGTCTGGCTCAGGGCCAACTCTTGGCCATTATGCCACACTTTTTCCTGCTTTATTTTTAGTTCTTCCCTTTCCAAAGCCTGTTGCTACAGTGCATCCTTACCTGTAGTCACACCAGGTCTTAGTAATTTGTTCATGTGTTTGCTTCCCCAACAAGACACTGAGCACTGAGAGAGCTGGTCAGAGCTACTGAGTACAAAGGTTTATGAATGTCTGTGTACCAGCTATATACCACAGCTATGCTAGATTGGGACAATATAAAGATCTGTTAAATGGGAGTTCAGGAATTCCTATATGTGCCAGGGTTTGCAAAGCCACAGGAAAGACATGGAGTATATTCCTGGATTATAATTTGTGATGAAGATTGACAAAGATGGTGAGTGGAGGAATTAGAAATTTAGCTAGTTATTTACAAACTTATTTTTATATAAACTGATTCTCCCAGCAATGCTCAGGTTAACTTTGACCATGATTAAATCCATTCATACATGCTTTTCTTTGCTCCTTACCCTGGATCACTTGACAAAAAGTTGCTCATGTGAGAAGCAGTTCATTGGCAGCTGGGGAGGTAGAAGGCAGGGAAAGTAATAGCCTCTCTCTTTGAGGTTCTCCAGGATGGGAGGGGGTCTGCAGTGAATATCGCATACTCTACGTAGCCTAGATTTTGAGTTGGACTACCCCAAACATGTCCTCTGTGTTTGATGAAAATTTATAGGCAATTTTCTTTTGATGCAGTACTAGAGAAAGAGTCAGAAATCTGATTAAAATGAACAGATGTAAAATGAAATGCAGAAATTAGAATAAATTTATGAATTAAAGCTAAACTTTCAAAAGGCTTCAGACTTGCAGGTAAACCCCATGGGCCTTAAGTCCATTTCCCTGTGTATTAGGGTACTTTGGGGTAAAAGTTCACAAAGTGAACTTTCCTTCATACAAATGCGGTGCCACACAGAGCACCTGAACTCAGGATAGCTGTCCTTTCTATTTTATTCAAGGACTGAGTAAGAATCCTCATCATTGGCCAGGCACAAGGCTAGGTGCTTCAGGAACACTAAGATAGTAAGAGAGGGCCTCTGCTCCTGTCGGGGCTGAGAGATTTCTCAACTCTAAGTACCAGTATCTTGTCCAGTAACACCTGCAGGGACTAAAGACAGGAAAACTGGAGATAAGAGAAGAAAGGAGAGCCCAAGAAAGCTAAAAAAGGGAGAGGGGATGAGAGGAGGAGCAAAGAAAAAAAAAATAGACTCTAACGGAGGCGGTATAGATGACCCCAGACGCCTTGGAGACCCTCCCAAAATGTACACCTTCGGGCCTTGAACCCAGCCCAAGCAAGCAAGTGCCCTCTCTGGGCCCTTCTAAAATGCCTGCCAGCAACTGTTTCTCACAGTTACTGCAAAGACACCTTACCTGCGTCCTGTGTGTCCCCAGCCCTGGCATCTTTGTTCTGATGCAAACCAAATATGATCACTATTTTTAGTATTTTCATGCCAGTGTGTTGTCTGAATGTGCCAGCCTCCTGGGTAGCAGGAGATGGGCATGTAGCCGGGTTTAGAGTGAGAAGGCTGGTGCGAATGGTGGCAACCTCAAGTGAGAGAGTCCCTCCAAAACGATTGAGACTAAGAAAGACTGACCGACAGGGCACGTGGGTGGGGCACTAGCTTGGACCTGCTTCCATGCAGAGATGGAGTGATTCCCATCCAGGTTCAGCTCCTGGATGCCGTTTCATCCACCTGTGGGCCTCGCAGGGACTTCATGGCCCCAGTCAGCAAGGGACCCAGAGACCAGATAGATGTGGCTTTGATGAAAACATCACCAATTTGTTATCAAAAGTTTGGTAGGAAAGAAATGAAGCCATATTTTTCATAATAGTTATGTATGTCTGCCATTACAATTTAGTACTTCAAAGGATTGATTATGCTTTTGTATTTGCTGGCCTAAAAAATAAATAATTCTTTTATTCTATTTTTTTTTTTTAAACCAGGAAAAATGTGTTTATCCTGGAACAACAAAGACTCGCAATTTGGGGCACATAAGCTATGGCAAACCATAGGCAGGTCTGGAGAACAAAGAAGAGGAACGTTCTTTTATAAATGAAAGGGGGGAGTTAGGAGGGGCTGTTAAAAAGAGTCCATTGGTGGACACTGGCAGTTCAGCATTGTGGCTTTTCATTGCACACCCCTGGGTTGTGACGGTGTCTCATTGGCTGTTGCCAGGCAAAGAGAAAAATCTTCCTTCCTCTTGCTGGGGTAGTAAAGAAGAAAACATCTTGTTGGAGATGAAGGGTACACCTTTTCCTATTTGAGGTAATGGATGATGCGTGGTAGAGCATGAGAGCTCCCCCTTCTGGTCTCCCGACTTTTTTTAGTGAGGTTTCCCTTTATTAGTTTTCATGGTATCATGCCCTAATTTTATTAAAAGTGTTACAAGAAGCATTTCTACACTTTGCAAATAATAACACATTATTATTTGTAAATAATAATAACAGTTACTGTGGACTTAGCAAATGTTAGGAACTGTATTAAGATGCGGGTGAGACATTTCTATCACCTTGTGTATAAGAATTAACTCTGCTTTTTCTGAGACCCTGGTATGTTTCTACCAACCAAGTAAAAACAGCCATATGATATTTTTCTCTCACCTTGGCTTCCTGGACGTTCTGAGTCACTTTTTAAACCTAAATAAGTTCAACTAGATTGATTCAGAATTGATGTATTTTTTTCTTCTCTTACCCTTGTTTTAACTTTGTGAAAATTCTATTTGATTCTGCTTTTCTTGTTTTGTGGTTTAAGTCAAAGTCTCTTTTTAAAAAGAACATGGAGAAATTTTATTTTAAAAGATGGCAGGGTTTAAAGATGGACTTAGATCTTCATTTACTGGTTGGGTACTCTTGCTTGGGTTATTTTAAGCACATCGAGAGTTCTTTTGCAGAATTCACATTTTTAAGTGAAGAGTCCAAGTATGTGCTCTTTCTGAAGGGTGTTGAAGATTTCTCTGCCTCTCCAGTCACAGAGGGGAGACCGCTGTCCCCACAGGAGGTCCTCAGAGCAGACGTATGGCAGCTTATTAAGACCTAGCAGCCCCTTCTTCTCTCTGCACTGCTCTTGGGGGTCCAGTAATCAGTGCTTGGGAAAGGCACCCCGTAGGGATGGAGAGTGGCTAAGGAATGGCCATCAGTTCTGGCTTGGACCCTCTCAGACTCTATTGGGGGTGGGTGGGTGTAAATTTGTACTAGATTTCAAGAAAACAATTAATAATTTGTCTCAAAAGTTAAATATATTCTTGTCTGTTCACTCAAAAATTTTTTTTCTAGAGATTTCACTTAAAGAATTAATGAGAAATTCATTCATTCAAACAAAATGTGTCTGTGGGTGCTGGATTTAGCCATCAAAAGGTCTCTGTGTTTTGGTCATAAGATAAGATTTACCCCTCAGCCAGTCAGCAAGTATTATCTGCCTCCTAGGGATTCATAGGGAACAGGACAAAAGTAGGTCCCCGACTTTGTGGAGGGGTCTATATAAGGGGACTTTCATTCTCTTAGCATTTTTTTTATTGTAGTAAAATATGTAAAACATAAAACTTCCTGTTTCTGGGTGTACAGTTCAGTGGCATTAAGTGCATTCACACTGGTGTGCTGCAATCACCACCACCATCCACAGAACTCCTTCATCTTGCAAAACTGAAACTCCATACCCACTACACACCAACTTCTCATTTCCCCTCTGCCCCCACCCCTGGCAACCACCGTGCTACCTTCTGTCTCTATGCATTTGACTACTCTAGTATCTCATTTAATTGAAATCGTATGGTATTTGTTTTTTCGTGTCTGGTTTATTTCATTTGCTGTAATGTCTTCAAGCTTTATCCATGTTGTAGCATGTGTCAGAATTTCTTTCTTTTTAAGGCTGAATAATATTTCATTGTATGTACATACCACGTTTCATTTATTCATTTATCTGCTGATGGACATTTGAGTTACTTTGACTCCTGTGAATAATGCTGCTATAAGGCTGGGTGTGCAATTACCTGTTTGAGTCTGCTTTCAGTTCTTTTGGGTAGATACCCAGAAGTGGAATTGCTGAATCACATGGTCATTTTATCTTCAAAATTTCGTGGAACTGCCTTAGCATTTTTATCTTTCTTTAATTAAGAATGTGCAGTTAGACCTTGGGGAGAAAATCAACATCATTTGCATTCCTTCAAAGGTTACGTTTCCAAAGCAAAACATGTCTGTCATCTTCAGGCCCCTATCTGTTTGACTGTTCTTGTCCTATGATAATGTCAATAATGATGATGATGATGATGATGATGATGATGATGATAACTAAAATACATCAAGGGCTTACTTTGTCCCAAATACTGTTCTAAACACTTTTGCATCATTTTATCTTCACAATTATTCTATGAAGATTATTGTCTCAATTTTTTTGATGAGGAAACTGAGCCACAGACAAGCAGAACTGTAAAACAAGCTGGGACAGATAAGGTCATTTCATTCAGCGTTTACATTCACAAACGAGGGACGGGAAGCCAAAGAGAAGTTACCCAAAGTCACAACGTTACACTGTGACCGAGCTTGACTAAACTCGGTTTCCAGGCGTCTGGAATCCCTGGCTCTGAGCCCTTGCTGCCTCTAAGACAGGATTCCATTCATTCATTCTGTTTATCCTGTTGACCCAGGTGAAACCTCATCTGAGAGGCTGCCGTGCCGTATTGGAATCCAGCTGGATATTCCTGGTCCTCCTCCTGATAATTGTTGGGGCAGGACTTAGCTGAAATATGATGAGAGAGGATTACGGGTTTGGCTCTAGGATTTTGTGAAAACACATGGAAGTAGCACATTAATATCAATCAAGGACTGAATGGGCCTTTTTAAGAAGTCGAGATAAATTTTGGCAAAACCAGGTTGCCTTGAGAAGCACTGAATTTACTGTGAGGGAGTCAAAAACTATGATCTTTCCTTTTGTTAAGTTTGTTTAAATTGTAAAAATCTAGAGTCTGTGTGTCCGACAGAGTTGCACTCCTGGAGTTATGAATTTGGCCATACGGATGGCGGGCCTGTGTTTTTCATTATGTTCCCTTACTCGTTAGGTTTTGCAGTTAGTCTGTGTTACATGTTTCTCTTGTGTTTTTCTTGAACTTCATGAACTCTGGTATTTCATTTCGGGGATGTATAGCCAAGGGAAAAAGCAATCTTCCTTTGATCTTCCTAAGGATCCCATTATGTTTCACCTAAGAAAGATTAGGGAGTTGCCATTCAACGCTGAACAAACACGAGACTCAGCTGCAAAGATGGCGGGTGCTTAATCTATTTACAACATCGACTCCATTCTGAACTAATTCTACATCAAGACAACTTTGAAAAGCATTCTTCCGAATGGAATTCCCATCTGCCTTGGGAGGCTACATGCATATGGTCCAGAGTACTGACTATATTGGCCACAGAAAGAAATCTATTTAGCAGGAAATATTTAAACTATGGAGGGTTTTTAAACTTTGAAATCATTGTCAATGTCGTTTCTCCATATGGTTGTCAAGTTGTGCTTTCTCTGAACTGAACAGACATTTCTGGAAAGCACCCTGGACTTCTTGTGTTTGTAATAACATCTGCTTAACAGTGGTGGAATGAGCCGGCTCCAGTCTTTGGACAAACAGCCCTCTGATTTGGGGTGAACTCAGAGGGGCAAAGAGCTGCCACTTGGCCAGCACCTGGGAAACCAGACTGAGCAGCTACCCTCTGCTCCCTTTCAAAATGAGTCTCAGAACTCTGCTTACCTTTTAAATACCTCTTGAAAGCAACATACAGGTCTAATTGTGACTTTTTTTTTCTAGCCTCAAAATGAGAAAGGAAGAACAAAACAAAATCGAGTGTCGGCCTGTCAGGGATTTTGGTTCCCTGTCACCCTCGCAACATTGATGGAGATTTATTTTCCTAATGAAGGCTCCAACATGAATGGCAGCACTTGCTAGAATCAGTTAGGACTAAGTGTTATTTAATTCGCGGTGAAGCGACTGGACTGTGATTAGTTCCAGCTTTTAGCTATCATTTATAGGTCACCAGACGGCTAACAACCTCAAATGAGGGACCATTATCTTTTGACAAGATGGAGCTTTTTCTGGGGGGATGGGAGGAGAGGAAGGAGTACTACCCAGAAAGCCCAGCTAAATATTCTCCCTGGGAATTGATTCATTCCAGACAGAGGTTTGCTGCCATTGACTCAGAGGAACTACACTAGCAGATTCTAGTTAGGTATGCCGAAGGAAAGGAGGGAAAAACTTTCCTTGGAGCCATTCATTTATCTGCTCAGCAATCATAACGAGTGAGGCCCTGTGAGAGAATGGCCTAGTAGGGCTCCCTGGAAGGAAGGCTAATGTTTGGCCTGCATATATGCAAATGGCTGCTCTAATTTTTTTTTTTTTCTGGCCAGTATTTATTGTGATGGGGTGAAACATCTGCTCTGATTGGTTGGGACTAATGCCCTATTGATTGCTAAATATTCCAAATAACAACTTTCCTGGAGCAACTTTGCTCTTTTGTGGAGCAAACTTTTTTCACCAAGAAAATACCAACTTAAATAAAACTGTCTCCCTTTCATTATTAGTATGTCTCCTATACAAAAGCTGTAGGCCTCCTATTAATTATAAGATGACGTGATGTTAGAAAGTAGTATTTTGGGTATAGGTACAACATAACTTGTAAGGATTAGAAGGTTATGTGTGCTTGGGGCCTAGTCTCTGAATAGCTGACTGCTCTTAATGAGAGATATAATGACATCTAGTCAACCCCATAACAGGGAGGGCCCACTGGTCCCCATACTGAGAGAGCCTGGAACTACTGGAGCAATGCAAGTGTCCCTGTTACCACCCACACATGTCAACCTTTGCAATACTGCCTGGAGGGGCAAGAACTGACCTCCTATCCTACCCTGACTTGGGCCCCCAGCCCTCCCATCTGGGTCTTGGGAGGGCAGGAGACAGTCTTATATCTTGCTTTTATCCTATCTAGTGAGTCTTAGAAGGAAAAGAATATGTTCTAGATTCTGCTTTTGGAACTAAAAGGTGAGACTTTAACCAGTCTGATACAGCACCTAAAGATTCCATGTATTGAGTACCTGCTGAGCATCAGACATTGTGAAGGTACTTTACATACAGGATTTCATTTGGTTCTCACCCCAATCCACTGAAGAAAGTATTATTGTTCCCAAGTTGTGGATGAGTCTGAAGCATGATCCAGGATGCAAATCTAGATTTTACGGGTGTTACACCTGCCCTCAAGGAGCTGACTGTCAGTTGTGAAAATGAGCAACACATACATAGCTAAAATATGAAACAAAGTATAGCAATGTTTGTAAAACCTGAGCTCTTAGTTTTACAGGAAAAAAATGGTTATGAACTTCTAAGGTTGACTTACATTTAGAAATTATCATCGAAATATGCATAAATGTAACATTTGCATAAACTCCTTACCTGCTAACATTTTGGTGCATTTCCTTATAGACATATACATATTTAAGTTCTTATTTTATATAGATTTGTATTTTTTTTTCATTTCCCATATACCAGCATTTTCCTATGTCAATAACAAAATTTTTAAAATTGACATATTTTAAAATCTTGTTGTACTGTATGAGATTTACCATATAGTCAACCATTCCCCTACATTTGGGCATTTAAGTTGTTTCTGATTTGTGCCATTATAATGTACATAAGTACATGAACCTTTGGCTTCCTTTCTGATTATTTCCTTGGAGTCAATACTCAGGAGTGGAGTTATTGGGTCAAAGGGCACAAACATTTTTAAGGCTTTTAACTTATCTTTTTAGAAAAGATGAACTAATATGTGAACTTCTGAGATTGAAGGTGCACGAGAAGTGTCAAGAAGAAAGTGGCATTTGAACTAGAACTTCAGGGGTGGACAGAGGTGCCCGCAGTGCAGGTGGGTGGAGGTGTACCCAGAGGGAGGTCACCTGTACAGACTCCAGGAGAATGCACGATGCCCGAAGAATGGCGAACATTCCAATTTAACTAGTATGTGTCTCTCAACCTTTTTATGTACTGAGCACACTTTGAACACTAAGGTTTTTGGCAGAACATTGAAGGGAATTAAAATATTTAAAATATAAAACAACTCAGAAATAATGCCAAGACAGTCTTCTTTGTGGTATAACGCTGTCTTAATGTCTAGAAACATCACCATTCTTGCACTGTTTCTTGCTCCTTTCAGTTCTGTGTTGCTCTTTGAATAGAAAGAACTAATCTCACCATGGTTTGATATCTTAGCAGGACAATGTTCTCACATCCTCTAGATCTAGAAGACATGCTGTCTTTGGTGTTGGCCTAGAGCGGCACTGGGTTGCTACTGTCACTCATTACTTGACCAGATTTCCATGCTCCTCTTGACAGCCCTCCCACTGGTGGTATTGTACTGTGATTAAAAGAAGTGAAGAAGGAAAGAACCCAGACTGCGTGGGTTCAAATTCCGGCTCTATCATTTATTGGTTGTATGAACCTGGGCGAGTTACTTAATCTTTTTCTGCCTTAATTTCTTCAACTGTAAAATGGGGTTAATAATGTTTCCTGCCTTTATAGGGTTACCTTGAGAATTAAATAAGTTAATACACATAAAGCATTTAAGTAATGCTGTGCATAGAATAAATACTTTTAGTAACAGTTAATTTTTATTATATATTATATTAGCCTCAGTTTGACCCACTGGCCTAGTTTTGGCAGCACACGTATAAAAGATTTATGGCCAAGGGTATGCCATGGCATTTTATCCACTGAGACCCAGAAGACGAGAAATTGCATCCTTCCCGACTCAGCCCACAGCTACAACAAACAGCTACGTGTCAAAGGTGAAATGTTTTTATTTGGGTTTATCATAGAAGTTGAATAGAGTTTCATGACATTTATCTGTATAAAATAGCATAACAGTGGTTGCCAGCATAAATAAGAATGACTCTGTTCTAACTTTTTATAATGCACAGTCCTTTTTGTTGATTACAAGTAAAAATATGAAGATGCAGAAATTTTCAAATTCAATTTCAGCAATTTCCAAAAATTGAATTATACAACTAAGGATACATACAAAAAGAACGATTTGTAAATGGAACCAGCCACCTTGAAAAATATCCTGAAAAACATGATAAAAATCTTAATACTTCAAAATATAATAGTATAAAAATGTTGCTAGTTGGCCTGACTTTCCAGGAGCTAGACCCTCTGGGAATGGCTGGGCCTTGGTGAAGTAGTGTAACCTCCCTCTGGAATGCAATCTCAGAAACACACAAAATCACCCTTAATTCTGGTCCATAAACACAGGCAGGATTCCATCATTGCTGGGTGATTCTCAAGAAGAAGACTTTGCTTTCATTATGCATTTGGCTTCACAATCTTCATTGACAAATAGTTCTGAAAAGGAAGCAAAAACAGTGTTATAATATATATAATTTAGGGTTTCTCAACTTTGTCATAATTGACATTTAGGACTAGATGATTCATTCTTGTTGGGGGCTGTCCTGGTCATTGCAGGATATTTAGCAGCATTTCTGATTTCTCCTCTGCTCACTAGATGACAGTAGCACCACCTCCAGTTGTGACAATCAAAATGTCTCCAGATATTGCCAAATGCCCTCTGTGGGGTGGGAGTGGGGGTGAGGAGGTTGCAAAATCTTTCCCAGTTGAGAACCACTTATTTAAATCAATAGAATTTAAGTCAAGAAAAAAAAAATAACTATGAGAAATTTTTTAAACTGTCAAAGCAGATTGGACTACCTACAACTAGAAAGTAATGTGCATGTATTCAGCTAACAGACTGAAAGTATTATATTAGGGAAAATGAAGACATAAAATCTCTGCTATTGTGGTTGTATGGCTATGCTACCCAACACAAACTATATAAAAATAATAATAATCTATATTATTATTAATCTGAATTGAAGTAAGAATTTGAATGCCAAGTCTTTTCCTTCTTTATTTGGTAAAATGGTCTTAAATGCCCCCTCTTTGTTCAAACCATCCTTAGCAATGGGCTCTTATGGCCACTGGTTCATATCTCTGTAACAGCTTGCCTCTCATAGTAATTTACTTGTTCATATGTTAGGTTGTCCCTAGGCTATAAACTTATGCACAGAAATCATGCCTTGATCATGTCTACACCCCAATTTCTAGCCTATAGTAGATGCTCAATAAAGTCCTTGAATGGAGAAATGAAGATACTACTTGTAGGCACACTGGCAAACTTCCCATCTGGATTCCCATTATGATTGGGGTGATAAAGGGAAATTTAAGGTGGAGGTTATGTGATGTGGGCCTTAAAGAATGAACAAAGTATTGATAGAAAAGACACAGACAAAGGAACAGCACTGGCGAAGGCACAGCATTGGCAAAGGCATCCTGGCAGGTAAGAGCAATACTTGTTTTTGTGGGGCCAACTATTTAGTTTGGTGGAGTTCAGGGTTTGTGTAGACCTGTAAGAATCCCAGGTCTGGGGATCTGTGAATGCTAGGACAAGGAGTCTGAAAGCAGGAAGATTAGTTAGAAATGCTTGTTACAGTCCAGACATACGTTGCTGAAGGCCGAGTGACTTCTCCTAGAATTCCTGAAACCCAAAGTTTTTTCAGGCCATAAAGTTTTGCCCGAAATTCGTGAAACCCTAAGAATGCAAGTCTAACCAGAGGACACGTCACTTTAAATTTTCCAAAGGCTGAACTGTTGTGTGCCACCACAACTGCTACATAGGTCATTCTGAACAGCAATAAAGGCAAGTACCCAGTTGGATGACCCACCACAACTCACACCCAAGACAAGAGGCCAAGGACTCGTACCGGTAAGGAGTACAGGAGCACGGCCAAGAAGAGCAGCAGGATCAGCAGGATCAGCAGGCTGATGATGACCCACTTAAAGCGGCGCCACACAATGAACTTCATGGTCTTACATGGGTTAGTGAACCAGAGGAAGGAGGTTTCTGGTCGGCTGCATTGCAAAGAAATGGTTTTACCTACCCAGCTCGGGAGGAACAGGTATTTTACCTCCGAGCATAACACAGTTTAAAGAATAATTAATGACATTTATAAAATCAAGAAAAGATAGTATCCTCCTTAGTTGGCTGAGAAAGATTCTTGAAACTTTCATAGTTTCCTAAGATCCTGAAGGCACACTACTAGACTTTGGTTTCATGGGAAAAGAGAATGGTTAAAATGAAGCCAGGTCACCAACCTCTCCACCCCCCAACCCCACTGTTAAGTACAAAATTAGAAGGACAACAGTTAACCCATCCCATTAAGCCAATCGGAATGGGGGGCTTTCAGACAGCAGGTGTTTGGGGATCAGACAACGCCGAGAACAAAGAGGGCTCTCACTTTGGTGGGTCCAGCTTGGGGTTCATGTTGGGTTCATCCCGTCCCTTCCCGGCTGGCCTCTCGTCGGCCTCCTTCTCATTGAGGACTTCCAACGTCATCTCCACTTTCCCCTTCAGTAAAGCAGAACAGGTTAAACACATGACATCACGTTTCATAAATATTTTCACTTCAACCCAAGGAGTATTCCCCAAGCAATGATTTTTATTCTTGTAAAGCAATCCTTAGATTGTCTTAAATTTTCCTCAAGAGATTTCATCACATTTCCTCTTTCATGTGTTTCTGAGCTGACTCCTTGTGGGAAACCCGGAGGACCAATTGCTTTCCCTCCTCCCTGTTCCCTGCTTCTCATTCTTTGTGTCCCTGTCACTCTGACTTTCTTGCACCAATCTCCTTGCCCTCCCACACACCTTTCTTTGTAATTTTACTGGGATCCAGATTAACCTGAATACTGCTAATAACAGTATCTAACATGTGTTGAGCATTAACTGTAAGCTCCAAGAGAGATTATATGCTTCATGTTTACTTAATGAACGCTAGCTGAATAAATGAGTGAATGAATGAATACTGCTTCCCTGTTCACAGGTTCCTGAGTGATGCACTGGGCGCTGCACTGCTTAAGCCTTCTATATGGAAAATCTTACGTAATGCTCATGGCAACCCTATGAACAGATTCAAAAAACAGGCTTGGAGAGATGGAGCACCTTGCCATAGTCAGACACCCAGGTTGGTCTGACTCATCAGTGTAGGACTTATTATCTGTGCTCTGCCACCTCAGTGAGGATCAGGGTCACAGTCAGGGTTCTCAGACGGTTAGTGACCTAGTCAGCCTAAAAAGCAGATACTGCTATTATCCTCACATGAACAACAGGACATTGAGCCTGAAAGAAATCTAGAAACGTGCCCCCTCATATAGCCAGGCTTAACTAAGCTTGTAACAGACTAGGAACCCTGGAAGGCTGATTAGGTTACCAACTATCTGAGAACCCTGACCCTGACCCTGATCCTCACTGAGGTGGTAGAGCACAGATGATAAGTCCCACCTGGGTGTCTGACTATGGCAAACTGCTCCATCTCTCCAAGCCTGCTTTGTGAATCTGTAAAATGGGGATAATATCTACTGGATGGGGCTGTTGGCAGAACTAAATGAGATTATATGCAAAATCACCTACAATGGCAGAAAGCAGATAAGTGATTTCCTGGGCCAGCACAGGCGGAGCAATGGACGGCAAAAAGCATGAGGAAACTTTTCAGATAATGGGAATATTTTGAATCTTGATTGCGATTGTTTCATGAGCGTATACATCTGTCAAAACTCATCAAAGTGTGTGCTCTGAATGAGTTCAGTTTAAGTTTATTTATGTAAATTATACCTCAAAGTCATTTAAAACAACAAGGATATGAATGTAAGGCATTTAGCATGTCATCTAGTTCATAATCAGTGATGTAAAATGTTAACTATTACTAATAATACACGACAAATTAGGTGGTCTCCAAACTTGCTTGCAAGTTATGGCCTTCCTTTTCAGTGATTGTGAACACTCCCTGCTTCCTCCATCTTTTTTTTTTTTTTTTTTTAATGACAACAGCTCTAAATTGAAGTTCCCCCTTCTGTACTGAATTGTGTTGCTAGCTTGGGGTAAATTAGTCTGCCTGGTAAAGGCAAGTCCTAAAGAAATACACTGCGTCCACGCTGGCTCCCAGTTTCTCAACAATTCAAATCTCCCCACCTTCCATTCAACCCCAAACATATGCTCCAGGCATCTACCACCTCCTCTTGTGATCCCAGGTACAAACCATCCTGATAACCTAAAGTCCCACCATTTTAACACTTTCAGAATAAATCTAGTGATAAAGGGCAAACCCCAAATGATAAAAAGTCGAAACAACCCCCAACCAGGAAATGCTCATACAGCCATCACACGGGAACCATCTTTGTCTGTGTAGCACGGCCACCATCCTTTCATGGACTTCTGTTCAAAAAGTGAGGCGGTTTTCACTTTGAGGGGGTTCATAGCTTTGAGGTCCGGAATCATGTTCAAATTGCATTTCTCTGATGATTTTGCGGGGATGATGGTCTGATGCAAATCAAGTTCCAGGAAACCTAGCCAAGGAAACAATAAACTTCAATAAACTTCAAGTGAGTCAGCTGTTGTTTACCTAGGAACACAATGTTCCCTGTCAGAGGAGAGGCATACAGTGATTTTGAACAGGTGATGGGTTAAAGAACCCTGGTAGACACTGAGAATTCTTTCCAGATAGGAAAGTGGCAGAAGAAATATTTGTCTGCCACTCTACATCTCAAAAAGAACATGTTTTATTTCTCAAAGACAGGAGCATAAGCAGAGTTCTATAAATTAAAAAGCACTAAACATCTATAGACAAAATTTCCTTTCAATCTGAATTTGACTTTTGCTCATATTAGTTCTGAACTGCCCTGAACACAGTCATTTGGCTTTGAGTAAAGACTCCTGGTACTTGGAGTACCAGGAGTGCCATGGAACAGTCACGTTCAAGTCTTTCCTACTGTATCTCCAAAAACAGGAGCTTGAGAAGGAACGTGACAACTCAACAGAAAATTGTCACCAGGAACTAGGAAGCCCACTTCGGGGTACCTGGAGAAGCATATCATTCTCTTCCATGATGTGAGGCATTAACACTTTAGTAGCACTTTAACTGACTGTCTTTTGGGCTAGGGAATTCCCATGAGCCCTTGCCTTAAGAAAATGGTATATGTGATGTGGGGTCAAGGCTACGGGCCACTTAGACAAAGAGCTGGTCTTCAACAGTGGCCGCAGAGCAACAGGAATTCTCTCTAAATGGTCAGGCTCAGAAACTGCTCTTCATCTTAGAATGCTGTTGGGTGGAGAGGCATGTGCTAAGAAATGGAGGGGCCAAGGGTGATGGGATGTTTAACAAGTGCCTTTAGCCACAGAAAAAGATGGATGGATCTAGGGGAAGAACAATGACTGGGGACATTAGGGAATCTCAGTCACTTTTGAGAGCAGCATGAAGGAGGAAGGAACCAATTCTGAGGTGATGAGGAGAGAGAGTGGGTGGTTTGGAAGTGGAGACAAAAGTGTGGCATCCTTTTGTGAAAACAGGATTTGAGTCTTAATAGGAAGGCAGGAGCTGGTACAAGAAGCTCCATGGGGGCCCTTGAAAGAGGATGGGGCCCACAGAGAGGTGTGACATTCACTTTGTCCACTACTTAGAGGATCTGAGACAGGGTACAGGCAGGTCACATTGCCCAGAGGACATCCAGGCAATTTGGGACATCTACCCCAAATTACCCAAAGTATTGGAGATTTAAATAATTGATTTCAAGTTTTAATTGATTTTACTAATTCCAGGTACAATTTCTTAGAGGAAAGTATCCAAATATAATCCCTACCCAAGTAGTCATCCAGAGAAAACTTGTCATTATCCCATATCTGAATGATCAGTCTGGGTGGCACCCGAAATTCAGTTTGGTCAATACTCCAGAAGTGCTCCTAAAATGATAAGAGAAACAGACGAACCAAATTACACTGACTACTGGATTCAAAACCCTCCCCTTGGAAACACCCAGCATCAAGGCATGGGGCCTTCTCTCTCCTTTGCATCCTCACCCCTCACCCTCTCCCCTTTGCCTTACCCCTCCACCCCAAGTGTATGGAGGACAGTTGGGCTCCCCAGGACATCTCAAGGCCACCAGCTGGGTGACAAAAAGGATGTCCCAGGCAATTCCTAAGCAGAAGGCTTCCTGCCATGTTCCTATCAGTGTGACTTCCTGCTACCGCTTCTGGGGTTCGGGGAATGATTATTTCTTCCCCCCATCCCCCACCCCAGAAGATCACTGTGGCTTGCTTAGATTCTTCTCCCAAAGCCAGGCTGTGCTAGTCTGGCCCACAACAGCACCTGCCGGGTGTCACTTCTGCTCAGCCACCTTTTGCACATCCCACAGACCTTCCAGCCACTCCACACAGCTGTCTGAGGACATATTCAAGATGTCTTGGCATTTTTGGCTTTTGAAAAATATTGCTGGGTTTTACATGCTGTGGTCATCTAAGACCCCCAGATCCCTCATCACAGAGTTAGGAGGAGGGAGGACTGGGCATCATCCAAGTTCTCACCTCTGGTCTCTACTCTGCCTGGGTAAATTAGCCAAGAATAACAACACCTCCATAGCCCAATTATACCTAAGTTCTTCTGGCCTCAGAAGAAAGAGAATATCCCCAATACTTCATGAAACTAAAGGAAGATGTTGGGGTTGCTTTTGTTTTTCAGATAATATTCCAGGAACGTTCTTCTTTGTAGAACTCAAAGGGCCTGGTTCTGAGAGGCTGGGAAGCCCACTCTGCTATTGTCTGTCTCTGCCTGACTATTTTGTGTGAGATCATGCTCCAATTATGGCTCAGGGCACAGGGAGGTCCAGCTTCAGATGTAGGTGGATAGGAAAGGTAACTTAAGGCCTACTTGACCCCAAGTCCTCCACCTTCCCCCCTCCCCAGTCTGCCTCACCATCTGAAAATGTGCATGATATGACATTGGGTTGACTCCCGTGTCTCCAGAAAGTACCCTTTGAAAGCATTTATCTCACCTGGCACAGAAAAATGTTTATTACAGCCCTAGCACTGAGTAGGGCCATCGGGGGAGGCCTGGCCAGATGTGAAAAGAGGCAGGTATATTTTTATCAGATGTGGGGACAGGAGGTGACCAGGAAGAGCTGGGGTAAGTGTATAGAACACGGGTCGGGGTAGGAATGGGATGGAGGGGCCTATAAAAGACATCTGTTATTATTGCTTGCCCTGGGTTCAAGCCCCCTTTTTGTGAGGAAAGCACCCAAATTTTTCTTGGCTACTCCTCTCCTGTGGTCCACGCAATTTGAGAAGAAATTATTCTATCCCTAACTCCAGAGTCAGGCCAGTCAGCACTGCATCCCTAGGCAGCGTTGGTTGGTTCAGGGATAAGCACATGACCCCAAACAGGCAGAGACGCTGAAGCCCAATTCCAGAAGCCTGGCTGGCGCCATTGGGGATTTGTTCTTTCTGCTGAGGTTGCTGAGAGTGCAGGATGCTGGCAGCCATCTTGCCCCCTCCAGGGAACGAGGCCCACAGAAGAAGGCAGAGCGGAGGGGAGGAGAAGGTGAGAGCAATTTCTAAAGGCATCAGTTCAACCTGGAATCCAGGCATTCCATAAGCCAGTCAATCCTGGACTTTTTAGTAATATGAATCAACAAATCACTTTTTTGGAACAAGCCAGTTTGAGTTGAGCTCCGTAACAGAGAGTCTTATAAATTAAGACGAACAGGAACTGAACCCTCATGGAAGTGCTTCTAAAAGAGGGAAATTTTACCTATTTTAATATTTTGTCTCTATTTGGTTAATTAGTAAAACAGTTCTGCTTATCATGGGAAGAAATCGGTCTCCCTGTGACATATACTTGGGATACTGTATATATTGATATAAGACCCTCACATCCAACTACCCTTTATCAGGTCCTTGCCACCAACATATTAGGGGAAGGAGAGTTTTGTTCCTTATACTTCTAACTACACAAATAGTTGTCATAACTGTGTGACCCTGAGCAGCTATCTACACCTCTGTGGGTCTCAGAGTCCCCATCTGTTCCAAGAGGGAGCTGGACTCATGACTGCCGAGGTGCTGAGAGGCTCCAACATTCTCTGAGTATCTGCATTGAGGAAGACCCATGACATCCACTTCCCACTGGCATATTTCAGAGCTCACTTTTTTAGCAACGATACAGAGTTGTTCAGCTGGGAGGTAGTCAAATGGGAAAACAAATCTCCAGTTAAAATTCCCTTCACCATCCAAGGACCTGTAATGGACATCTGTTTTCTGTTTGTTTTCTTCATTGCCAGGAATCCAGCTGAAAAGCAGAGGCAAACAGACTTAGCTTCGTGTGATTGACAGACAATCTAGCCGCAAAATTGTGCAGTGATTAGGCGAGTGAAGGGCAGGAGAATTAATGCACTTTTCTTGGGCAGCTTCCAGTTATTGACGGAGCTGGGGGCTGATTTATGAAGGGGGGGGCGCTCTGTTGCATTCAACACAAGTTGTAGCCAAATAAAATATAATTCCTCTAAAACCAAAGCAGGAAACCCTTTAGACTTCAGTTAACAGGGATAAGGTGAAATTTTCTGGAAAATATCAACAACTTCACTTCTATTTTGGGAACGTTGGAGCTTGCTGGCTATTATTTGAGTCTTCATAAGTATAACTCATCAGTGTCTGTCATCACTGCTGATAGGCTCAATGAATTTAAGTTAGTTCTGTTTTAGCATTTCCTTTTCCATATTTTACTTAAGCAAACAAAACAGGCACAGCTCATATAATCTTACAGCTTCCTTTTTTTATTATTCCTAGAGTCACTCTGATCATATTAATGAGCCTAGCAAGGGAAATGTAAGCTGTTATTTTCATATGCATATCTATGAAAATTCATTTCCATAAACAATTTAACATCTTAACTCTTGACATTTGAAAAGTTCTTTTTGACTGGCGCCTGGCACATAGCACACATTAATTAAATATCTGATGAAGGAATGAATGAATGAACTGCTTGGGAAGAAGCTGTTGTCACATCTGTCTGCTCTTGGAAAGACTCCTGGTTCGGAAGCAGAGGAAACACTGAACTTTAGGCTGGTAAAGTGGTTGAATGAATGGTTCTCAACGCTGACTGCACATTAAAATTGCATTGGAATCAACTAGGGAGCTTTTAAAAATATTGATGCCTGGACCCCACAGACGGAGGTTCTTGGTAGGAGGTAGGCCTGTCTGTGAACTTGCTCTGCCACTGACTCTCTAAGCTTCATTTCTCGTCTATAAAATGAGGTTAATGATATGTGCTCCCTTCACACGGCCACATGAGGACAGAATGAGGGATCATGGCTTAGAAGGGCCAGAGCGGGAAAGGGGAAACCCTTAACTTATGTTTACGCTGATCTGCTATGAACCAGGTACTTAGCATGCCTTATTTTATTCTTTCCAACTATACAACTATCTCCATTTCACAGATGAGGAGACTGAGGTTCAGAAACCCTATCTAACTTAAAGGTCACACAGCCAGTAACAGATGGAATTGAATATAACTCCTAGTCTGTGTGACTCCGAAGTCGAAGCTCTTTACTCTGCCTCAAAGGACCATGGTGAATAGAAAGTCATGTGCTAATTAGTAGTGGTATTAATATTAATCAACTACAGTAATTTTACTTTTTGCTGGTCAATTAGCTGACTAGTTGACTTAGTTGAAAGATTCCTTTTGATGATTAACTTTTAAGCTTTTAAACTAACTCATCAAAGAGAGTCCACACTCTCTGGCTGGGCCCTTAGTAGCTTTACTTCTTGACTCACCCCCAAAATGTCACCAGCATCTTTTCCCAGACTGCTCCACCTGCAGCTCTTCCATCTCTCTCTTTTTTTTTTTTTGTTTTTGTTTTTTTGGTGAATCTTTTCACATTTAATATAAATTTGAATCTTTTCACATTTTAATTTAAAATAATTTCACTACTCTAAGTACATGTATGTGTATACATGTGTATAACTTTATGTAATACCCACATATGTGTAGTACTAAGCATGCTATTTTTGCATTATTCATCTTTTTCACACATAATACTAAAATTAATTCCAAATTTTGTGACATGGTATTGTAGGTTTCACTTTATTTTTTTTATTAAAAGAGTTTTCTGGCAGTCCAGTATTACTTGAATTTGATTCCCTGATTTGAAAAAAAAAAAATGCTTATGATAGTCACATAAATTTGCATATAGATATATGATTATCTGGGATTAGTTTTCCTTGGAGAATGATAATAAGATTCTAAAATGAGAAAGAATAATGAAGAACTTGATGAAACATTCCTTGTTTATAGTAATCCTAAATGACAGTAATTATGTCTAACAAAATTTTGATTGAAGGTCACTTGGGATCATAAATGAAACTTTGTTTTTTATGAATATATTACATTTCAATGAGTCTTATCTTTTTACATATCAAGGGACCTAACTTAGTCTATGTGGCATAGTAATACTACTAGTTAACACATAGTGTGATGGTTAATTTTAGGTGTCAGCGTGACTAGCTGTAGGGTACCCAGAGTAAACATTATTTTGGGTGTTTCTGGAAAAAAATTAGAATTTGAACTGGTGGACTCAGTGAATTAGATTGTTTCCCCCAATGTGGGTGAGCATCGTCCAATCTATTGAGGGCCTGAATAGAACACATGTAGAGGAAGAAGGAATTCACCCCTTTTTCTGCCTCACTGACTGGGCTGGGACATCTCATCTCATCTTCACCTGACCTCAGACTCGGATTAATACTATCAGCTCCCCTGGTTCTCAGGCCTTTGAATTCATACTGAATTATACCACTGGCTTTCTCAGCTTTCAGATGGCAGATGATGGGTCTTCACGACCTCCAGATTATGGTGAGCCAATTCCTCATAGTAAGTTTCTCTCTTTCTTCACACACACACACACACGTGCACACACACGCGCGCGCGCACACACACACACACGCACACACACACACTAACTTGTTTTATTTCACTGGAAAACCCTGACTAATATACATAGTGTTTACTATTCAACAGGCACTATTTTAAATGCTTTCAGTAATTCAGTCTTCTGATTATCCCTAAGCATGGGTACTCTCATTATCTCCATTTTACAGATGAGAAACAGGAAGCTTACTAACTTGTCCAGCTAGTAGGGAAAGTACCAGGGTTTCTACCCAGTTGATGTGACGCCACAGTCTGGCTCCTTAATTGCTATGCTGTTCTGTACTCAACATCTATGATCAGCGTATAACATAAAACTAACATTGACATAAACTCTTTGGCACTGAATTATGCAAGTATCAGAATAACGAACAACTCTGCCACTTTTCAGGTTGGACACAGGCATTCAGTAAAGGTTGGTAGAATCAATGATTTAAAAAAAATCTGCTAATATTTCTTCTTTTTCATGGACATTAGCTGTTGGTAATAAAATATATAAAAATGAAAATTTAGAACTTTTCCTTGTGTTTCTAAAACTAGTCATTCAAGGTATAGAAACGAACTACATGACTATGAAGTCTCAGAAATAACAATTCTGCTTAATAAACTCCAACAAAACCCATTTTCTTAAAAGAGAAATGGAGAAATATTTATCATTTCTTATAGTAATTAGATGCTTCTGCTCATAAACAAGATTCATACAAGTTCCTCTTTTCTTTCTGCTCTTTTTACCTTTGTCTCCCTGGAACTTCTTAAGCAGATTACATTAATGAGATAAAATAGCTCCAAACAACTGAGGATCCCATAGTGGACATCTTCAAAAATGAAAACTGATGAAGGAGTCTATTTCATTCCCTAAATTTGCAAAAGGCTCTCGCATGCTAACCTTACCCTTTGACATAGATGTCACTCATTTCCTCTCCTGTGATGCTTTTCTCGTCCAAGATAACGTCCTTGGTATTCCAGATGATCACACGCAGGTAAAATCTGAAAAGAGCACATTTTACAGGTGCTTTTTTCCCTCTGGTCTTGCCCCAAGACCCCCGTCCAATATAGCAGGGTCTCAAGATTACTTACTTCTTGGCTTTCCGTGGAGTGATGTTGAAAGGAGGGCCTGGTGGCCCCAAGCTCTTGGGGAAAACATCCACCCACATCTGGAGTTTCCCCTAAGCCATTCAAAAATGAAAAGAGAAATATAGGTGGTAGAGACTACATTTTTCATTCATATTTTCTAGGTGAAACTGTTTCTTTGGGCCTAATTTATTAGTCCATATAGAAGGCAAAAAGAAAAAAAAAGGAGTAGAAGAGCAAACCAAGATGAATCTTATATCTCTTCCATGTAATTTAGGCCACCCACTCTGTACTCTCATCCAGGAGTCTTTGCGGGCTGCATGTGCTCACATGTATCACAGTCATGAGTCTTCCCCGATTAATAAAACAAGGGGCTTCCCATTGCTAGCACAACCCCCAACACGCACAGACACATATACATAAACACACACATACACGCACAGACCCATACACCATCTCACAACAACTTAAAGTTCAGCCTCGACTCTCAGAACGGTTCTCGAGCTGTTACTCTGTTCATCACTACAGTGTACTTGATGTCAGCCCCAGTTCTGTGAGACTCAGGACTTTGTCCACTTACCTCAAGATAGACAACGAAAATAATATAAAATGGTATTTAATTTCATAAAATAAAGACTTACAACATGACACTTTCAAAGGAGAGACTCAGTGACAAGAACATGACTGCTCTCCAAGCTGAGGACTCCCCGACATTGGCTCACCAGCACCCACGACCTGGGAGGAAGCTTTCAGGAAGGTGGAGGGTGACAGCCTGACTGACACTTGTGTTGTCATTTTGGTGAGGGCCTGCTCAGGTCTTTGATTGCCACAGACCAAGCTCATCTATCTGACTGGAATGTTCTTCCAGACAGACGAGGAATGCCATTAACAAACTACATCAACCATGTGAACCAATTTAAATTCCCCAAACTGTTTTTGGATGTTCTGTAGACTCTGCCTTCATTACAAAAACAGACTGGTCTTTAAGAAGGTTGCCAAGGAAACCACTAGACTGGCTTCCTAATGCATTGTGAGTAAAATGAATTAACTGGAACTCTTGAAAAGGGATATATTTTACCGTGATCCTGACTCTCTTCCAACAAATCTCTAGGGCTTAAGGTTCTACAATACATCAAGCATGCTGCAGAGCATTAGGCATCCAGGGGTCTTCTGAGACCCAGCCACAGTCTGTCCAATGCGGTAGGTAGAGGCGATGGGGGCTGGGGTAGTGGTAGTATGTATTGGTGATTCCCAGGGAGAAATCTTTCTCACTTTATAATTTCTTGAGACTTTATTCAACTGAGGGGTGGGAGGGGAGAGAGGGCTCTTTGGGGGAAGGAAGAATAACAAAGAAGGAAGGAAGAAGTAAAAATGTGGAACAGAATAAAAACAAGAAGGCCATCTAGTAAGCCCAGGCCATTTGTGATACTTTTTAGAGATAAGCTTGTGCATAGGTCTGCTGTTCTTATCAACAAAATTTGCTGATATTAATATTAATCATTAGATTAATATTTCTTAAAGTGGAATTTCCTAGCTAGCTGCATCAGAACCCTTCCAGGTACTAGTTAAAATTCAGATTCCTGACCCCACTCCAGACCTATTGAATCTGGATTTCTGCAGGCATATCCTGGGAGTCTTCATTATAACAAACTTTCATGTGGATTATTTGGTCATTTGCCATGTCTCTCCTTGTTTCTCTGGAGACTGGTTTGTAGCTTCTAGAAACTAACTGTCTGCATCACTCTCCACATGGTCCCTGTAAAGAGTCACTATGTGCACTGCGGCCCAGCTTTTTTTCCTGGCTCTTTGGTTAGATGGCACTGCCTTACCCAAGCTGGGCCAAGTGTAGTGCTTCTTCCCCAGGCCCTGCCCTCCTAGCTATAACCAAGTGGTCTGGTGATGGACAGCTGGGTGTTAACTGGGGCAACCCATCCTTTCCACATTTGGAAGCAGAGGGATATATTAAAACCCCAGAAACACACAGTATTCTCATTCATGGGAATGTACCACAGAAAGAGGGCAGAACAAAGTAGACCCAGAGAGACAAACAGACAGAGAAAGGGAAGGTTCTAGTCCAAGTTTGTTCTGAGCCATAGTAATTTTCCTGTCTAGATTTATTGAGTTATCTGAAAATTCTTAAAATAAATTCCCATTTGGGATGAAGCTAATCTGAGTTTCATTCTATTTCTTTTGTATCTAAAAGTATCCAAAAGAAATAAAAGAGGTAAGTCTGTGTCTGCTATTGCGTTTGGAGTGTGGATGATGGGTCTTCAAAAGTAGAGAGCGCCTTTACCTGGGAGATGTTGGGTTGGAAGGTGCTGTGCAAAGTCCTTGTTTCCACATGTTCAGGGACCAGGCCCTGAGTTCTGAGGATGTAAAGGGCAAGACGCTCGTCGGGGGCCCCGAGGTGCTGGTGCAGGATTTTGTTGGCTTCTGGAATGGAAAGCAGCATTGAAATAGAAATGCGCATCTGGGAACAGTTCAGGCAGATGGTCTGAGGGGCTCTCAGCACTTCATCCCAGACTTTGCAAAATGGTCAGGCAGTGCCAGTGTGTGAACTTCGACTGGTGCAGGAGTCACTGATGGAAATAGCTCCTGACCAGGGCCCTAGCCCAACCTGTCTCATACTTGACTTGTGGGCTACCAACAGCAAAGGGACCAGAACACACCAGAATGTGTAAGAGCAGCTGTGTTTACCTTATGGTAGAGGTTCACAGCTGGACTCTGTTTCCCAGACTCTATTGCAGTTAGGTATGGACATGAGACTAGGCTAGGCTAGAATATAATGCAGGTGGAAGGGACATGTGTGTCTCAGATAGACCTGGCACATAAAACTCTCTCATGTGGGATCCTATAGATGCCTTTCTCTTCTGGATACAGAAGAAAACAGCAACCTTGACACCTAAGTTGAAGAATGGCCAGGTTGTAAGATGAAAGGGCCTGAGCCCACAAAGCGCTGCTTGGAAGAGGGCTGCTGACCTGTAGGAATGCCTGTTTTAAATTTATGAGAAATAAACTTCTATTGTGTTAAGCCACTGAAATTTGTTAGTTCAGTTATTACAGCAGCATTTAAAAAATACAGCTGTCAAATGTTCTTTGACACTCCTCCCATTGAGAGGTGGAGTCTATATCCTATCTTTGAGTCTAGAGAGATATTTGACGACTAGAGAAAGGATGCTGTATGACTTCTGAAGATAAGCATAAAGAGCCACACAGCTTCTGCCTGGTTTTCTTGGGGTGCTTGCTCTGGGAAAAGCCATCTGCCATGTAAGGAGCCTGGGTACCCAAAGACTGCCTTATTGAAAAAGCCCGAGTAGGTGCTCTGGTAACCAGCCCCAGCTGAATGCCTAGCCAAGAGCCAGCATCAGTTGCTAGTCATGTGTTGTGAGCCACCCTGGGCATCCAGCTCAGTTGAGCCTTTGGATGACTGTAGCCCCAGCTGATCTGACAGCAACCAATGCACGAGTGACTCGAGTGAGAACCGCCCAGTTGAGCCCTTCCTGAATTGCTAACCCACAGAACTGTGAGCAAAACAAAATGGTTATTTTCAGCTACTAAGTTTTGGGGTGATTTGTTATGTAACAAGGGGAACCAGAACAATTGTCATGACAGATACAGCTTTTTGGATATCGTTGAATTGTCTTGGAGTACTCTTATCTGCAAGGCTATGTTGCTTGCCAGTTTATTCCCTATCTCTTTTGTAAGTTCTCATGTTAACAGCAGCATCAACATTTCTTAAACATCTGATCATCCCTGATATTGACTGTCTTCAAATGGAAAAACAAAATATAGCTTCTTACAATGTCAAGAATGAATAGTTGAAGATCAGGAAGCATTTTCACTCCTGTGTGTCTTTGCTCAGCTTTCTCTGGATATCCCATGAACCCTCAAGGCCAGTCTGACTGCCACCCCTTCCTTACAAAACACAGAATCATCTCATAGCTCTTACACTCTACCAAGCTTAGTTCAGTCTATATCACAATACAGCTAGCCTTTTATGTGCAGGACAGACTGTATTATAAATTACTGCTTGGGAAATAGCAACATCCCAAGTTTGGACGTGAGTCAGATATGAAGTTGGCAGATTCCCTGAACCAAACCCAAGCATCGCTGAGGTTTCTCAGAGAAAGGCTAGAAGAATGATAGAATAAACTTGGAAGAGAAATTCTTGCATCCCTATCTGAGCATTTTTGCTTTACATGGCAATTAGTTAATTACGAGGACTTTGTGTTCAAAGTATGAGAGGTTATGACCTAAAAGTTCAAGTAAAACATAAGACAGACAAGAAAACGTGTCCACTTTGACACTTGACATGACAGCAAAACTATTATAATGGGGCTTTTGTTAGTCATGTGTGTGGAGTTCCCTGTGGTATGATTGGGGTACTCCTCTGCCCATCCCCCTCCCCAAAGCAAATCCAGCAATAGAAATGGGTTTGTAACTGATTCATGTACTTATATACATTCCCAAACTATACTTTGTAACTGGTTTGCAATCAGTGACAATATCTTACCAAATTCATCCAAACTGTAGTCTCGTCCTCCATATCTGATTCTACTTCCATCTTCAGAAAGGATGGGTGGTGGGAAGCCTTTGAATCTGGCTACATTTTGAAGCAACTGTGTTGGCCTCAGTTGATCTCTCCATGTATTTACTCCGGAACTGTGAATAACATCCCACACCCAGAGTTACTGTGGGGCACACAGGTTCTTTGTGGAGTCATTACACGCATACTGACAAAGTGATAGGCGCCCCCAGGCAGTGAGGGAGCTGGGAATGGGCTCTATATTTTGGCTTTTGCTTAGAAATTTATTTCAGAGACCTAAAATTCACAGTTATTTTGGCCTCAGCCAACTGATCTCCTTTTTCTCCCTCAATTTCCTCCTCTGTAAAACTCTGGAGTTTGACTGAACTCGCCATAATCATAATAGGCAAATTCATAAACTAGAACTGGCAAGCTATATCTCATTATGTATTGTAGAAAAGCACTCAGATAAAGAGGGACATCACAAAACTGATCAGTTGGGGCGAGGGTGGTGTTGGGGGCAGAGGTGGGGAATTCTTGCCATCAAACAGTGCCAGCCCTCAGTCCCTGGCATCGAGGAGGGGGAATTCATAAATAGAGGCTGAGGGCACTAGGGTTTTCTGAGCACTGCTCCCTATACAATCCCAACAGAGCACTGTGCTACTCCAGGGGCCAACGTTTCACATAGACTCAAGTGTGAATGTTGCCTCCTGGAGTTGGGCAATGCTATGGCCCTGATTCTCTCTAAAAGAATCCTGTTATGAAAAGCAGCATATATCTGACTCAAAGGAGCAGTGGCTCCACAAAGACAGGCACTGAGATAGACAACCGCAGCTTCCCTAGGTGTTAACGTTAGATGGAGCAAATTGTCTACATTTATGGCCAAAGCAACTTACACACAGTACTGCTCAGGTATGCCACAGTGGGATCCAAACCGGGAAAGGAATCGGTTTTCCAAATCAATAATCGTTTCTCCCACTTTTTCATCACGGGTAAAGGTGTCGTAATCATAGACAGAAATTTTCAGGTCTTTTTCTTGAGGTAAGTAGCAGTTCAGTTCATACATTCTAAATAAACAAATGCAAGGTTAGCGTCTCTGTGATCCCATCTAGGTGTCTCACCAAACACCAAGGCTCTGTGCAGAGAACCCCCAGGCAGTGACTATGGCTGCTGGTGGAGAACATCAGGACTACAATAATCAGGCAGGTGGTAGTGGGTGGAGGTACTTGATAAGTAGTGCAGATTAGTAAAAATGACATCAAGAGACTATCCACTTGCTCAGGAGATGATCATGGGCTTTAAATAACCAAGTTCAAATCCAAGCTCTGCTGCTTACTAACTGTGGGACTCTTCTTTGTGCTTTGTTTTCTCATCTGAAAAATGGTGATAATAATATCTACCTTAAAGGATCAAGTGAAAAAATGTTTAGAGAGCATTTGGCATGAATGCATTGCTCAAAACCCAAGAGCTATACTAATAATAACCATTTATAATATTAACATTATTATCACATGCCTATTAACTGGGGGACTCAAGCATCTCTACCCAGCTGGGATATTGGTAAGGCACAAACATCCAGATTTACAGCCCCCAATCTGTGCCCTGCTCTGTTCTCTCTTCTGTCTTAATGGAGATCACCACCCCATGGAACATCCTGACTGACTCCACAAGAACACGGGAGTGGGAAGAGTGTGAGTGGAATGCACCAACATGGCATGATGCGAAGGCTGCCACTCTCCTCCCAGGTCCTCTGGATATGCCATGTAGCATCCATATTAAAGTGCAAAGACTTCTGAGATAAAGATAATAGCACTTTTTGTGGTAGGTGAGCAATATGGTACAGGCTCTGAGAGAGAGAGATACACGGATCAGCGTAAGCTCCAGAAGAGCAGGGTTTGGTCCTGGGTTTGCACTGTCCACAGAGGTAGGGATCCCACAGTAGGTGCTCAAAAAATTTTATTGGCAGAAAACTGTGAGAGGCCCCTGCCATCCATCCTCTCTCTTTTCCTTGTACCTCCTCCCCTTTTCCTTGTACTCTGGTGTGTGGACGAGATCCTGCCCAAAGAGCCAGGAATGTTAATCCATATGAGCAGAAGGGTGTGTGTCTATGTGGTTCCAGAGAAATGCTTCCAGGATGTCTTCTAGACAAGTCTCAGTGACTGTTTTAGACTGTTGCAGCTAGACAGGGGCCTATAGGGGGCAGATAGCCACATGAAAAAAGGTACTTGAATCATGTCCACAGATGAAGCACTGCTTATCCATATGTGGCCCATTACACCATGATTCGATACTGGATTCAAGGAACAAGTAATATGTGTCTTTTGAGAAAAAGAATTCTTTGCTCAAATGAGACTGAGAAACATTAGCATTCCTCTGGGCAAACCAAAGGCTCTGAGAAGTCCTGCAGTTATCTTTTAAATCCAGGTATCTTGGTTGCATGAAGAAATACTTTTTCTTCCAACACCAATTAACATCTTATGGAAGACACTGACATTCCATTGAATTTGACTTGGAGGCCAGATGTGGTAGGATTGTGTTGAATGATGGCTGAGGACATAGGAATTTTGTCCCTTCCTGAATTCCTGTCCCAGAGTTCCTGAGAGTCTCATTAAGAAGAAAGTCACCCCCTAAGACTGAGGCAGGGACCGGAACCGTCTGAGGGGTTGCAGTGCCAGCATCTCCTTGGTCACACCAGCTGGATGGGGGGAAGCCTGCATGCATGCCAGACAAGGATTGGCTGAGCAGAGCCTGACAACATCACTTCCTCCCTGGGTGGCTCTGAGCGAGGCTTTTCCTGCCACTTAATTAAGCTTATGGTTGGCTCCTCTGCTACAAACAGTTCAGACAAGGCCGCCTTTCTCCCTTAAAGGCTGGCCTTCCCTGATTCCCTGTCTCCCTCATATGAAGCCTTCCTTCCTGCCCTGCATGCCTTTTCCTGTCTAGACCTCAGGGCTGGATCAGCGGAAGAAAAGGAAAACAATCATATTGCTGTGCCAGAGGATTACTTCCACTCCCTGGCCCCGGCACACGGCCACAGCACAGAGGTCCACAGCACAGAGGGTGTGCGCATGTGTGTGCCTGGGAGCTGAGTGAGCGTGAGGTCCCCGGGCATATGTGTTATGGAGTGTGAGCTAGGGGAAAATGATGTGTGAACCCGAGAATATTGATTGAGTGACAAAGACTTTCTTGTGTGTGTGTGTGTGTGTGTGTGTGTGTGTGTGTGTGTGTGTGCATGCGCGCGCATGCACATGCACATGCACATACACATTTCACGAATGTTTTGTACAAAGAACATTTTTCTAAAGGTGGTGGCTTCGCCATGAATCTGAAGCATTACCAAGGGTGTTGGAAAAACCAGGGGCATGGAGTCAGGGATGTTTACCTAAATCTTGGCCCCATCATGGACTAGCACTGTCAACAGGGCTCTTGGGGCCTGTTTCTCTCACCTGTAAAGTGGGCTGCTCACCCCTGCCTGGCCCAGCTACGAGGTTTGACATGGAGATGAAAATCAGATGGTGGTAGCTACAGAGAGAGTAGTGTGGAAACCACCCAGACTCTGAATCGGATGGCCTGGGTCTGAATCCTGACCCTGCCTCTAACTAGCGAGGCACATTAGGCCCTGATTCTCTCTGTGCTTCGGTTTCCTCTGTTGTAAAATGAACATAACTAGTATCTCAGAATTGTGAGATTTTTGAGATGTTTTTTATAAACAGCTCAGCATTATGTCTGCACAAAATAAAAGGTCGGATAATAATAGCCATTGGTAAATGTGGATGCAGTTTACAGCTGAAAAATGCTGGTCCTATTTAGAGGTCACTTGGCTTTGTCTTATCCTTGAGAAGGTACGAATGAGATCAATGGAACAGCTCAGAAACAAGTCCCAAGAGGCAGCAATAAAGAAAATAATGCTATTTCAAGGACCTTCAGGAACAGAAGACAGAGAGAGCATGACACTCTGGCCTCTACTTTCTGTCCCCTCCTTAGTCTTGATAACAAAGTCAGTAACACATTCATTGAATCAAAATGGTAAAATTGAAATGTCCCAGAAAACAGAGCCCACCCAGACTGGATTCAGGGAGTGAGAACCACACTGCCATGACAAGTGAGTTGCTCTTCATATCCTTCCTGTCTGGAACCCACACACTTATTGGACTCCTGGGACTTGGACCATCCCTGCCCCAGCCACTCCTGTCCCCAGACCTCAGAGCAAATCTCTCTCAGAGGAGCTCATCTCATGACCTGCTTTTTTTCCTTCACAGCATTTTTCACTTCCATGAAATTCTTTATTTGTGCATTTATATGTTTATTACCTGCCCCGCTGACTAGAATATTTGTCTAGTTCGTAGTTTCAGGGCCTAGAACAGAGTGGGGCCTAGACTACATTTTTAACGCGTATGCTATGAGGAATGAATGACAGGAAAACTTTTAGAAGTGTACCTTACCTGCCAAAGACTGGGTTGAGAGTATTGGGAATGTAGTGGTCTCGATCTTCAATTACTTTTTTGCCCAGTGTTATTTTTATATAAGGGTCACACTGTGAGAACAAAACAAATGTCATGTTATGTCACCGTGGGGTGCAGGTTTCAGTCAGCTTCTGGGATAGACTCAGGTGTGCCACCTCACCCAATCCCAAACTGGTGGAAAGGTTGTGGCCATGGCACCCGCCTGCCTCAGACAAGGTCTGAACATCGTTTCCCTTTGGGTGGCATGCGGCCGGCAACTACAGGGAAGCAGTGTGGGTGACAGGTGGTTGCAGGGAGGAGTGACAGCAAATCTCCTCCTCCCAGGTTCCATCTGTAAAATGAGAAGGATGAGCCAGAGGATCCAAAGAGCCTTCAAACTCTTAGATAAGTGCCTATTGGGACAATCCTTTTTGAATACCTTGTTTTGGATAGAGTATCTTTCCCCTAGTGAGATAACAGATGCCCCAAAAGAAAGAACATGACAATTATGGTGGCTGATGACTGTAATTATCTTGCTACCAGGGAAGGCCCCACACCCAAACTCTTACCAAGCCATTGTTGTCCTGGGGCTGGAGCTCTATCCCTCGAACAATGTAAATCCTAACCGAGCATTCCTGCGGGATGCTGTCAGGTAATTCCCGAAACTGTCTGGGAGGGGCTGGCACGCTGGGGTCATCCGGCAGAGGGTAGATTCTAAAGGAGCCCTAAGAGAGAGACACACAGATATACTGATGGAGCCCAGGGGGACCTGGGCAGAGGGGGCTCCTGGGCGGTGCCCCCTCCCCCAGGATACTCAGGAGCAGCCATAGGAGTTGTGCTATTGGTAAGGAAGGACTGCTTTTCCTGAAAGAAACAATATATACAGCACTTTGCATATTTACAGTAAGGAAAGTGAAATGATGATAAAGTATTTAATAGATTACAGAGAAGAAATGGCAGGGCAGAAGCAGGGAGACCAGGCAAAAATCTAGGCAAGAAATGGAGGTGGCTTGGACCAGTATGAGGGAAAAGGTGGTGGTGAGGAGTGAAATCTGGCACATACTCGAAAGACAGGAGTAAAGTGATTATTTTTTAAACTCAAAATACTAGGGTGATTTCCCTTTGCTTATATCGCCCCTGTAAACTCCCTCCCACGGCCAGGAAAACTCTTGTTCATCCCTTGGGTCTCAACAGAAAGATGTCACCTCTTCCAGCAAACCTCCCTGACTGGCCCAGGGTTGGGTATGTACCCTGCATGTTCTCATCTAACCCTACACTCACCCCGGTCACAGCACTGACTTCCGTGTTGTAATTGTCTATTTATTGTCTATATTCTTCACTAGACTGTGCGCTTTCTGAGGGTGGGAATTATGTCTTGTTCGTTACTCAATCTCTAGAACCTAACACAGAGCTAAGTGTGTAGCAGGGTCATAATAAATGCTTTCTGAATGAGTGAGCCATCAGGTCAGCTTGAGAGGCCATGTATATTTTCATTTTGAAACCCACTTAACTACAAGAGAAAACACGTTAGATTCAGGGCACATGGGTCTTAGCTTTAGCTACATTCATGCAATAAAGCAGCATGAAGTAAGCACCTAACATGTGCCAGGTTTGGGGACTGACCCACAAATGAACTCGAGGAACCCAGTCTGGTACAAGGACATTAAATAGGTTTGACTCTCATGCCATCTTTGGTTGCTTGGTGGGAAGCTATAATGAGGAATTTTGAAACCACATATAGTATATCATACTCTGATCGATTAGCTTTCGGAAAAAATTAGGAAGTAGTAGCATGCTGCCCAGATTTGCCAAGTATGGTTGGAAGGAGGGGCAGTGATGAAACAGATACCTACAATGTGAAAGGTGCTTTAACAGGGCAGAAACCTAGACCTGTGGGAGCCTACTGCAGAAGTGAGTCATTCTTCCAGAAGCAGCCAGGGAACACTTCACAAAGAATGGGATGTTTGAACTGGCTTAAAAAAATGACTAGGAGTTTGTCAGACCACAAAGAGGGACAGAGGGCATCCAGGGAAGGAAGAAGAGCCTGTAGCAGTGCTCCGGCTTGAAACAGCGAGGTGTGCTTGGGGCTTCGCTGAGGGTCTCCTGAGCAGGAAGGTGTGGCGGCAAAGGAGACAAGTAGCTCAGCAGCTTGTGAAACACCACCTCCACCTTAAGAAGGAGCTGAACCCTGATCTGGTGAAAACCCAAATGATATTTTTAAGCAGTCAAGAAATGTGACAGGATTTGTTTGCCTGGAGAATGGACTGGAGTGGGACAAGAAAGATGGCAGGAACAATAAGTTGAGAAGTTGCCACAATGGCTCTGCTAAAAGCATGGAAGCAGGCAGTGGGAATGGGAGGGGGAACTAGAATTTGGAGAGGCTGAATCTATAGGATTCACGACTGGTTGGCATGAGCAGAGAGAAAGATACTGAGAATGGCTTTGAGTGTGCTGTCCCTGACCCCCAGTGCCCCTGCCCTCATCAGCACTTTCTAGCCTCTTTCGGATGTCAGAGGACATGACCCTGCCCTAGAGGTTGGTTGTCTTTTATTCTAGGTCTACAAAGAAAGTAAAAGTTTGATTTTAAACAGTAAAAGCATACATTTTACTCACCTTAAACTCTCCAACCACAGAAGGGTCTTCATTCTCATCTGATTTGCCTCGATATAACTTGAAAGTATCTGAGAAGTCTGTCAGGCCCTCAAATTCTGTTACATCCTCTAGTTCACAATCATATACCTGAAAACCATCAACAGAGTTTTAATTTATCATTAAAATACAGATGGAGTGTAAAAATCTAACAGACTGCTGATACTAAAAGGGCAAGATGATGTGGATAGGGCAACTGGAACTCTTACATTGCTGGGAGGAGTGTAGAAAAACACAACCACTTTGGAAAAAAATGCCTAGTGGTTTCCTATAGAGTTAAATATCCACCTATTCTATGATGCAGAAATTGTACTCCTAGGTAACCGTCCAAGAGAAATGAAAACATATCCACATGGTGCAAGAATGTCCACAGCAGCTTCATCATCAGGAGAATGGAAAATGAATTGTGGCATAGCCATATGATGGGTAAAAAGAGACAAACTACTGTGCACAAGACAACACGAGAGATCTCAAAACTACGACATTGGGCTAAGGAAGCCAGGCACACACACAAAACACACTGTATGGGTCCATTTATATGAAATATAAAAAAAGGCAAAACCAATCTGTGGTGATGAAGTCAAGTCAGTGGTAGGGGGAGGGATGGAAGACAGTGGGGAACTGACAGAACAAGGGTACAAAGGAGTTTTCCGTGGTGATGGAGATGCTCTTTGCCTTGTCTTAGTGGTAGTCTATGGAGGTGCACGTAATTATAAAACTCACTGAATGGATTACTTTATGTATGTAAATTATACTTTGATAAAAAATTATAGGAGGAGGAGGAGGACAAGAAAAAAGGGCGAGAAGGAGAGAAGAAAGAAAAGAAGGAGGGATAAAAGGAGGGAGGGAGGGAAGGAGGGTGGATTGTGGGATCGATCCACCAGATCGACTTGATACTGGTGTTTCTTATGCTGCATTGAGATGTTATCATAATAACATGAAAGGATGTGAGTTTTTCCACTTTGGTGGGGAAAATAATTTTAATGGCTAGATATTTCTCAAAGTTTTTTCTCCCATTGGTCTGAAAAGTTTAGCATTTGATTCTGCTTGAGTGCATTACAGTCTGAAAAATTGAATAAAAAAATGGACAGCTCAAAACTTAAGAGAAAGATCACAGATAGTCAGACCTGCCTGGCTCATAGCTTGTCTTCCTCCTAGACACACATGCTGTGCTTGTGATTATATGTTGTACATATGTAACAGAATCAACTTTTTAGTTAATGAAACTGATACTCATTTGGAGGACAGAATGAAGTTTGTTAACATTTTATGATTTTCTGCAAGAACACCATGACTTTTAGGTCTTTTTGGGTCAAAACGGACAATTGTTGGCCTAATTAGTATGGTACCAACCTACTTCCAATCCTCTGCCACAAGCCTCCAAGCCCCAAAGTGGTAGTCATGTAACCATAGTCAAAAGCTGTCCTCAAGCCCCTAGATTCTTGGTAAAGCCAAAACCTATTGCAAGGAGGGCTCACCAGGAGGCCACAAGTGCTCCTGGCTCCTCCCCATCAGCACCCACTATGGGACCTTTCAGACTTTTGCTTAGCATTGTCTGTAGCCAGTTTTAGTGAATGTTGATCCCTCATCCACAGCAGCATAGGCTCAGGTACCTTGAGTTTGGAATATCCTTTCTGAAGATATTGTCCACATTTTTCAAGTTCTCCCGTGGAAGCATAAAATTTACTCCACCAGTCAATGATCTCTTCCTCCTAAAAAAGAGTCAAGATGAAAAAATCTTTAGTAATGACCTTGATTTCCAGTCAATGCAAGAAAATCCATATGTAATAGGTAAGAGAAACAGGTGCTTCTGAACCTGAAACAAGTAAGATTATATGACTTTTGTTTACAGGCACAGTGGATAAAGAATTAACGATTCTTCTACCCAGAAGCCGTAGTTGAAATGATCCTTGGCTAATGAAATGTGTTTGGCTTTAATGCCCACAGGTATACTAGATGATTTTCTTACATCCTTCAGACACAATCTATTTATTTGTCTGTTTTTACTTTTTTATCCTGTTGACTTGACAGTTACATATACAGATAACAGATTCAAGCAAAACCTCCAGTATATTTTCTACTATTTCATTTCCTTAACCCTTTAGCCAGCAATGCCTTGTAAAACAAAGCTCACTAAGCTAAGAGTTGGAAAAACTGGTTCTAATCCAAGTTCCATCCCTTATGTTATAAGCCATACCAGTTTGAGCAAGTTGTTTAACGTCATTGAGCACCAATTTCTTCATCTACTGAGTGGGATAATATTACCTGTCTCCATCTACCTCAGAGGTTTGTTTTGGAAATCAAGTGTCATGGGGAGAAAGAGCTTTGTAAATCATAAAATGTGAACCAAAGGTAAGGAGGCATCATGGTTCACTTGTGACTCCTAGCCTATCCTTGGAGATTCTGATTCAGTCAGCCTAGGGTGAGACTTGGGTGCCCAGTTCCTAAGTCCCTAGGCAATTCTAGTGTGTAACCAGTGTTGAGAATCTCTGGTTTTTCTGGGTGGCTCTTGGTGGGCAGAAGGGACAGCATATCAGTGTCATTTGTGGAACATTCAAACTTCCGAAGGCTATAGTTTAGAGGAGGCTGCTATAAATCTCACTCAGATTTATAACAAGAATAGATCCTCATCAGGCCCAGCAAATGCTTATTTTAATATACCTGGAAAAGAGTGAATATGCCGAAAATACAGAGTGTCACCTACAATATAGCTTCCTATTCAGTCTAGGGGGAAGGAAGAAGGAACAATTAAGCTATTTTTTTATCTGCACAGTATATGTATGCATACACACACACACACATGCACACACACATGCACAGTTTTTCTTCTTCATGGGTCAGTAACCTGACCCTAGATTTAAAAAAGGTTTCTTTAGGAACATTTTCTTATGGAAGAAAATACATGCATATTAAATCTAACAAAATGAGTACAACACTTACCTTTTCTGTCAGCTGCTCATCACACGTACAGGCAGAGGAGAGAAACCATATAACAGGTCACACAGATACGAAGATGCCATGAGCATTAGGTTTAAAGAGAAAGAGAGAAGGAGAAATTACTTCTCATGCATGCTTTATGTGATCAACACTTTAATGGACTATTTGAGTTATTTAATTCAAGATAATCTCATAATTAAACAGACCCATTGGTTTCTTCTCTGAAAGTGTGCAAAAGAGTAATAAACAGTGTTAAAATGAAAGGCTCAGAGGGAGCCACCCATGTCCCATGTTTTCAGTGGAGTTAGAGGATCTCACTGTCACCAGCACAGTGGTCACATAGGAGGGGCAGTGCAGCTGCTCGCCTCCCTGTCCCAAACCTTTTGAGCATATGCCCAACTTGGCTTAATTCTTATCTCTTTAAAAACTCCTGTCACAATGTGTCCATTTCTGGCATGACCACAATATCATCTTGTAACTACTTTTTCTTGATTTTTCTACTGTGCTTATGTTATAGCACCAAATAGTCATTCGTCAAAATTGCTCTAAGATGTCAAGTCTCTCATTGGCCAAACACCTCCATTTGAGTTTCTGCCTGGAGAATCTACCCCTGATCTCAAGGCACATCCAAGAGAACAGGGAGCTAGGATGTGTGGGCTTGAGTTTTCCCTTGGTACCTGCTGGAACATTAGCTAAGCTTGCCCTTGGGGACAGTTTGAAGGATTGCTATTCAGATCCCCTCTCTGAAACCCTAACTTCAAGTTCCTGTGTATTGGGAGGAGAGAACAATGCCTCATAACAGATGCTCCCTGCAGCTCCTGTGTGGTGTGGCCTCAGGGCTTCCTATAGAATGCCCCTTGGTATTTTCTGGATTGACTTTTGTTCAGCACACAGAATTACCAAGAGAGGCAGAGAGTCAGATAGCTATAACACTTCTTCTATTAGATTCATACCAAAGCAGGATTAAGGGTTAAATCATCGTAGTCAAATTGAGATTTTGGAGAGAGGGATTTTATGCCCAAAGCACTTTCACATTCTGAATGGTTCCTGAATTCAGATTTTTAGTCTGTTTATTCACATCAATTTTCAGCCATTCGAAATCATTTTAAAGAAGAGAGTAGTTCATTATTCAAAAGGCATCATTCAAAACAAACTGCTGATTTAAAAGTTTAAGATTAATATGGGAGAGTTTATTCACTCCCTCTTGCTCATTAGTTCATACGAAAAGTAACTGGAGCAATGGAAGGAACTTGCCTTATAATATGCAAATGCTCTTTGGCTTAAAACAAGCACATTTCTTTAAAGATTGTCTTTCACTCCAAAATCTACTAAGAGAAAGAATCCAAAAAGGCATTCAAGTCTTTAGACCGAGGTCCCCGCAGTCCCAGGCAGCCTCATGCATTTTTTCATACATACATACATGCATTGTCGTTGCAGAAACCATTTTGCTGAGTGCTGTTGACATACTGCTTAAGCACTGGAATTGGAAGGCAATTGTTGAAATAGCCATGTAGGAATGTCCATGTTATCTGGATAGCACTTCCTTACCAATTCGTCCCAAATACTAATTTCTCCCTTTTCTTGTGTTAGCCCTGAGCTCATTTGTTGAGAGCTCCCACAGGCATCGCAGGGTGTGGGTTCCAAAGCCATAGCCTCCAGCAACCATCAAGGGCAAAGTTAGTTTTGATCTATTTTCTCCATTTAAATCCATATAAAAGGATTGGATTGAAATAGTGGTAATATATGTACATCACACACACACTGCACACACATGTAAAACCACACCACACATACATGCACGTTACACGTATATGTGTTTATTACATGTATGTGTGTTTTACATGTATGCATGTATAAGACTATATATACATGTCATATAGGACACCAGCAAGCTTGTTATTGACTCTTCCAAAGCTCAGCTTTGCTCATTTGACTTTGCTAAAATGTGTACTATCTTCCCTGGTGAACTGATGGAATTAGTTTTTTTAGAGGAGATTCCAACCAGTCAACACAGTGCACTTCAACTGAGTGTTAGGAAAGCAAGCTGATCAAAGTCATTCATAGTTCAGTGGGGTACTACCCACCGATAACCGCTACTACCATCTCTAGTGCTCCTAGGTGGCCACTTAAATTCTAGATATAAACTGAACTTTCACAATGTGTTGCTAAAGTAACCTAGTCATCTGTTAACTACTGCTATGAAATGAATAAAGAATAGAGGCAGGGATTGGCTTTCTTCTTCTTGGTCCCCGATACCTAGGGCTACTGAGTACACGGCATGCACAAATAAGAACTGATTGACAATGGGAGGTAGAAAGGGTGGAGGCAGATTATAGAGCGGGTTCCTTTTTCCTGCCTTTTTCCAGAGTGTTGTAAAAATGTACATAAAGGATCTTAATAGCATTATACTTAAGTTCTCCCTAGGCTACTATTGTTTTATTGGTAAGATCTGGGGTAGTTTACAGAGCAAACATAGTAGTTGTGCAAATTCGTTAATGCCATTTGTGACTGTGGAGGATTCTCAGAGAATAGAATCAAATGCACTGCTAAATAGTGCTGGCCGTGGACATCATATTTATCATGGTCCAACTGTTGGTGAGTTTAACACAGTGGGAAGGAAGTGGATTTTTTTTAAGGCACAGTTTACGGACATAACACATTAAAATGCAATCATGTGCATTTTTTTGGCCAGTTTGCACACTAAAACATGCTGTGAAAGTCCATCATAAATGCCAACAGAAACAGGGCAATATTTGATGTTTTTTTTTTTTTTCTGGGCTGAGACCTCCTCTCCATTTTCTTCTTGTAGAACTGGCTGCAATGATTTTAAAAGAGGGTTCTGAGCGAGCATTTCCAATTATCTCTTGACTTCAAAACCACAGTGAATAGAAATCGGGGATATCCCATACACTGACAAGTAAGGTCATTAAAAATCCATGACACTTTTGTTTCACGTAGGACTAAAACTGGTGGGCTACACACATGCCTCTTTTAAATGTTGCGATGTTGTAAATTTGCTACTGAAATTTCTTATTTTAGCAAATGATATTACTCAGTCTGTCCATGCCAGAGATTCCCAGACCTGCCTGCATATTAGCATAACTAGGGGAGATTTTAAAATACACTGATGTCTAGGTCCCTTTCAGAAGGTGGGACATGGGCCTGGGTATTATTTCAAGTATCCCAGGTAATTGAGGGTAGAGAACATTAGTTCACACAGTATCATCATAACTTTTGATGAGGGCAAGATTTAGATTCTTTACCTTGGTAAGCTGGTTTATTATTATTAATTGCATTGAATGGTTGCTTGACTAAAGTCAGACACCTGGAAGATAAAACTGACATTATCCCATGATCAGTTCTGAAGCCTACCTTCGAAGCCAGTAATGGTTTGGTGTCTTCTATTTCGATAATGATATCCCGGGAGGGTGGGGTAGACATAAAGGAGGCTGCAAGACAATTTCATAATCTTACTTACTTACAAAAATACAGTGATGAATAGTCCAAGTTCAATTTTAACAGCCACAAAGTAGATGGTAGATTTTACTTCTGGATGAGACTACTGAATGGAGACGACCACATTCGAATACAGGAAATAACCCAACAGTTCATCACTTTTCCCAAAATATGATACAGTTTTAGATACTTTTAGGGGACTGTATGGCCCATTTTTCTTTTGTCATGGACAATTAGCTCAGTGCCTGTACACAGGAAATGCTCAAAAAAGAACTGTGTCGATACTGGTCTTTAGAGATATATGGGGGTGATCTGCATCTAAAGGAGCCTCCTTTTCTTGGAGTCTGTTTTAAGACACAGAAAAGCAAAGAAGGATGATGAATAGCTGCACATTTCAGGTCTGAAGTTGCGTTGGCTCACACTCCCTGACTTTATATAATTTCCAGAATATTTGTGGCTCTGGATCTTGGGGTTAGAGCAAGGGCTTGGGAGCAGCCCCTGGGCTCACCAGGTTTGGTTCAGCTAAAGGGGTGCCAAAGCCTCAGTCTAGGGAGGGGGTGAGGGTAAGAGTTACATCTACAATTCACGGAAGAGGCATCGGGCAGCCAGACATCCAACAGGAGGCCAGAACCCAGACTGAGCAAACTCTGCCAAGCCAAAAGAACTTTCTGTTTAACCCACCCAGGCACTTGACATATGGGACATAAAGGAGAGGAGGGAAGACACATTTTTTAGGCACCTACCACATGCCAAACATTGGGCTAAGCCCTTTATCTTCATGATCTCGTTTAATTCCTTTAAAATCCTATAGAATATGTACCATTATCTCTCTTATAAAGATTAAAAAACAAACTGAGGCTAAGAGAAAGCAAGTCACTTGCTTCAGGTTAAACAAATAGTAGTAAGTGGAAATGAGTAATCTAGGTCTGTCTGACCCCAAAACTTGTGTTTTAAATATCATACCAGAGCCCAGAGCAGGGTAAACATTATATATCAGAGGATGATCAGGAAGACATTGGGCTGGCCGGAGAGATTGACATTTATTGAGCATCTATGATATGCCAGTTTCTATGCTAGGTTGTTGTACAGTTATGTGGCACCCCTTCCCTAATCTATCAGCAGCCCCTCACTTCCAGGATAGCTCCCCACAACTGCAACAACACAGAAAGTGACAGCCAGATGGGCAGGCATGCAGGAACACAGCTGTATGCAAATTCCTTCTTATAATATTAGCTCTCCACTTTACCATCCTCATGCAAACAAAGCCTCAGGGACAGCGGGGAAAGGTTATTCTCTGTGCTTCCAGCATTAGGCCAACCAAGTAGTTCCACAATTCTTACCCTGGCAATACTTTTAAGACAGTACCAGATGGATCCAAAATAATAGATTCTGGTCTTGAGAACATGATGTTCCCCACACTTCTTCAGGATTTTCCTCTATAGGGGCTCTCTGAAACCTTGATCATATTTTACATTAATCAGGTAGAACCACTAATCAGGAGATCTCTGCCTTGGGCCCATCCTGCCCCTGAGCAATAAATAGACACAAACAGGCCCACACAAGCAATTCTGGAGACAGAAAGTTTGCAGCATATGTCCCTTCTAATGGGTTCACATACTCATATCGAAGAATTTTCTCTCTTGAAAGCAGTTGAAAAAAACACTAGGAAATGGTATTTTTTTCCATTTAGTAACCCCAAATGAAACAAGGCTACAGTTACATTAATCCTAGTTGTTAAAAAATGTTGCTATTTTAGGCACCATCAATTCAGCACAAAATTCTTTTGCCTGAAAATTTTATGAATAAACACATGTAGGATTTTGCTCAAGTGTGACTGTAGATTTCATTTTTTTCTTCTTCTCTGAATCAGGGATACAGTGTACTCAGACCCACACAGCAGATGACTTTCAGAGGTCTGTAATAGCAATACCAAACCTTATGGAAGATTAAATAGAACTGGTTAGTGGCACAGCTGCTTAAACAGACATCTGCTCAGTCTTGAGGCTACCAATGATCAGCTAAATGAGTGTCAGTTCTCCATGGGCCAGGGGCACTGAGACCTTATTCACTGATGCAACCCAGTCCCTAGTCCTTACCCCAGTCTCTGGCACATGCTAAGCTAAAAACAAGTCATTACTAAATGAACAACAGCAAAACACTCTTCATTAACTATTATTTATTACAGAACTCTAAGGTAAGTATCACATATCACTTTACCATTTACCTATTAATTATGTGACCTAAGGCAAGTCATTTAAACTCAGTAGGTATTATTTTTTCCTTGATGGATGACAATGAAATATCTTACAAGTTACATCACAACGTTATCATGAATTAGTGAGGTGGGACAACAGATTGAAAGCAACTTAAATAAAGATCCTTCCTGATGATGCTCACAGGGTGGGGTGGGGGAGGGCCCTGTATTTCCTCATCAAAATATTGATCACTCCAGACAGCAATCACCCATTTTCTTGTTTGTCTGCTGGACTATATGAAAAGTTCATGAAGCAATGAACATTTCTGTAAAAGAAGTCTTATGTTCATCCAGATGCAGGGTACCTCAGAAGGTAATAGCTTGAACACAGGACATAAAGGAGGGGAGGGAAGACACATTTATTTTCTAAGCACCTGCCTTATGTCAGGCAGTGGGCTAGGCCTTTTACATTCATGATCTCGTTTAATCCCTTAATAATACGGTAAAAGATGTACCATTATCCCCATTATAAAGATTTGAAAAATGAACGAAGACTAGCCTCTTAGGCCAGTGTTCAAGTCTCGCTCTGCCACTTATTAACCACGTTACTTTGGGAAAGTTACACAGCTGACTGTAAGTCAAACTGTTTTCTCAACTGCCAAGTCTGGGCAATAAATATTTACTTTGAGAAGGTTTGTAAAGATTCAGTCTGATCATGTGTGAAAAGTCCCCAAATGTTATTTATAGACTTGCATTTTACCTTTGAGTTGTGGCACAATATCCTCCTTTCCTGCATAAGGGTCACAGCGAAAGCGATCCAGATGGTCGATGGTGCACTGGCCAACTACCGGCTTGCGCCCAAACTGCCTGTGGTCGACGACCTTGATCACCAGCGGAGGCATGTACAATTCCTCCTTGGGCAAGAACTGGGGGCGGGGGGTGGGGGTCAAAGAGGTAAGTATCATTACTCTGTATAAGACCTGACAAGAGCGGCTTTGCCAACAAACACCCCGAAAGGACCAGCTCAAGTTCTTTTTGCTCATTTGGCATAGCCCAGGAGGCTGTAGTTCAGTAATTTACTTGCTAGGCGAGGACCGCAATGCTTAAGGCGTGAGCTCTGAGCCAGATTACCTGGGTTTAAATCCTGGCTCTGCCATTAAGAAACGCATGACCTTAGGGAGCTTTTCTTTGCCCTAGTTATCACCTCGAAAATAGTAGGGTTGTTGCATTAATGCATGCAAAGTGCTTAGAATAGTACCTTAGTACCTGGCTCTGCTCTGTAACAGGATACGAAGCTGGAATTTAGAAATGATTGAGCTAAAACTGAACTTCAAGGGAAATAACTGTGGCTTGGGAATCTTTTAGCCCTGGAAGTTCAGTGCCAAAATGGGATGCTCATTTCTCTTTGATGCTTCCCTGTTCCTCCACATGGAATTTGGTGACTTCGGTGACATTGTCTAACTGGGAAATCATGGGCTGGTCTCAGGGCCTGCCTGGGGAGTGGTACATGTGAATTTCCATCGCTGACCTTGCACAAGAATAGAAGCTGGTGGCCTTCCTCACCTTTGCTGCCCGAAGCTAGATTCCAGACTAGAATTTGGGAGGTGAGAAGGGGTTAGAGAGTGGACAAGGATGGGTGGGGAGTGGCCCAGGGGCAACCACTTTGGGGTTTTGGTTCGGAGCATCCAGGTGATGTTCCATCTACACTGCTGTAGGGGAAGAGCATGAGCTATGGAGTTGGAGGGACCTAAGTCCAAACTTTGGCCACCCACTTGCTGGCTGTGTCCTCTTGTGTGAGTCACTTAACTTCTCGGCTTCTTCCAAAATGGGCATAAGAAAAGTGAAAATGCCTGTTCTGCAGGGTTAAAGACTAAATACAGCGAGTATGGATGCAGCCAGCACCAAACAGTAGCTGCTGTTGCTGTCGTCTTGTCATAGTCACTGTGGCACATGAGGTGTGGCCTGACACTAACACACTCACCCTGGGACTTCTGTAAGCCATTCCCCCTTCCTACACCTCAGTTTCCTTGTCTCTAAAAGGAGAAGTCAAACCACAGGATTCTAGAGTTCAAGAGCAGGTGTGCTAGAGACACCAAATGACTTAGGCAAGAAAAGAAACTAGAAGGTTCTGAACTTTCTACCCTATCAAACTGAAGAAGTGCCTTTATTTTTATGTCTTTTATAGTAGAGTGAAAAAAAAAAGACAGATTTTTCTTTTTTAGAAAAGGTTAAGGATTGTGGAATGACTGAGTGACCTCTTCTTGTTCCAAAGCATCATGGGGTTTAGAATAGGGGGCTATGAACTGGATCTGATGCTTTCACATTTCTAATGACCAGAGGGTCACTTCCATGCAACAAAGTGGCTGTCATCTCAGGGGCACCTGGAAGTGGGGCACAGTCACGGGGTGTTAGGGCATGGCCCCATCGCACCATACGGGTTCTTCCACAAGTGCCCCTTCCCCAGCCAGCTGGTCCCTGTCCAGAGGGTTCTGTTCCATGTATACCCACAAGAGAGCAAGGGAGGGTTGACAGTCTGCACCCAGGGCATGGAGGAATATGTTAGTATTGCTCATAGATATTTCTGTCACTGGGGTTGTTTGAAGCTTTAAGAAACCATCACTATGATTTAAGAATCTAAGGGGGAAAAATCACTGACAAGTTGAATACGAGTGAATACGAGGCAGTTTTTCTATCTGTCATCAGATTTGGGAAATATATAAACTCTGTGTGTGTGTGTGTGTGTGTGTGTGTGTGTGTGTGTGTGTGTGTGTGCGCGCGCGCGTGTGCATGCATGCGATGTGTATATATTCATATTTCGAATAATATTCAGCTACTCAACACAAATGGACTATACAGAGTCTTGATACTGTACCACTTTCATGAAGAGAACAGAACCTGGAAAGTTGGGTGTCTTCTTAAGGTTTTTTATCACTACTGATTCTACTCTCTCCCCTCCACACTCCACAATGAGGCTGGGGGATGTGACAGAAGCCATCTGGTAGTTCTTCATATTTCTCAAGCCCCAAGCTAGAATCTAAGAAAACAATGTAAAGAGAAGGGAAGGACAACCAGCATATTAAAAATAATATTCCAAAGGGAAAATTCTCTCTTAATAACTGGTAAATTTTTTAAGAGTGCAGGTTTGCTTAAAACCTCTAAGAATATTATCCTAAAAGCCTGTAGGTCATTCAATGAAAGCAGATTTACCCCTTTCCATTTCCCACCTGAAATGCTGAAATAGCAGAGCAGTTGAGAGTGTAGAAATCAAATCCAAGCTATGCCATATAATAGCATTTGAATTCTATGTCTCATCTACAAACAGGACTGATAGTATTATCTCTCACAAGGTTATTTTGAGAACCAAGCGCAAACTTCTTAACAGTATCTGACATACAAGCTTTCAAAAAATGATAGCTGTTGCTTAAAGCCATCTGTCTCAGTCTTTGAGAACTCTTACAAGACAGCCTGAGAACAGAGATCCCAAGGTAACAGGTGCATGGCTGCACAGTGGGGACGTAGGCACACACTGTCCATCAAGCTGCCCAGTTAGCTCCATCCACCCATCTCTGCTTCAATTGTCTGACATGTCAACATTTCCCATTATTCCTTTCCCACCCTCCACCTCCACCTTCCCTTGGGTCCCCTCCTCTCTGCACACACAGACATACTGTTCTGAGTCTGTCTCCCCTCTCTCAGTTCTCCAGTTGACACAGAAAACTCAGAAATCTACCGGCTCCCTGTAAATGAGACCTCTAGATTCCCCCAGTAATGCTAGAATTGACCTGTTCTTGTTGCTTTCTCAAGCCTTCTATTTCCATAAATATTTCAAAAGTTGAACAAATTCTATAGTAAGTTGGAGACAGCAAGATTCCATTTTCTGTATGAAATAGTACAGTTCTACAGTCACATTCATCTGATTTGATTAAAAAACAAACCAACAAAAAACATAGAGGGTGGCATACCTCAATAGCAGTGAGCTGAACCACAGGCCTGATGCCCTGGGGGACCATGTATAGATTTGGTGCCCTTTGTGAGGGAAGAATGGGAAGGTTGGAGCCATCCTGAGAAACAAACATGGAAATGTCAGTGCATCCCTTTAGTTCACGTAAACAGTGCCTGGAGTTATTAACAAGTATTATTAAGCAGCTACTCTAAAAGAACACATGGGTGAGAACTCAGCAAGCACCTTGTGCCTCAGAATCAACTCTGCAGTTACAAGGACGTCCCCACAGGCCTTGTCTCCATTCATTACTGGGTACCAAAGAAGTTTGGGTGTGATGTCCATTTCTGAGTTTAATTTCACGATAGGAGAGCACATGCTTCGTCCTAAAAATTCATCTTTGCCCTAGGGGAACAAACAATCCTTTAATTCCTCCACGACATTCCCACAAACCTCCATAATTCCCTAACCCATCTTAGAAATTCTAAACCACTTACCACTTGGTCATTGTCAAAAAGCTCAATAATCACTTTGGGTGGGTTCTGTAGGACTGTTTGGGGTTCCCCATAGATTTCAACTTCATCAAATATAATTGTCTGGTCCCAAGTGGGATTCAGAGTGGAATGGATAATCTCAGTGGTTTTACTTCGATGGAGGAAGGAGACATGAGCATATGGATCTATAAGAGAATAAAAGAATAACAGTGGGACAATGGCCAAAGTCTGAAACCATAAGACTCCTAGAAGAAAACATAAGGAGGAAGCTCTCTGACATAGGCCGTGCAATGACTTTTTAAATTTGACACTAAAAACAAAGGCAATAAAAGCTAAAATAAACACGTGGGGCTACATCAAACTAAAATGCTGCTGCACAACAAAGGAGACATCAAAAAAATGAAGGCAACCTATGGATGTATGGATAAAGAAGACACACACACACATGCGTGCACACGTACACATACACACACACAAAATGGAAGATAATTCAGCCTTTAAAAAAGGTAAATCCTGACATTTTTGACAACATGGACAAACCTGGAGGACATTATGCTAAGTGAGATAAGCCAGTCAGAGAAAGACAAATACTACATGGTTATCATTTACATGTGGGACCCCCCCAAAAATGTCAAACTTAAGGAAATAGAGAGTAGAATAGAGGTTGCCAAGGGGCTGTGTGAAGGGGAGAGATTAGTAAAAGGGTACAAATTTCAGTTAAAAGATAAACAAAGTCTGAAGATATAATGTATAACATAGTGACTGTTATTGAGACACTGTATTGTATAATTGAAATTTGCTAAGGAAGTAGAACTTAAGTGTTTTCTCACATATACAAAAAAGATAAACATGTGAGGTGGTGGATGTATTAGCTCAATTGTGGGGATCCTTTCACAATGTGTGTGTGTGTGTGTGTGTGTGTGTGTGTATCAAATCATCACACTGTACACTTAATAACTTTTTAAATTATACCTCGATAAAGCTGAAAAAAGATATGGAAAAGAAAGCAATCCATTTCTTCTCCATGCTAAATAAATTTTGCAATTGACTGGAGACTGGAGCTGACCTACCTGAGAAAGAACCTAAAATCTTTCTTAAAGCTGTTTTGCATAAGCCAAAGGAGGCTTGGTTTTTAACATGGTGACATCATATGAATGGGACTCTGCTTTTGCTCCAACGATATATCTTATATCTCAAACTGCAAGGAATGTGCTTTGAGTTTTATTGAACTTTAATCGAGAATTTTTTTTGAGTATACGAAGTTATCTTTATTACTAATCGCATCAAAAGAAACATGCAATCTACGACTTCTGATGTAAGCCCTGTTAGATCCCAGTTTCCAGGAAAGCCTAAAGGATCACATTATATAAATTCATAATAATTTCTTGCTTGCATGTGCTTTTTATGGCTCTTGTGTCACTTTTGTTTCACAAAACAGCACATGAGGCTCTTAATAGGACACTAACTTTGACTTTCAATGATTGAGTGCCCCCTGGTGATGGATATTTGAAATTGTCTTCAAAAACCATTTTGGAGATGTGTACTATGCAGATAACTTTGCTCTAATTTTTAAGAAAAGGAAATCATTCACATATGCTTGGAAGACAGCTCATGACTGAGGTGAGCACACTGAAGTGTCAGGCAACTGCTTTAAGAGTTACTTCCATAGAAAGCTCAGAGAAGCTCTGCTGGCCTTCAGATCCTAAAGTGGAATGCTCCCCAAACATTCATGGTCCCACAAGCAACTGCACAAATCCCCAGGCAGCAGGTCCCCACCAACACACCTCCCCCACCAACGGCCTTTCTCTAAGAACTAGTCTAAAGGCTACAGAACTATCCGGGGTATCAGTGTGAAGGGTGATGAAGCCTCATGGTTTTATGGTGCCGGAAATTTGGGGAGCAGGTAGCAAAAAAGGTTAAGATGAACTCGGAATTGCTTCAGACCTGTGCTGTAGGTGAACTTCTGACCTTTGTGTCAACTTGAGAGAACTATGAATATATATAATCTTAACTTACCAATAAATCCAAGAGTCCAGGGTATATGTGTATAGCCCTATGTATAAACAGAGAGCAGAAACTGCTTTTCTTCTTGGTGCTTTTTATTACTCAATCCATTAATGATTATTAGTATTAAAAGGCCATGTATGTTCTATGTATCTCCAGTACCCAGCCACAGTGCTGAACATTCTATTCAGTGCATATTGATCTAATGACTGAGCAATTCATTTCACGCATATCAAACGAATTCAATACGGAAATGCTTTCTGTTGTTGTTAGAAGTAATTGAAAGCATCCACTTGATGAAAAGTAGGATCAGGCTATCCTGCTATGTAATTAAATGTGCAATGGAGATTTTCCCCTCCTTTACCTGAAAAGCTATCCTTGTCTAAAGCCATGAGGTTTCTGGCTTGGTAGATATAGCAGCGCAGGTGGTAAATGTAGACTCCTAAAAAGAACAGAATGGAGATTACTTAAAAGAAACATAACACTGTAAAATGGTATTTTCCTGGAATATGTGGAGAGAATACATGTTTCAGATAAATAGGTTACCCAAATCTACTTCTCCACAGTAAAGAACACATGTAATGCTCATGACGAGTCCTCCCAAAGTGGTTCTGTTTCCTGTAAAATGAAACTTATTTAAAAAATACTACAGTAAGCTCAATGCAAGTGTGTCAATCAGAATATTGTTCCTGGTGTCAACTACCTGAATTTAGGGTACTGCTTGTCCTTTAAAATAAAACTGGGTTCCAAGAACTACAGAAATAAGGCTATTTATACTATTTCAGCACCAGATCTAGGAAATAAACAGTTATTTGCTAAGAGTTTCTTTGATGTTTCAAAGTCTTTATACTTCTTATTATATTCATACATATACATCCCCACCCCATTCAACACCCCCCACCCCTGCCTACACACACACAAACACATAATTTGAGAGCACCATGGTTCACTGCATAGATTTTGGGGACCAGGTAAGTTGAAATCTTGTCTCTAGTTCTTATAAGCTGTAAGACCTCAGGCAAGTTACTTAATCCTTCTGTACCTTGGCTTCCTCATCCGTAAAATGCGAACAAAAAATAGCATCTACCGCCTAGAGTTACTATCAGGATTAAACGAGTTAATATATGTACAGTGCCTGGCATATGCTAAGACCCATAAAACTATTTGCTATTATTATTATTACAGAGTAGGTATGCCTCATTTCAAAATTCCTGAAGGTTATCATTGAAACCAACTTCACTTAACTTTTTGAATCTTTTTTTTCTAGTTAATATAATCTTATTTTGGAAGGGGGTTTTAATAGATAGAATGAGCATGTATTGAACAGAGTATGTTAGAATTAATAATTTGACCACCTTCCACCCTAAAAATGATTTTTCAAGCTATATTTAAAAAATTCCTCTTCATAAAGCAATGAAAAGGAAAGTACATTTTTATTATATTTTACGACTTGAAGATTTTTTTGAGAAAAGTCATATCAGAATACACAAATTCATGTTTAAAACTTACTGTCAAAATTACAGGAAACAATGGGAGTGTTTGCTCCAAACACAGTGGTGGCACTGTGCTTCTGTTTTTCCATGCTTTTCTCGTCTCCATCCTCACTAGTATCTGCACCCTAAGAGGGAGAAAAATCAATTAATCATGCCTAAAAGTAAAGAGGTAAGAATTACAAACACATGGGATGGTGGCTGTCAAAAGAGTTTTTTCATCCAATCATTTCATTTTCAGAGCAGAATACAGCTCAGGACAGTAAGTGACTTCCCTAAGGCCACTTAGCTGGAAAGTCATAGAATAAGAAGTTGAAGCCAGACCTTTGACTTCAAGTCCAGGTTTACCAAACCCTGTCACTGAAAGAAAAATAGAAAAGATAAATAATGGAATTAAAAGGATGAGACTAGGAAGAGAAAGAACAGCGAGAGAAGAAGACAGCAGGGTCAGCATGCAAAAATCTAAAAATAGGCTGTGTTTGAAAATGGTTCCTGACTACCACATTGTTTTAGATCAGCCACCATCATTTTCTCATTCATTCATTCCAACTCTCTATGTTTTTCCTCCCTGCCTTCTTTATTGTACTTCCATATGAATTCTTTTTTCTTTTAATTCTGTGAGTCATCCTTCTGTTTTCCTTCCCCTCACATCTATATATTTAACTTTCTTGGTTTGTTGAACAGTTATAGTTTATAAACCATGATCCAAGGAACTAGTACCTGGGACGTTAATGGATGTCACCTGCTACAAGGGCTTGGGAACAGATATATTTGAAAAATGCTAGGGGAAACAACATGAAATAGATGTGTCTGCAGTAGAACTTAGAATTTTCACATGTTAATGGTATATTCATAAGATGTGTAGTTTTCTCCCAAATTATCTACAGTCTTGCAGTAGTGGAAGTACCTCTACAGAGTTGGTAGCAGTGTATCTAACACTTGTATTTTCCCCCTATGCCAATATCATTTGAGTTTTTACTTCTTACTTACAAGGGCACCTTCAAGTTTAAAGATGGCAGCTGCACCATGTGTTTCTGAAGGAGCCATTTTTCTCCTCCAACGTCTGCGGCGAAAGGTATCTGAACTACGCTGTTTCCAGTGAAATTTCCAGCCAATTAAAGAGGCGTATTCCCAGCCCTCCCGGTCTTCAAATTCTTCCATTGCCTAAAACAGGAAGAAACTTTTCATCATTGTCGTCGTCATCATAATCATCATCATCATCTAGTGTTATAGAAGGTAAATAAAACACATCATTTATTATTAGTAGTAGTATTGTTCTGCTTAATTTATTATTATTCCATTAAAGCCTTATCATACCCTAATTTAAAGCATGATATTATACCCATTTTGCAGATGAGAAAGAAAATGAAGCCAGGGTTTGAATCCTTATGCATCTTGCTCTGAGTCCTGTGCTATTGCCAGTATTCTATTATGCTACCAAGATCATTTCTGTTTCTGGCACCACCTCTTGAGTGGTTCTCAACATTTAGCCTGACTCAGAATCACCTGGAGGACTCGCTGAAACACAGATTGCTGGGCCCCATCCCCAGAGCTCCAAAATCAGTAAGTAGGGCATTTCTAACAAATTCCTAGGTGATGCAGTTGTTGCTGCCTGGGGGAGGGGGCATACTTTGAGAACCCTGGAGCAGAGCCTTGATTGGCAAATGGTTTCTGTGGAAACAGTCAAGTTACCTGGAATTCCGTATGGTCTGGAAGGCAGAGACCCCAGCCCAGCTCCCTCCCACTGCCCCGCTTACCCTTGCGGTACTTGAAGTGGTTTGTGTTAAATCTTTCTTTCGTTTCCTGACCAGCCTTCTCCTTCTATGAGTATGATACATTTTCTCTGCTGCAACCCAGGATTTGGGCTTTGTATCAGGAGGAATGGTAATTCCATACTCCCAGCCTGAAACAGAGTTTGTGAATGGTTATCCAGAGGAGATGCATCTGCCAGGTCACCAAATAAACTTTCAGGAAACATTCAGTCACTCTCTCTGCCCCTAATATTCTCTCCTGTCACAACTGGATGACACTGTTACTTTCACTTTGCAGCAATTCAGCCAAACTGAATACAGCACTATTCCCCTGGCTCCCTCTTCAAAAAGCTTCTTTGGTGGCCAGGGGGTTCTCCACTTTCATACCTCCAGTCATTCATGGTAGCTGAGTGCATCTAAGAATAAAGCACAGTATAAGAGGCAGAAGTGGACTCTGGTTAAGAGTGTGTGGCCTGTGTAATCACAAAGCTTGAGTTCAAATCCTAGCTCTACCGCATGCTGGCTATATACTAAAACAGTTATATGCAAGTTAGTACACCTGCCTATGGCCCATTTTCCCCAGAATAATGTTAAAATATACCTTTTGTAAAAAAATATTAATCAAAATAACCATGCAAAGCACTTGGGCCATGCTCAGCACGTAGTTTGTGCTCAATCAACATTAACTATGAGGCCTGGTGTATGCACTGAGATCACCAAGAAAATCTTGAAATCTATTTGAAATCTTCCTATCAATGCTAGCTCTTTCTCTGTACTATTCCCTCTTATTAGGAAAAAACAAATCACATTTTCTCTTTTGATAATTCCATGTTATATAATTTGTTTAATGTTAGATTACTATTCATAAAAAAAGGATAAACACCATTAACAAAACCTATGTCAATAACCTGGATTATTGCTGAATGGGGCTTTGAAATTATTTTACAGTTGCCAGGGAAGGTGTGGGGTGTGGTTAGGACAAAGGAAAGTTGTACTCCAGTTTCCTCCCAATTTCCATTCTGGATCCCTGGCATCTCAAAGTCCAGCCACTCAGCCCCTTGTTACTTTGTATTTTTCACTCCTGACATCCCCCACCCCCACTCCATACCTGTCCAAGCACTGGCTTGTCCTTCAGGTTTTGCATCTCAACAGTCACATGTAAAACCACATGACCTGGCTGTCACAGACCAACGGGGAAAGACTCCTCTCTCCCAAGGAAACTGGACTCTGGCTTCCCAAGGAAACTGGACTCTGACCAACCAGGGCCGTGCTGCAGAGCCCCTAGTCAGGTAACAGATCTACAATGTTACCTTTCTCGTCCACTGCACGATTTATGTCATATACCCATGCGTCATCTTCCCATTCCCAACCTGGAGGACATGTGAGCTCGCTGGGTGACGCCGCTTTGTCACCATTCTTTAAAAAAGCAAAAATAAAAAATGAAGAGAAGTAAGCCACAGTATCAAATGAGAGGCAAAGGTGAGATAGGATTCTATGGCATTCATATACTAACTTAGATAACATCTTAAATGACAATCTTACTCAGAAAAATCTCTAACCTTTATTTAGGTACAATTGCTATACAAAAATTAGTTCTGTTTCCACTATTGGGAAATATGTTAGATTGAACCATGGGAAATTATTTTCGTAAGTCAAAACTGTCAAATATCAGAAGTTCATGTATATGATCCAACTTAATATTATAAAATGGTACAACTCTTCTTATAAGGGGTTAAATCGGAAAAAACCTACTGACAGTGAGAAAGCATAAAAAAAACACATGTTTTCAAGTATGGTGTAATGCTGCTGGAGGTTGTAGATGCTAACCAGGTAAGACTGAGCAAAATTAATCTTAACTACTGACCAGTTCTGCATAAAAAACTGATGAAGTGTTATAAAAAAGGTTCATAGAAAAAGAAATAAAGGTGGCCAATAAACATATGGAAAAATACTCAGCTTTAAATTGAGAGTGTGAAAATTGAAATGACAACAGGATCTTTGTCAATACGATTTTTTCATGTATTGACAAAGATGTTTAAGTGGGATGGTGACTGTTTAGAAAAACAACTCTATGTGCTGCTGTTAAAATATAAGTTGGCACAACTTCTTTGAAAGCAGTTTGGAAATATTTATCAAAATTTTATATGCATTGAAACCTTGACCAAGCCAATCCGGGGATCTCTCCTACAGATAAACTTTCACAAGTGAATATAAAAATGTATGTATTAGGATGTTTACAGTCGCATCATTTATAAAAACCGAAGACTGGGGAAAAACCCTAAATGTCCATGAAATCATTCGTTAATAAATCACAGTGGTGTATACAATAAAGCACTCTGCAGGCATTTTTAAGAAAGCTCATTAGAGCAAGGTCATTCTGGGAGGACTACACAGATCCCACACAACCCATTTCTTTAACTTGTAATGAAGTGCTTATTAAGATTCCAAAACCAAGACTCCAAAATCCACAAAAAGCAAACCTTGATTTTAAAAAGAAAATGTCTTTTTCTTTCTTGGTGTTTATAAATATTTTAGGGCTACTTTTACAACTATCTTTTCTCTAATAAAGGAGAAAATAAAAATATGTTAACAGTAACAGAAAAAAAGCTTCATAACAACAGCATTGAGTCTGGCAAAGAAAAAAATGTACAAAAGTAGATCTATATGTATCAATATCAAAAGATATCCAAGATTGTTACGTGAAAATTACTAGGTACAGGACTGTGCATACAATTCTATTCAGGGGAAAAAAGTTATATACTTGTATATGAACAGAAAACTGTTATCAGTGGTTATCTCTGGGAGGTGGAATGTGGATCACAAAGTACGATTTTTCCTTTCCTTTTATGCTGTTTGAATATTTTAAGGACATTTAATTTGTTATGACTTTTTAAAAAATAATTTAAAAAATTTTTAATTACAATTGGCATACAGTATTATATTAGTTACAGGTGTACAAAAGAGTGATTAGACATTAATATAACTTATGAAGTGATTACCCAGAATGTTATAACTTTTAAAACTAGTTAAATAATAAATATTTACAATAAAAATATTGTAACAACCCAACCTTTATCATGTACCAACATCTAGTTAAATAGGCTCCATGTCTTTTCTATGGAAAATAATGATAGGTGCACTTGTGTGGCTTCAGTTATAAATGCAAGGCTGTTTGGAACATGAGATGGCATAGGAAGGAGAAGCCATACCTGTGGTTGGATTCACAGATCAAAGAGCTAACGTGTAAGGCACTATGCTGGGAGCGGGCCACTCACCGCATCGGTGTAGGTGTCCTCAGCCGGCTTCCACTCGCCCCCAGGGTAGCGACTCTCATTCTGATACACTTCATCCGTGAACTCTGTGTGACCCGCATCTGCCTCCGTCAGCAAGCTGTGGGTGAGGCTCGTGTTACCAACGGGGGAAATGTAGCCGCCAACCCAGCTCTTTCCAATGATCTGGAACCATCTACAGCCTGGGAGTGACACCATTCCCTCCTCACTCTAGCCCTGCGGGTTCTCCACTCCAAACTCCTCTTTGCACTAATAGCTTTTGACATTCCTTTGAAGAAGGGGCCTGCTGGAACAACAAGACCTAAATTATAGAGAACTTCTCCAATGAGCATGTTGCTCCTTCTTGGGGATTAGCGTGGGGACTGGGAAAACAGGGTGGTGGGCAGCTTCTTATGGGGACCTCCTATTCCACATTTCTATTTCAATTTAAGGCTGATCAGCTTTTTCTCAGCAATCCTCTTGGCTAACAGTTCAAAAGCACAGAGTCATTCTCCCTCATTCCCCCTATTTTAAAAAATGGAGCGGAGACAGTCTCATGAGGGCACATCTGGAAGTTTCTATTCGTGGCTTGCTCAGTCTATGTAGTGCAGGCTGAAGGGAGGAGTTTAAATTTTCTGGATAGTTCTTAGGTAGTTCTTGGGCACTTGAGAAATCTATACTGACACTCTGCCATGCCAATTTTCCTCTTGGATTTGGAACTATTTTGACAACCCATAGAAGAAAGTACAGAGGTTCCAACTTTGACTTAAATCTTCTGCCAGGTATCCACTCAAGTGAGGTTTCTTTTTCCTTTACTGTCTCTACATTTTTTTTCCCCTGCCATATCCTTCCCCAGAATCAAGCATTGGAAAGAAATCAGAAAATGAATAGTCCCAACCATTTGTATAAATTGAGCTCATCCATCACTTCTCCGGGCCCCGGAGGAGAATAGAAGATCTGGCTGTTGTCTGTGGGGTCCCATCCAGCCCTGACAAGCTTTGACTTTCTGCTTTTCCAATCACAATACCCCCTGCCTTTCCTTGTCCTCACTAACCTTCCTTCTGTCCAATTCAAATCCTATTTCCCTTCTTCTTAGTATGTGATCCCAACTCCATCCAACGGAAACTGACATGGGTTAAAAGCAATCATGTGTCAACACCAGGCCTTAACAGACCAGATCCAGCACCCTCATTTCCCCAATGACTATGTGATTATAGAAAACAAATGTGGACAGAGAGCACAAACTCTAGTTTAAGTCCTTAAATCCAACTTCACAAGCTTGTTTCCTCTAAACTCATGAGATGGAGAAGAGGGAGCTCTGGTCTCGATGCTGTTGGCAACGCTGAGAAACCAAGCTTTGGTTGGTCTCTCTACTGTTTCTTTCTTTTTTCTTTTTAATAACAGCCCTTGAGATGCAATTCACATGCCGCACAATTCGCACGTTTAAAATGTACCCTCTATTGTTTCCTGCAGTTGTTCTAGCATAATAGCTGAATGCTGGTTTTGGTGCCCAGGCTAGACTTTTACCACTTACAACCCATGTGCCTTTGGATAGGTTTCTTAATCTCTCTAGATCTCGGTTTTCTCATCTGTAAAGTGGAAATAGTATTATTCTTTGTTGGGAGATAAATCTCCATGAGTCTCTTATATTTCTGCACTGAGACTCCATAACTTTCATTACAGACTATCTTTTCAAGGATGTTTATAAGGGAAGCGACCTTGGAAGACAGAGATAGTGTCTGTCTTCAGAGCAAAGAGCCAACATGTTTACTACACGTTATAAAATATTTGGGTTCCCTAAACCCAGGACTCCTCTCCTGTTACATAATCTACTGCATATGCAAGTGTCACCTGACTGTCTTTTTGTTGCCCTCTGGGAACTGGGACTCAGAAAAGTAGAGTAAATGTTAATACTCTGGTACTACTATTGTTGTGAACAATAAAGTCTTTGCCTCTGAACCAGGAGTTTTGTGTCTCCTGCCAGCATCCACAAAACAGTAGTAGGTAACCTTGTCAAGCTTACAAGTAAAAATCTCAGATCCTTCATAATTTTTGACACAATCTATCTTGTGGGGCTGTAGTCTGGATTCAATAAGACCATGCCAGCGTTTGACCACGGCTTGACACATTTACACATAACAAGTTCTCAATAAATGTTAATACCAGGAGCTTTTTTATTTTATTGTATTGTAGTAGGACACTGATGAAATCTTTAAAATTTCTATGAATTTCTATGGACTTACTCCTGCTCATATTGAGATACATAAATTTTATCAAAACTGATGATGGAGAATATTCATTTAGCAGTTCTTAGGGAAAAGCTTCATTGCCATCCATTTTCTCAGAAAACAGAAAACTTACCTCCTTTCAGGATCAACAATCCAGTCTCCTTCCCATTCCCAGCCTTTTGGAGGCAAAAAGAATTCCCTCTTGAGTTTTATTTTTCCTGTGACATCAGAAAACTTATGACGACCCACTAATCCAGAAGTGCCCCATTTTCCAAACATGAGAGCTTGATTTTCATACTATTAAAAATAAAAATAAAAATTTAGAAACACCATCAGAGAGCAAGAAATAAAGCAAGCCCATAAATTTTCAAGTTCATCTAGGCCTTAGGCTAAATAGTGATAGAAAGTGAAGAAGCTTTATGCTCGGAAAGTATGAAACAAACTTGGGCTGTTACTGATTATGCAACTTATGGTAAATACTCTTTTTCTAAGACTCAGCGTTTGCATCTGAGGATAATACTGTTTTTCTCATTAAGTTGTTCTGTAGTTCAGATGCAAAGATGATTACAACAGTGCTTTTGTAAACAGAGGTATCTCATGCTAGTTGTTTCTATTATTATTTTGAATGACTCCAAATAGTTCTCTGAACCTAATCTTTTAGATAGCTATAAATGTCCTCACTTTATAAATGTGCAGCCTTCTAAGTTTACTTGCAAGTCTACTGCCTAGAAGTTGGGGCAAATTTCTTCATAGAAACACTATTATAATTGATGCTACATTTCCCAGGCAGGCAGTCCAAAGAGAACCCATTTGAAACATTAAGGTCTTTTAGCACCTGGACTTTATGGGGCCTGTAAGTTCAGAGCCTTCCTCTCCACTGCAGTGGTCTTGGGAAGATCCAAGACCTTTCTGGAAGCAGGTTTAGTGGAAGTGGCAGACTCTGGTGTACAGGCCATTTCTACGTTGGAACTTATAAATCTACAGTGATCTGCTCTCTTCTGTGTCAACTATCAAAAAAGGTGAGATTTCCCAGGGATGAATGTCCCTGTTTGGGTCCAAGCTAAAATTTCTTTCTCTCTCTCTCTTTTTTTTTTTGGCTAATGAATCCACTGAGATGATTTGCATAAGTGACAGGGGAACTCTTGGCTGAAGGAGGAGGGAAGAAGTCTGAGTAGGGGTCTGATGAGAAAATTGGGTTCAAGTGGACATGATAGTGCCTGACTCAGATACTGGCTTTGATCCCTGTGTGGAAATGAACTTAAGGCAGCAGGTAAAGGAGCAGTGGCCATAGGGTCTATGAGACCTTAGGGCATGTGCATGGCTCTTTTAGTTTCCAACTGACAAGGACACAGAATAAAGGAGCAAGGCATTTTCACCGCTTCTGCTTGGAAGCCAGCATGGCTCTAGGAAAATCCAGGCAAGGAGCTTCGCATGGGTAAGAGGGCATCAGCAGCAGCAAAGACAGAGGCCTCATATGGCTTTGAGTCTGTGGCCTGTAACCAGTGGCTCTGAAACAGGACCATTAGCACATGTGAAGCACCTCAGAGGCCTTCAGAAATTGGGGTGTGCGGGACTTTGCAGAAAACTGAGGTCTAGTATTAGTACAGTAAAGCAAGAAGCAGTGAATTTTTCATTATTGTTATCAGTGTGCCCCTATCAGTACTCACAGGCTGTTAAGATTCTGGAGAAATTAGAGTCACACAAAACAACTGTAATGGGTGGATCATCTCTTTATGTGAATTGAAACTCCAGTTCCCTCTATGCAGGAAAAGGTCTAGAAATAGGAAAGGGTAAAAGGGAGCCCTGGACTGGTAGATCCTTGCTTAGTGTTAACTTCTCAGGGCTTAGCTCCAGCCACAGAACTGGAGAACATGCAGATGCCAAGAAATCCTACAGGAACTCAGGCACAAGTCTCCCTTATGATGCCCCCACTCCATGTGGCCCAGATGACTGAACATCAACATCCGCCATCCATGACCTCCCTTATATCCTTCCCTGTAGCACACCCTCTATTTATCTCCAATTGTACTTCTAAGCCTGAGCTATAAGGACTTTGTGTGTCTTCTCTATCTTTCACTTTTCTCAAAGTGGTTCACATATCCACCCACATTGGAAGCACCACAGACGCTAATCCCTAAATAAGAATCAGAATCCCTGGGGGTCGGCCACTCAATTTTACAAGACATTCAGTTTTACAATAATTGCAATAGAGATTCTTGAGGATAAGGCTTGGCTTCTTTATCAGTTTCAGCATTAGTCTCAGTCCTGGCATAAAGCCACCAGTCCCTGAAAGCTTGGATAGATGGATAAATTCTGCATGTATGCATGTATGTATGTATGCATGTATTCATTTGTGAATTTTTACAGGAACCTACTATGTGTCAGGCACTGTTAAATAAATAAAAGGTACAAATAAAAGATGGCCATGGGTCTTCTTGCCCAGCAAGCAGATCGGTACCACAATCCTGAACTTGTATCAGATATAGAGTGGGCAGCAGGAACACATGTATTAATTAGCTAGAATGATGATAGTCTTCTCCCATTTATCTGAGCATGAAAACCCATCTGTGGGAAAATGGAGTTCATCTGAAATTGTCAGAAGAAATCCACTGAATATATCTAATGAATTGACACCAATAAGCACTTTGAGTTAAAAATAGTATATAGAACACAAATCCAAATAAGTCTGCAGTTAGCTGTAAAAGTTTGTGAAAATTATTTTCATTATTTTTATTAGTTTAACTGTAATAAGACATAATTAACTAAGTGAATTTTTACTCAGTGAAGTTTTCACAAATTATCACTATTGTTTTCGAAGTATTCAGGCAGTGTTTTCTTTGCCTTTGGGCTTCCCCTCCGTGAGAAATGAATCTTCTTGGCTTAAAGATGCTGACCCTGGGCAGGCTTCCCAAGGTCATCACCTGTCAAGTGTCCTCATTCCTGGGTTGTTTGTATGTGAATCACTCAGATATGTGCCAGTGCTGACCATAAAACCTCAGGTCCATCTTTTCCTATCTTCTTAGGTTATGGTCTTTCTGATGGGATTTTAGGTAGTAGTGATGGCAATGGTGGTTTTTGATAGTGAATGTTTTCCCTAAGGATGAAAAGTAAAAGTATCCCCCCACACACAAAGAAAAAGAGTGATGACATTAAATGTACCATTTCAGCAAAGACAGTGAATGCTCCTTCTGCAAAGCTATTGAACTTCTTCTCAACAGCACTTAAGCCCAGCCAGATGTTCACTCGCAACTCCACAGGCACCTTTGGTCCACTGTTATTTTCCTTCGGATACTGTGAGATGCACAACAACATGATATGTTACCCTAGGCACAGCATGGGCTGTGACATTAAGTTCAAGCCAAAAGCAGACTCAACAACCAATCATTACTCTCATCAGTCTAATTTGATGTTTGTGTAGTTAAAATATTTCCAAACGACCCAATAGTAAAGATTAAAATAACAAATAAAGCAGTAGTTCTACAAAGGTGATCCATGGACCTCTGTTTGTCCCTGAGACCTTTTCAGGAGGTACATGGGTCAAAATTATTTTCCTAATAATACTGAAATGTTACTTGTCCTTTTCACATTTGCAATGATGGTGCAAAAACAGTCATGGATAAAACTCCAGGCACTATAGAAGGAATCAAGGCAGTGACACCAAACTGTATCAGGAATAATTCTTCATCACTCTCAGTAAAGAAAATAAAATGCCAGTTTTACTTAAGAATTCCCTTGTTAAGCAGTAAAAGTTACTAATCTTATTAAATCATGCACTTTGAGTACGTCTTTAATATTTTGTGTGATGAAATGGGAAGTACACACAAAGTACTTCTGTTGCACATTAATAAATATTTGTCTTGAGAAAAAGCTCTTGTGCAATTGTTTGATTGTGAACTGAAACAGCCCTTTTTTAAAAAATGAAATACCATTTTTACTTGAAACTGACTGACAGACATATATGGTTATGCAGACTTGGGTATGGGGAAGATGTTTTCTTAAACATAAAGTGAGTCTGTTACTTTAAAGACATGAACTGACTGTATTTTGTTGCCAATGGTAAAATTCAAACTTTCAAGTAAAAATAAGAATATTGGAAAACTTGTATTTGTCACTGTGAGCTTGATGGCTTCTTGATACATAAAGACTTTTCCGATAAGTAATACTGATGAATGTGATTTTTTAAACATTGTATGAAGAAATGTGTCAATATTAGGAAGATTTGCGTAACTCAGTGAACCAATATTTTTCAAATGATCAATGCTTAATGTTTTAAAATCATGCATGGATAAGGGAGCCATTCAGATGACAAGATAGACCAATGGATTTTAATGTAGCAAGAATAAAAAGTTCATTGATACGGTTTAAGTTTCTACATTTCAATTAACCTTTTAAAAGCTACCATTTGTTGAATTTGGTATTATATCTGAGACAAGTATCAAAATTATCTGAAAAAGTTATTAAAATACTCCTCCCTTTTCAAACTACATACCTATGTGAAATCAGATTCTCTTCATATTTGTCAACCAACTTATTCCATCAAATTAAATGTAGAAATAGAATGTAGAATGAGAATCCAGTTATATCTTTGTGAAGCCAGATATTAAAAAGATTTGCAAAAATATAAAACAGTATTGTTTTGCTCTCTGATTTTTTTAAAAAATAGTTATATTTTATAAAAACATAATTTATGTTAACATATAATGGGTTTATTATTATTTTAAAATAAATTAATAAATATTTTTAAATGTCTCAGTTTTAATTTCTATTACAGTGAATACTGGTAGCTATAACCCATATAAACAAGTGCTCTCTGGGGTCATCAATAATTTCTGAAAAATTATATTTTGGTAAAGGAGTCTCAAAACCAAAAAAATAAAAATAAAATAGAACTTATCAAATTAAATAATTCCTTAAACTAGATAATGAGTATTAACAAAATCAATAAATATATAAGACATTATCTTAAAAGCATTTTGCTATTTATCCAATGAGTTCTAAAGCTTAACACAGAGAGAACCACTTTGCTTCCTCTCTCACCCCCTGTGAAATTTTATTTATTAATCAGTTTGCTTCCACTCACTGCTGAGGTCAATTATAATTGCAGTTCTATCTTAAGTAAAATTCATCTCACCAAGATATACTTGACAGAAGATAATCACTCTGCTTCTATTTCCATCCTTCCTGATTAAAGAGCAATAAGTATATTTATTGAAAATTAGCAGATATCCCCTTGTTTTAAGAGAACACTCTCCGCTGACTGTTCTTTTCTCTTCTTGCTCTTTATTCCTCTCCTTCAAACCCAAAGAACTCAGTTGGGGTCAGCCGGGGAGAGGGATGTCAAACGTGCAGCTGGGAACTATTTGGACCTCTCTGCTTCTAGCCCCAGGCCCTTCTTTGGTTCTCCATATACACACACAGAGCAGATCTTAATCCAGGGGCCTGGGATGGATGTACAGGCTCTAGGAAGCTCCTGAATCATATGCATACTACTGGTTGAATGTGAGATGTGCATTCTTCTAGAAGAGAGGACCAGTAGCTTTCATCAGATGTCAAAAAGAGTCCATGACTCATATTCAGAACCCCTGCCCTCAAGTAGTGATTGTTAAAATCTTTCAATTTGAAGACCCATTTGGTTAGGGCATAGATTCTATGGCATAGGGCATAGATTCTTCTTTTCTCTACTTCCCAAACACTCACCAGAAGGGAAGGGAAGAAAGGCATTGCTTTGCATGAGACATTAGAAGTGAAAAATTCTTGCCTGAAAGTAAAACATTAATGATGCCATGTTAATATCAGTATCATGAAGACCTCTACGGAAGTGCCTTGATTGAATGCCAGCAGACCTCAAACCACTCTCTGGGAATTACCACTCTAGAAGAAGGGGCCAGAAGAGGTTGGAATTGATCAAGAGAGCCCTAATCATTCAATGATTGGCAAATTGTAAAAGTATTTCCTCTGGCATATAAGTTTTGCATTTAAGTATTTCACATTACACAGTGATGAAACCATACCTTCAGAAAGATGGTTTGGGTTTTCCCACAGTATTTCCCAGATGCATTCTCCCCACTGGTGGAGTATAAAACCTGATGTGCGGGAATGCGAGCGTAGGCCAGCCTTTTCTCTCCCCGGATCATCCAGATGATAATATCAGGCATACTGTTCTGTGGCTGATTGCATAGGTAGATGGAACAGACAACAAATCTAAAGTTAGTCTGAATGCAGAGAGACTGGAGACCCTGCAGGCTGGACTCTCAGGGCTCCACTTAACAAAGAAACACTGGTGAAGGTTCTGCCCCACAATCATCTTCTGGAAACAGGCTGTGAGCCTGCAGGCTGTGGCTGGCTGAAGGGCAGGTGCAGAGGGAAAGTGGATGCTTCACTGCCAAAAGCCCTGCCTACTCGGTGGGCTCTGACAGGTATTTTAAGAAATACTTCCTCTTATCTCACCCATCATTTGAAGAAAGCCATCTGAAGCAGTCAAAGGGTTATAGGTTTCATATATTTTATAGGATACAGAACATCTATCTTACAATTGGACATACGCCAAATTTGAAATATTCGTTTTTAAAAACTTTTTTTCCTGATTATAAAGGCAATATTTGTTCACTATGGAAAACTTTGAAAGTACTGAAGCATAGAAAGTAGAAAATAAAAATAAACTGTAATCATGGTTTTCCCCACCAATCTCTGAAGGTCAGGAAGGGGTTCTTCTACTTTTTTGTTCTTCCAGTCCACAGAGGTTAATGGTAGCCAACTTTTTTCCTAAAATTCACTGTGTGCCCTCTATTGTACTATTTTTCACTCATCATTTTCTTTAATTTCACAAAACAGTGCTGTGAACTGAATAATACTTTTATCTCCATTTTACACATGGGAAAAATGGGGCTTAGAGAGGTTGAATATCTTATCTAGAGTTATTCATAGTAAATCCAGGATTCAAAGGAGGCCTTTTCCGTCTCAGTCAAAAGTAGCATTTTAATCTTCTGTACTACGCAGATCTGTTACTTTATCACTCTACTTGAAATGTTCTCTGACTGTGCCATTATGATGATAATTGTTTGTCCACTTCGAACACCTTTCCAGGACCACTAACTCAAAATGCTTCCACCCTTACTTCAATGACGTTCACGCCCATTACTATTAGCATCCTAGCCCAATAACTCCTTGATTTCATCATCCGTCAGAGTTGGATTTCCCTACCACCACCTCTATCCTCAGTACCATTCCACAGAATCCCTCTTTCATATCAAGTGATGCTTGTGTAGTTTAAAAGTCTTACCTCTTCAGTCAGTTGTATTAATTTATCCAGCCAGTCCTCGATTTCCACCAGTGTGGACTTCACCTCTGTGGCCTCAGACCTCATCCTCATGGCTGCCTCGTGAATCTGGGAGAGAGATCGGGACCGCAACTTTCGGATCTGACTATCTAGAATTGTGACATTAGGTTTCCCTTCCATGAGAGGCAATGTGTATCTAAAAAAAAAAAAGAAACAGTTTGCAGAATAGCATTTTAGGCTTCAGATCTGTCAAAGTCATTTATGTTTGGTTTCCATCTTTCAAACCACACCAAATTCCTAATTAACTCCACAGCCTGACCAGGTGTAAGGTTAGGTAGACTGTATCTGGCACTGGAAGAGCAGATGTGCCGGTTAAGATTCTCCCAACTCTCAGGATGAATGCAAGGGGATTAAAATTCCAAAGCAATTTTTTGGGTTTGACCCAAGGCTCATTGAATCACTGGAAAGAAAATGGAAACAGCAGCAGCAGTTGGGAGAAATGACCTTCCCTTCCTTTGCTTCCTATAATCAATATATAGACCCACAGGGTGAAGAAGGAAGAAGGGAGATGAGAGACCATGCAGCCAAAGAGTTCTTAACTTAGGGACCGTGTTCCCCTAGGCTGCCCGTGGGTGGGTCTCAGGAGGTCTCTGAATTCCTGAAACTTATAAAGAAAAGTGTATGTCTGTGTTGACAGTGTGTTGTCAATGCACATAATGTCTATGTTGACATTATGCAGTGTGACATAATGAGGAAGAACACAGGCTTTGAAGCTGTCAACCTGGATACAAATCCTGGCTTCACTTTACTTTACTAGTTCTGTTATCTTGATAAGATACTTAATCTCTTCTTTTCCTATCTTCAAATGTGGGGAAAATGATCTCTTCCTCTTAGGGCTGTTGTGAGAAATGGATGAAATAATATATGGTGAGCATTTAGAACAAAGTCTAAGGAATGTTGCCACCACCATCATCTCATTGTTGTCTTCATCATGACATCATCTCATGGGATCCTCAAAGGGGCCTAAAAAGTTAAGAACCACTTGTGTTGGTCAAGCTCTTATTCAAAATGAGAAGTCTAGAACAACTGAGCTGGACCTTTCTTCTGCCAGAGCTTCCCTCTCACCACGGCAGCTGGCAGGGCTACAGGGTGAGGCTGTCACCAATTCCAGAGAGATATACTCATGTTGTCTCTACCTAGAATTTCTACTGGTTTGAATTTCACCCAGCTTCTTAAGTGAAGAAAATCCTAGTATGACTTCCCTTAAACACAAATTTCCTGTTACATGAAGTTAAAAAGATTCTAATTTAATTCTTCAAAAACAATGCACATGAATTTGATTCTTCAAAAACAGATTCTTCAAGAACAGTAAAAATAGGTATTTCTGTGTTTTGCTTGGCTAACCTTAAAATTCACATTTTCTAAATAAAATATATTACCAAATGTTTCTAATTTGTTACATTAGTAATTATGGCAATGCATTGAAAGAGCTAAGTCTCTGGAATGATTCTTCGAGGCAAAAATGTATATGGAATCTGCTAGCTCAAAAGTCACACATGAGACTTTCAATAAATAGGTGTTGACTGTGTGAAACACGTAGCAGGAAGAGATGCTGTGTTAATAAACCCAGTTCCTGGCATCAGATGTATCATCGCACATCCTTGGGCCTCTGTTTTCTCATTTATAAAATGATGATACTGGACGAGATAAACTCTTAGGACCCAGATTTAAATTCTCTGAATATAAACAAACCCAGCAGTACTTTGATCTCAGCTGCATGTCGATTACCTGGTTACGCCACTAGAAGGCACAAGAAGACAGGGAGACTCAGGCATTAGCCTTGATGGGGAAAAATGTCTCTGGTTCTCACTGCTTGTGAGAAGTAGTTGCTCTGCTTTTCTTTTGGAACTTCCCTGTCCACCGCTTTATTTGCCAATATTTAAAACGAATTTGGAATGAATCACTTCCCCCTTTGATTTCTAAATACACAGAGATCTGAGCTGTTTCCCCAAGTTGCAGTTATGAAAGGTTCTCTGGCGCAAGTCAAATCTTCTGGCTTCACTGAAGGGAGGCTTGGCTGAGTGTTCACTGGGCGTTCAGTAAAAGACGAAGTAAAAAGGTTTTTTTAAAAACGTGTTGGAATTATAATTGTTCTGCAAGGTAAAAATGATGCTCCACTCCCAGCTCCCATTCTCTGTGGGATTTGGGATTCACCTTTCTTGGGGAGGTGGGCATACAAGAATTGATGGGAGGCAGAGGCAGAGACACAGACCTACTACTCCCTCCTCCCCTCACTCCAACCCCTAGTCTGAAGCTGTGCTGAGATGTACTTCCTGGAGTTAGGCCTCGGCTACCCTAGGCTGCTTTAAAATTGGCAGCAAAGCCAAAAGTGCAGATTTTCCTGGTGGTGATTCAGAGACTCCTCCCAGTGACGGCCTTTGAGAAGCTGAAACTAACTCAAATTTATTTTTCAGGAGAACAGTAGAAACAATTCTAAAAGATCTTCTAGTCTAATAGTTTAAGGGAGAAGAGGAAGGGAATTGGCTGAGAATTCTGAGATATACAAATAAGATCAGTATACCTTGTGTCTTCTATAACTTCATCAATCAGTTTCAACCACATTTCGGCCAACTGGTTTGCAGGAATTTTACCTTGTATCCCTGATTTTAGAGCCTCTATATTTGATTGCTGAAGAATTTGGAAAGAGAGGAAATAATTGGTAATTGTGCATTATACCATTATAGCTAGTAAAAGTTTAGCTTTATAACTTAGCACTATTTATTTTTCTTCAAAATGCAATCAACACTGATGTGCTTAAGTAATAGGACCACCTTCCTATAGCTTATAAATATTTTATGTATTCAAAAAGCAATTAAATGAAACCAACAAAGATCAGGAGAGGAACCCCCAAATGAAATATAAAATAGAAACAAATGCATCTAACTATATCTCAGGTGAATAACATAACTACACTGAACTAACTCAAGTAACTTTTGAACACAATATTTTGCCTATATATCCTCAGTTTACAAGGAAGAGCAGAAGAGTAAACTTATAAAACTCTAATTGGGTTTGTTTTTTTGCAGTGGTTTATCTTTGGATTGTAGAACTGAACAAATGAGTAAATACAATGAGGATAATGAAAGCCAGGTTTCTCACTGTTGGAGAAGAGAGCTATAAATATAGAAATAAGGAAAACCAGTATAAACCCTATGGTTTTATAATGGACTTGGAGTTATCTTCTTAAACGCACTACTTTGAGTTTCTGGATTGACACAGAAGTAAATATACACATGTATGCACATGCATGTACATGTACGTATGTATGTAAGTTTGTCCCGCTGGAAGGCCTAGAAGAAACGATGTAGTAGTGAGCACTTGTTTTTTACATACCATTCCCACTGAAAGGAATCAGGACTCCTTGGGGAAATGGTGATTCCAAGGCTGGGGCAAGGAAAGTGCAAGATAAGCCCAGAACGTACTGCCAGATCACTTTGAGCATCTGCCAACAGGTTGATAGTGGGCTTTATCACCATCTTGTCCAGATTAGCATGGGACTATGAGAGTTTGGTTAATGGAGAAAACTAATGAGAAGAACTGGGATGAAAAATGCTGAACACCCGTCTTCTACCTTTTAATGTTCTGGCTGGATTAATAATCAAATGAACATGAGATAGGTTACAGGAGGAAAACAAATTAAAGTTTAATAACATGAATACCTCCTATATACATGGGAGAGACCCAGGAATACTGAGTGACTCGCCAAAATGGTAGAAGACATCACCTTAAATATCACATTCAGCTAAATACAAAAGAAGACATTGAAGGTAGAGAGTTAAGTATGACAGGTTACCAGGAAAAGCACAGAAAACAAGGGTAAGGTTGTTATCCAGATTTAAATCCAAGACTTCTCCATTGATAGTGGAGGCAGGCCTGGTACAGTGAGGGAGACACCCTTACAGATGTTCTGTTGCCAAGGTAACTTCTACTTGGTTTTCAGAGCTTCTCCCAGGTCTGCTGTTTCTTAAAATTAACCAGTCTAAAATAATATTCCAAAGAAGCATATTTTGGGGTGACAGACTCTGCTCCCTTTCATACCGAAAATATAATTAGAATAAAGATATAACCAGTTCTCTACCAATTCCCTTAAGCTGGGAGATTGGGAAATACCACAACTACATTGCATATCAGTTGTAGCTGTATTATGTGAGCAATTATACTTGAATCAACTTAAATCTAAAATTCTCCTTCAGTATTATATTGTCTTTATAGCATAAAACACCAGTTTTAGCTTTTTCCTATGGAGTCATAGATCAGGTATATTTCAGGACCCCCACATGTCTTGGTCTGGCCCTGACAGAGGTTGGATCCTAGAGAAAACTAATACTAATAGAATTTGGAAATCAAAACAATAATACAGATGGATTTTATACTGCTACCTGATAGAAGTAACTTAGTTATCTTTGACTTAATTAGAAATATTCCAATCACATTCTCTTTCCCCTCATCAGTGTGAACCAGATGGATAATCACAAATGTCACATGTATGAAGCATTCACCAGAGGAAACCCCCACAGACTCCAAACAAGGAAAGTTCCTCTACTCTATAGCAAGAGTGGAAAACATCAGGCTCTGTTTCCTCTGAGCCTACCTCTTCCCACAGTAGAGATTTCTACTAATTTAACAACAGAGCTCTAAGCGTTATATGTATCTATTAGAATGAACCGTTCTCCACACCATACTTCACATACAAATTTGGCAGAATCTGTGTCACCTCTCACCCCCATTTCAATATCCATCCTCCCTATTCCACAATAAGGGAAGTTTTACCTGGCCATCTGTCTTCCCAGATATAAGACTGCAGCGAGATGTGATAGTATGACTGAATTTTGGCTGATGGAATGTGTATAGAAATCAAGTGTGTGATTCTAGGTCTTTCTCTTCAAAGGAAAGGCCTGTGCTCTCTGCTCCCCTACTTTCTCCCTCCCCTCAGTTAGGAGGGTGGGTATAGTGGTGAACTGCCTCTTGTACACAAATAATGACAACTCTTTAGTGATGGCAGAGCAACAAGGGGTAAAGAGCCTGGGTCCCCAACACCACTAAACCTCCATATGAGCCTTGGATCACCTACCTCCACTGTTACTAAAGAAACTGCTTTTATCTTGCTTACCACTATCTTGTGTTATAGCGGCTAAACCTGTAGAATTAATACATAATTCACTTTGGTGAAAGGAAAACGTAGAAAAGATAAACTTACCAATCGTTCTGTCATGACTAGGAGAGTATTCACTGCATCTAGACGATGACTAATATCCTCCCAGTATGAAGTCAGAGTAACAACTGGCTTTGTGTGGGCCCAAGGCAAGTAATAATAGTAGTTCCCTGGCATAGAACATTGAGGGTCAGTGAATACTGGATACTTAAAATAAACAATTAGTTTATCAAAGAGATGTGCAAACTGGGTTACGGATCAATGGTATGCTTTGGGAATGGTCTGGGGTGGTCAGGTTCTTTAATTTTATTTAATTGAGCAATTGAGGGACATATTGACAATTATTAATTCAGCTGTTTTGAAAAATCTCTCTAAAATACCCTAGTAAACTGAACACAGCGATCTTAGGATCTTTCAGTGGTTCAGGATCATGTATCCAAACATCACTGATGATTATGTAACACAGTAGCAAAAAATAGAGCAAACAGAAGATTAGATTGCATGTGTTTGTCCTTGACAACTGCTATTCTAAATAAATATTTTTTTCTAGAAGTGGGACAAGAAAAAATAATTTTTTGTTCTTTAAAAGCCTTAGCTGGACATGTAGGGTTTGATACTACTTAGAGCTTTAGAGCGATTAAAAAATATTAGCTAGTATTTTCTAGTAATTTTATATTTTAACACTGCTTAGACAAAAATTAGGTAAGAACTATGGTAAAACTGTTGGAACATTTTATCAGAATTTCTCCCTTCTCTACCCTCTTAAACCATTTGTTGATACCTTGATTAAGGTATCATTATACTCTGCCTTATATCATGATTTATTTTTTACACTAGAATGTCAGCTTCTTAAAAGTAGGGACTGTTTTTCTTGCATCTTTGTTCAAATACAGTTACTTAATCCTCATAGCAAATCTGAAGAACTAATGGTTAGAATTCAGTGATGCAGCGAAGGTTGTAGTGCTGGTGAGTGACAGAGCCCCATCTACTTCGCCTACTCACTCTAAGAGCGATCCGGGGCCTGGCAGGGCAGAGGTGCGAAGGGGCAGGCGCTGTGTGCAGGGAGCTCAGCATTCAGCAAGTTGCTATCTTGCGATTTTATAAAGCAGAGCTAGCGTCAAAATTGGGCATGGGAGCGGGCACAGGGGTTCCGCCCCTGGTAAGGGGCCTGCAACTTCTTAGGTTTGACTCGTCTTAGAGGCACCTGAACTCCAGCCGCCTCTTTTCCCCATTCAACTTTTTCCTGTCTCCTACGCTCAGCGCATGCCTGAGAGAACGGCTACCAGCGGGAGAAAATGCTGCATGCTGCTTGTCGTGTGGCGCACCCACCGTAAACGCGTTCTGCAGGGAATGGTTAGTGCTGGCCTTACCGTCAAATACTGCACGGCTGTACTGAGTGGTTGATGCCAAAGGCTTACAGGTCGAGTCAAACTTGTTCCCGTAGTTCCCAATGCTGACCTCAAATTGAATGGCTTCGCCAACGTCTTGCAGCATCGTGGCCGAATGGAACACGGCGGACAGACTGTACTTTCGCCTTCGCTGGTATTTCTGTAAAGTATGAGCAGCAGATAACTCAGTGAAGAATGCCAGTGAAGAATGTTCTGGAATCTGGTGATATCCCTTGTGCTCATACAAATGAGCAAAGAGAATGTTCATACAGCGTTTATTGAAATAGAGAAAAAAATAAAAACAATACAAATATCTAACAATAGGCCACTGGTTAAACAAATTATGTTATATCCATAAAAAGGAATGAAAGTTCATAAAAATATTTAGGTAGATCCATATGTACAAACATGAAAAAGTTTTTCTGTTTTTTATTGTTTTTTGGTTTTTAATTTATAACATTCCCACTCACCTCTATTTATTCCTTTTGGGGAAAACCCGACCTCCTTCACCCCCCAAGCCACTCTGCTTGCCCCTCCAGGGACCACCTGCCCCAGGCTCTTCCTGCTCTCATGTGTGTCTGGCCCTTTGGTCTCCACCTGCCAGATTCTCATGGTGTTCTGCCTGCTCCCTGCCCCTCCTCTCCCCTCCTCCTGAACATTCTGGGACCAGGCCCCCAACCCCACCCACCCCACCCCACCTGAAGGTGAGTGACTCCTGTACTGTGGGGGGAGAAATGGGAACTGAAATGGTATTTTGTAAAAAATATAAATAAGTAAAAGTTCTTTTTTTTTTTAATTTTAAAGAAAGAACTATGAGGAAGGGAATTCTGTCCCTCCCAGTCCCCACCAATTTTAAAAACCTTGCCCTCGCTCCTTCCTTTTTTTTGAATCATGAAACAGCCCAGGACCAGGGCCTTCCTGGGGCAGGGACCGTTATTTTTCTGAAATAGAAATCAAACACTGTTTCTTCCTTCCTTTCTTCCTTCCTTTCTTCCTTCCTTCCTTTCTTCCTTCCTTCCCTCCTTCCTTCCTTCCTTCCTTCCTTCCTTCCTTCCTTCCTTCCTTCCTTCCTTCCTTCCTTCCTTCCTTCCTTCCTTCCTTCCTTTCTTCCTTCCTTCCTTTTCTTTCTTTCTATTTTTTTAATTACTGGCTTACTGAGTATGAGTGAGTTGAATATATAGGGCCAACAATGACCCCACTGAGTATCTATCAGACCAGCAGAAATGACTAGGAGCCCTTCAGGCTTTCCTTCACTTGGGCACATGTCTCTTGAATCCACATCCTGCCCCAAATCCTTGCTCAGATAGCTTCTCTCCTTCTTTGTGTCCACATCTGGAGTCTGTTCTGGATCTCTATTGGTGTGCAGTTTCTGTATACACTTGGGGGTGAGAACATCAGTGGTTACTATAGCGTAGCCACATTGGCTATGTGCTCTGTTGGCAAACCTGTGAGACCTACGAATAATAATATTCAAATTATATGACAAGTTTCTCACCATAGCAAGTTTAGTTTGGAAGACCCTAGAGAAAGAACTCTCAGCTTTTATAGTCCTTCAATCTAAGATTTAGAGGTCACTTGGCTATCAAACTTTGGCATATGATGACTTTTTCAGTGTTGTGTTTGTTTTTTTCCATTGCTACCTTGCTACCAATGTGTGTATCATAATCTAAGTAGTAATGTGGGGATACCTTTCACCTCTAGGAGGCTAATAAAGATTACTTGATCTCTGTAGGATATTCATTAACTGATTTTCTTTTCCTTCCTTATTCATTCATATCATGGCCTTTATCAAATCATGGCTGGGTCTTCTGGCTTGTATGATGCCAGAATGTGGTCATTCATTTATAGAAGTATTTAACCATTTAAAAAATGTGTTTTTTTTTCATGGTAAAACATACATAACAAATTTATGTTAACCATTTTTAACTATACGTTTGGTAGCATTCAGCACACTCACATTTTTTGTGCTACCACTATCACCAACCATCCACACAACTCCTTTCATCTTACAAAACTGAAACTTTGTATGCATTAAACACTGACTCCCCATTCCTACCTACTTTCTATCTTTATTAATTCAATACCCTGAGTACTTCATATAAGTGGAATCAAACAATATTTGTCCTTTTGTGACTTAATATAATGACTTCAAGATTTAGCCATGGTGTAGCATGTCAGGCAAGACTCCATACTTCTCCTCTGTATGTTATGTGTTAACCTACTTGGGTACCTGATTGGTTTATCTGAGAAGGTTCCACTTAATAAACCTGGTGTTGTGGAATGACACAAATGCATTCAAGAGTGTTACTTAGGTAGCCACTTTTCTTGCTTGCAACACACCCACAACTAAGTCCCCTGAACTATCCATGGTTCAGGAATGCTATGGCAATTGTGGATTTGGTTTGAATTGTATAAAAATTATAAAGTAGGAAGTTATTTGTATTAGTCAGAGCTTATATATACAGCATAACTTCTTCTTTGTAAACCATCTAGGATGATATCAGAGAGGGAAGAAGCAAAAATATGAAACATAATTTGGGGTCCAAATCAGGCCCAGAAAAAAAAAGATCAATAGTTAAGCTGGAGCCATATTTTAATGTAGGGGCTACAGAGAAGGAAGAAAGTACATAGAGAGGCTTGGTGTAAGGGCAGGGATGTTGTTTGTGGCTGAGCTGGTTCTCCTCTGTACACCTTCATGTGACCATAATTCCGTTAGAACTCTCTGGATTTCCCATGCATAACCTGAAGTCATCTGCAGATGTCTTGATAGGACCCTCACCCTGGAGGATCTGGGCTCTGAAACAATAATTCAGGCTTCTGGCCATCACCCAACTCCCAACAGAGTGGGTAGCACATATTGTGAGCAAGCGGCTTAAGATGGAGTAGCTCCTTGGACCACCTTTCAGGTCCAAACTCCATGAGGGGTGCCTTTACCATCTGCTTGCCTGCTCCAGAGCATAGCTGTCCTGGGTAGTGCAGCTGAGAATTCAGCCCTTCCTCCAGCTCTTCCCCAGTTCCCCTGTGCCCTCATAGCTCAAAGAATGGAGAGAAAAAGGAACAATTTAAGGAAGTCAAAAGCCTTAGCTTTCCTTAGGAGGCCTTCCCTTAGTAGCCTTGGGACAAAACTGCCTATAGCAAAAAAAAAGTTAAAGCTTGTAAATTGTAGTCTATTGGATACAGAAGGGTGTTTCTTTGCCTTTTTAGGGCCTCGGGGGCTCTCCTTCATGTCAATGAGCAGTGGACACTGTAGATGGAGTTGGTATAGGGTAGAGTATCAGAAGAGATTTTGAAGAAGGGAGTAATTATTGTCAAGCAGGATAAAGAACAGCAGTTAATAATAGTTCTTGAAGGTGGCTGTGGTCCCACAAGGAAAGGAACATTCAGGGTCAGTGACAAGGAGACTGTTTCAAAGTAAATTGCCCAACTCACTATCTTCGATCTGTTTACTAAAGATGGTTGGCAATGGTAATAAAACAAGTCTCATCATCCCCTTTGAGCTGTTGTAGATAGATCAAGAGAGTGTTGAAGGGCACTTGCTATGACTCAGGTCTCTCTCCAACTGCCACAGCTTACTCTTCAATCCCTGGATGTCCCCTTCAGGTCACCTTGCTCAGGTAGGCTTGTACTCCCATCCCACCACCAATCTTTTAAAACACCCTTTTCTATATCAAGTAGTATCCACACTCCAACACTTACCTCAACAATCAGCAAGTCATCATTGGAAATAGGCTCAAGCCTTTTATCTGGTGGTGTCTTTTCAAGAAACGTGCTCAATTCGACCAAGATTCTGCCTCTGTAGGCAACCCCTTCCCCCTAAAGGTTAAAACACAGGATTATTCCTCTAGGCATGAACAATGGGAAAAAAAAAGAAAGAAAGAAAGAAAGAAAGGAAAAGAAAAGGAAAGGAAAGGAAAAAAAATGTCTCTCTAGTCAGGCTAATGCAGCTACAAAAAGTTTCTTGTTCCATAACACTAACCTCCAAAATGAGTCAGTCTGTAACTCTCTCAGCTGTATTCAGGTCTTTGGTAACTGAAATAAGAGCCAGTGACCTCAGGTAGCTTCCCAAAATGAGCCAAGGGAGCCAGGGCTGAAAGGGACCTGAGCCATGACTGAGGTCAGTGGCTTTTAAGAATCCAGGAGGGGTTCCCAGAGACCAGGGATGGCAATGGAAGAATCTCTAAGTCCCCCTTACCCTACTTCAGTGGAGCAGCTCTGCATTTATCTACAGTACTTTGGCTCTTCTTCTCCTCTTCTCAGAATAGGGAGGATGCCATGTTGGCAACCAGAGTGAGTCTCAGAGTAGCCAGAAATTAAAGGAAGAAGATGTACTGTGTACGGCTGAGGGTGAAAATGAATATTGGATACTCCTCCCATCATACCCAGTGATGCTGGCAATAAAATCTCCTGGAGAGGAAGGGAAGGCTTCCATCTCTACAGCTAGTCTCCATCCTCCTCCTCCTATGGTTTTTCTTTCTACCTCAGTCCCTTTCTGGGTTTGGGAGTGCTAACTAAAAGGTATTACTTTGGCTTCCAATGTGGTGTAAAGAGTACTTCCCATCTCTGGGCCTCCATGTCCTCATAGACAAAATAAAGAGGTTGGATCAGATCAGAGGTAGCAAAGAATTTAATTAGGCATGTCACCTCCAATCATTTGGTCAATTCTTAGAATATGGCATTGAACAGAATTCTGAGGCAGCACATTTGCTTACTAGCAAAGAGAGCCAGCATTGCTTGGCATCTGCCCTAAGCATAGGAGTTGGGGAATGGCCACACTATGCGTTTGCAATTACTGAATCAGATGATCTCCAGGATCCTTTTCTCTTCTTGCTTTCTAAGCCTTAAGGAGCATGAGACTTCTATCTTTCAATGCTTGATCAGTCATATGGTGAGTCTGTATGTGTGTATGTGTGCATGTGTGTTGGGGATCCTCTAAATATGGGACTTAATCATAACTATTGTAAGAAGAAATCAAATCAGCACTCATTAATAGCAAACCTTAATTGAGAAACTAACCTTTCCAGTATTTAGCTCTTCATAAGGGTCTGGGAATCCTGTGTACTCTCTGGGGCTTCCATAAAGATTCAGATAACAAGGTCCAAATGTTGGAATAAAGCCCACCTCTGTTTCTCCTGTATTTGCTGAGAGATAACATCATCATTAGATTTTAGGCTTTTAACGCTCAATCTGTTGAAATAAATATTAGTTATTAATTAGCTGGGTGAGACTGCTTTCTTCCATTTTGCAAGTTAGTTGTATTAGTGGAAATCATAAGCACTTGTGAGACTTGCCATATTTCCCTTTTCTTATTGATAAAAAACATTTTTGGGTTAGTTCAAGTAAACACATTATCTTACGAAAAGATAATGCTATTTAAATGAAAGACTTTCAAGATGACCTTCACATTTTTTGCAAGTTTATTGGCATTGTATTAAACATGTCATTGGCAACTGAGGCAAAGATTATATTGTTTTGGGATGTCATTTAAGTGATGTATATCAGATTAACTTTACTTGTTCCAAAAAAAGTCATTTAGTCTCAAGTTAAAATATATAAAACATTAAAAAAATTTTATATTTAACAATAAACTGCCTATAGTTATAAGATCACATGATATTCATAACCAACATGAAGTCCCCATTCACTACATTCTATCTGTAATGAGTATCCAACATGCTCCTTATTTCTGCTATCTGGCCTTAGTGAGACCACTCCCCAATGAGGGGCACTGAAGGCAATGTAGGTAAATAGCAGGAGCCAAAGGGAGATTGTGGGAGAATATGGGGAACGTAAGAGCTACCTATAACCATCTAAATGGTTCCCATATGGAGGAGGGATAGACTTGTCCCCAAAAGCAGTCTAAGGACCACTGCTGGGAGCTATGAGGAGGCCAATTTTGGTTCACTTAGTATAAAGAAGATCTTTCTATGAATTAGAGATGTTAAACTTTAGGATAGATCTCATTAGGGACAGAGGAAATGTTAAGGGCAAGACTTTAGCCTGTCTTTCAGGACCTCATCAAGATGATTCCTGTTATGGACAAGAGGTAGACCAGATCACCTCTATGGCCCTTTCCAAATCTACACTTAAAACCAAGAGAGAAAGGTAAAAAGTAGCAGATGAGCAGAATGAATGCCTATTAATAAACAGCTGACAAAACTGTATCAACAGGTATTTTATAAACTTTTTTATTATTTGAGGCTTTCCCACATGTGTAAATGGACCTGAGCACTTTCTAGGAGAAGGAAGAACCATAAACATTGGCAGAGAGTAAGCAGAACTGTGATGTCAGTGCAGAGAGCAAGAGCAAAGAAACATTTAAATTAAGATATAGGAAAGTAATAAATGACTGCCTAGTTCTCACAAACTTCCTGCCTCCAAACCTTCCTAACCCATTTTATTCACAATTGTCACATCAGATGCTCAATATCCTTCTTCCAAAGCCTATAAAAAAACACAAATATTCTTTAGCCTGACCATCTGGGATTTCCTCTGACCTGGCTACAACCAAATTTTCAAACAGTATTTTCTACACCTCCTTCACTTCTCTGAAGCTCCTCAGCATTTTGGATTTCCATAAGTTATCACTTTATATTTTAACTTTTGAACTCAAATAGACGCTTATCTCTGTGACACTATAAATTCCTCTCATGGAGAGGGGCAAGATTTAAACATGTTTTATTTTAATTCCCTAAACACTGGGTACTGGTTGGTGTTCATTGATTGGCTGCACAAATGAACAAAGGAATGAAATGTTACCAAATCTGTGAAATTTGTTACAAAACTAAGGACCACTTAATATTTATACAAAGTCTGATTATAAGATAATGAGATTGGTTTCTAAAAAAGAATGTAACATTGTGTAATTACATAAAGGTGGGTGATAATATTGTATATTTTCACAGAGCTAAAGTTTACAAAACTCTCTCCCAAGCAATTATCTCGTTTCCCTCTCACCACAACTGTAGGTGATTAGCATGGGCTTGATAGATGACAAATCTCTCTAACCGTCAGAGTCCTCATCTATTCTGGGAATAGCATCTGGCCTAGGAGAGTTGTGATGGTCAAGTGTAAGAGCATTGAGCAAACTTGCAAAGAATGGCAAGAGCTGTGCAGACCAAAGGACAGGTTATGATCCCTCATACTTGACAGATGAAGACCGTCACTGTACAAAGTGGGAAATGTTCAGTATCTTCCAACCTAGCAATCTATGTTGAAAGTGGGGGTAATTTCATACATTTTGGACGCTGATTTAACATGAACATGAACAACAACAACAACAACCAATGGTATATCTTAAAAATAATTATTTACAATGAAGGATAGTTTGTATCGAGGTGAAAAATATTAGACGTTAGACATGCAGCAATGCCTGGTAAGCACATTCATTTTAAGCTTAGTCATGCAAGAAAACCATAAAGCGCTAATACAAAAATTATTTTTAAGACAGCAAAATGTAAAAAAAAATGTTCTCTAGGCAATCAATTAGTAAATTCTTAATAAGATCATAAGATTTAGAAGATTGCAAAGCATAAACCTGTATATGATGCAGCCCCAGATCCCGAAGACGAGAAATCTACATAGTAAAAATACAATTGGTTAAACAACAAGAGAAACATGGCATTATAAAAGAGGAATTAAAAAGTTAATCAAATCCAGTGCTATGTAAGTGGTTTAGCAACACCAGAAAAATCCAAAATTCAGACCCAAGCCACATGATCTTTTTGTAGTTTATACAAATCTCACAGGTTAAATGCAAATGGCTCAAAACTTTATGACAATTGGCAGAATTGCTGCACATAAATAATGTAATCTCACCAGCCCCAAGTCAGCCAGGCATCAGAGAAAAGTTAGCTTCTCACCACCAAAGGAGGCCTGGTGATTGTATCAAAATTTCGTGTTTTTAATAAAACATTTACTTGTCTTATATCTGACTTAGTTGGGACCAAGTCTAGAAAATCCAAGCTAATGTAATCTGAGGCTGTGTAAGCAAAGTTCTGCAGTTTGTGGTATATTATTTATTTCTTTTGGTGAGATGCCTGCTGCTAGTTGTTATTTTGAGACCCTGTAACAAACTGTTCAATGGGTCTGCAATGAGAAAATGCCTCAGAGACAGACAGAGCAGTAACAATTTCTGCTTTTATGAATGAATGGATGTTATCACTAAGAAAAATGCTTATTTTAATATTTCTTGAAGATAATCTTCAGGTAATTACTTAATGACTTCCTGCTAATGATAAATAAATTTAATAATTTTTACCCTCTAATATAGTTATATTTTTAATTACTCTTTTGGTTACCTTTGATTAATAGATTTAATCTAGTCTTTATATAACCAATCTTCATCAAACCAATGATTTAATCTAGTCTTTATATCTGGATTCCTCACTTAATAAGAAGAGGCTAGAGCCTTCTTTCACCTCTAATCCCTACTTTCTGTATTTTTACTTTTACGTTGTAATGGGAGATGAAATTTAGATTTTGTTTAGAGCCTTGACTACAGGTTTAATTTTAATAAATAACAAATCAATAGTGATTTCATTACAATAACCATATAAATCTTTTTCTCTGTGGAGAAAAGGTGAGTTATAATACATTTCCTTTGTTACCTGCTGTTCCAGCAGCATAGTCCTCTATGCCACATGTTCAGGTGGAATCTCTTCTACCATTTACTTAAAATAATGCCACACATGATCTTATATTTGGACTATATTTTCTTTGTTCAGCTCTTTGTTCTTCTCAGAATTTCTAGTTGCCTTTTTTCTTCTTGAGAGAGGAAATCTTCTTTACCATATTTCTATTATCTACCAGGTTCTTATTCATGCTACCTATTGCTTAGATTAACAATATATTTTTTTTAAAAAACCTATAAAGTCTTTTCTTGAACAAGATGAGAATAAAATGAACTTTAGGTTTCTCAAGACTTTACTCAATATGTTTAATGTATTCGCAATTATAAGAATGTTATTTCGATTTTCGTAACAAAAAATAAACTACTAATTTATTAATGTGTTAACATTAATTTTTTTCTCTTATTATCTTAAATTTTCTCCTTCATTCCCTATTATAATTTCTGATATATACACAGAGGCATAATGCCAGGTATAGGCAATTAGTTCTCAGTACGGAAAACAAGTAAAAGAGAAGTGTATTGGTTACCAACGCCTGTTAGGATGAAAGGCATGAAAACAAAATTCATATTATCTTAGGGAGCAGAGATTATATGGTTTATTGCCATATGACCTCTTTTTTTCTGTCAAGGAAGTCAATCAAGAAAAGGAATATTATTTTATTTTTGGGTGGACCTGTTTCAATGCCACTGTAAAAAAATAATAAGATGCATTCTGCATTGACACTCAAAAATTTATAAAACAGCTACTAGGAAAAAGTTTTTGGGTAGGAGCAAGAAAGCTAAAATCTTGCTGGTCATCACCAAAACATCACTGAAATGGTTCACTAGGCTCCTTACACTTGGCTTTTAAGAAATCAAGTCCATTGCCAGGTGGCTACCCCAGTTCATTCCTTCTCCAGAAGTTCTGTACCCTGTCTTGTTGCAGCTCTGCTGTATGACTTACCTTCCACTTCCCCACCAGAGGCAGCAATTTTAGAAAGGTGTAGATATGTTGTTCCAACTACATCATTTTTGGTAAGGCGGTCCCTATGTAAAACAACAGGTTAAGACCTCCATCTGTAAGAATACATCTTCTTTTCAACAATAATAAGAGTTGGAAAAAGCCTAGATGTCAGAACTCATCCTGCCCAGTGGGCCTTAAACTTTACTGCACTTTAAAAATCATTTGAAAACCCCCTGCTCTCATCTCCTATCCAAGCTTTTAATTCAGGAGAAGCAGAGGTGAAGAACAAGAGTCTGCATTTATAACAAATATATAACTCAATTGATTCTGATGAAGATAGCCCTCCAACTACTCTTTAAGAAACACTAACTTAGTCTGACAGTTCATTTCAGTTGTAAAAACTGAGATTTTATGGAAGTCTAAGGATTTTGCCTATGGCCACAATACCATTGTCATAAAATGAATGAATCAATTAAAGGCATATTACATAATGAGCATAATATAATCATACTACATAGAATAAGTGCACATATCTTATTTTATCATGTTTATACTAATGACTATGATGGTTTTAACAACTACAATAAGGTATAACTGAGGGTCCTTGATAGGGAGAAAAATTCCCTTTCAATTCATTTGAGATATTTATTGAGCACTTACTGTGTGATAAATGCCATTTTCCTGACTATGACTGCTTGTCTATAACCTGAATCTTGTCTATATGGTGGGGACAAGGTTGCCCACTACAAATACATACAACCTTGTGTATCATTCCATGGGTATCTTAAATAGTCTGTGAATCTAACCTATGAAATGGCCTCTGGCTGGGCACACAGTACATGTAAAAAATAAGATTTATGTTAATAACATCCTCTCTGTTTAATTCCCCCTCTTCCTAATTCCATCTAGTGGCACATCCACTCTGAAATTGAAGACCTCTGGGAAGGAGGAAAGTTTCGGTATTTTGAGGAAAGATTATGCTATAGTATAATATTATTATATATTATAGTAATATTCTATATTCTATATTTTATATATAATATTGTACATCATATAATCTAGAATAGTATTAGGTTATAGAAAGTTATTTACTTTATATAACACAGTTATACTTTCTATAAAACAGTTGGCATGAAGAAAAATTATTATTTATGGGTATTAAGCCACATGCATGGGGCTTGCATCTTCTCTGTCCATCCATTTAAAGAATCCTTAGCTTTCCATCAGTTGTGCAAATACCCTATAGGGTATATAAACTAAGGTCTAGATCCAAAAATTCCCAAGTTAAATAGGGTCCCTCTGTGCATCCTCAGCTGCACTATTGCTTTGGAGAGGGCAGACTAGGTCAGAAAAAAACTCAACATTTGCAGTGATCACAGGGACCTCTCTAATGGCTCAATCAGCAATCAGCCCACCACAGACCCTGTGAGACAGAGTGTCACCTGAACTATGTATGGTTCAAACCGACACGCCCGAGGGCTCCCGAAGCCCCAGGAACACCTCCAGAATGTCGCCTGAGGGTCCCAAGTGCCTTAAAACAAGCTCACACTTATTAGAAGGAACATTTGTCCCCTAGATCTCTTCATGGCCCACAATGAACTATGTTGTAGTCATTGAACAAAATGAAACTCACTCCCCTCCTCCCAAAGTGCCCTGTTGCCATAGTACCCAGAGGGCACTAACATGAAAGTCAAATACATTTGGCCAAAGGAAAAACTAGGGCCAGACAGAGGGAGGCACAAGTAGGTCTCTAAATCGGAGTGACTGTGGGCAGGTTACCTGACCTCTCTGAGTCTCAGTATTTCATCTGTAAAATGAACAAATACTAGTCTCTTTTTCATAGGGTTACTCTAAAAACTAAATGGAATAATGCAGGTAAAGCATGAGGCACAACACCTGGCAGTAGTACTCAAAAAACAGTAGTTAAATCTAATAAACATTGATAATGATGATAACAATGATGATGATGATGACGACGACAAGATGATGATATTTGCCATTTTTCACTCTCAGGGAGCTAAGGGCTGCCAATTAAATGCCCCATGTAACTAGATCACACCCAAGAATGGCCTCATTATGGCCAATCATTGCTAAGAGGTTGGTCTAGTAAAAATTCCATCAGAACCTTTTCAATGAATTTCCTTTGCATTCAATCAGATAGGTAGCTCTGTTTGTTTTCATTTCGAAGAATAAAAATAACAAAATGTTCTGCTGATTCTTCCTAAGAAATGGTTTACTCCATTTCTGAGGTTGATTTTGGATAGCCTAATGGTATTTAATTACTTATCTTGTGGCATTTTCAGATCATTTTTTTCTTCTTTTGTTATGAGCAGTCGAACTAAGACATTGAAAGCTTTTCTGCAACAACACTATTATTGTTTTTTAAAGAAAACATTCAATTCCAGAAGCAGTTTATCATTTCCCTCTGAGAAAAAAAGCAAAAAATCTGAAAAGTAAGAGTTAGGACATCTAGAATAACATTCTTATTCAAATAACATTCAATATCCAAAATTTTAATTCTTTAATTTTGAATTAGATACAATTCTATTTTTTAACTCACCAGTCATATACTGTTAGTTTTATTTTTTCACATACTGAAGGAAACTATTAATAAAAAAGAAAAAGTAGTTATTTTTCAACTTATTTAGTAACTATTAAAATAAATATTATTACTTTTTTTTGAAAGTAAAGGAAGTCAAACCTTGATCTGAAGATTAATGACTTGATTCCACTCAGGGTTTGCATTTTTCTCGATTATATTTGTGCAAACCTGTAAAATCATCAAAGCAAAACCATAGGCATTAAAGTTTCTTATTTCCAAAAGCTTATAATATATGCATACTAGATTATGACTCTAGCAGTTTACTTATAAGTTATATACATAGTAACCTGGTTACAGTTTATCTTGATAATGATTTGGTAAAATATCACATGAGTTTAATATTGTTCTTTGCTGCTTTTATGCACTCAAAGTTTGTTTTCAATTGCTGGATTTCTAACATTGTATCCTGCCCACAAGGCCTGCTGTTCCTTCCCCCTGATTCCTGTCCCAGTCTTTCCACCACTGTTCACCAGGTTGCTCATGCTTAGAACAAATTGAAGGAAACTGGTAAAAAGCCATAACATCTCTCTCCCTTTTCCATGCCTTATCCAATCCATCAGTACATCCTGACCCCGCTATCTTCATGTAGATCCTGACCTTCCCCAGACACCTGCAGCTGTCTCCTATCTGGATTCCCACTTCCTTTCCTGCCACCTCACTTTTATGTCACTTCCCTGTGTAGCATACTCCGTGAGTTCCCCTAGTACACCTAGAATAAAGTCCAGACCCCTTCTCTGGCTGACAAATCCCTACCTGCTACACCACACACATCTTTCTGACTTCATCTCTTAATTTTCCCCCTTGCTCACTTCACTCATCACCAGTATGTTCTTTCGCTGCAAATGTATCTCCTCCTCAGGGACTTTACAGCTGCCCTTCCCTCTGCCTGGAAGCTCCTGCCCCCCAGATATTCTCTGCTCAAATGTCACTTCCTCAAAGGTGTCCCACATGATAACGTAGCTAAATACCCCTTCAGACCCGCACCAAATCATCTCTGGTTCCTGCTTTGTGTTCTATGTAGTACTTAGCAGTGTGGGAATTATTAAATTACTTCTTTGCTTGTTTATCGTCCTTTCTATTATAAAGAAAGCTTCACGACAGCAATGACCGTCTCACTCACTTCCCAGTCCCAGCACATGGGACAGTATCTGATACTTAATAGGCTCCAATAATTACTTCTCGAATTAATTAACCCTTTCAACAACTCTATGACATTATTATTATCTCCATTTATATTTTAAGAAATTCAGACTCAGAGGAATTTGCCTTAACTGCCTATGGAGTAGAGTAAAGTGTGAATTTTTAAAAAAATATTCTTTATTTGTGATTAGGGCTTAGGATAATTTTTATTCTGACGAAGGCAAGTGTATTAAATTTTGGTCTCAAGATTGTTAAATAATTTTTTATCTCTAGAGTTTTTCTATATATCTTTTTTCTTTTTAAAAAATTTTACACTTTTATTTTTTTCTATTATCATTAATGTACAATATTAGATTAGTTAAAGTCTGACTTTAAATCAGGCCTCATCTCATTCCAGACTTGAAGGCTTTCCTACCACTCGCCACAGGCTCTCTTAGGGAATAACATCCAGTCCATGTGTGTATGCCAGATCTCACTTTCATAAATAATGATTCAAAATACATAGAAGATACTAGCTTTTCATGCCTACAATTGTCCATGTGCAGGGTTATTCTACTATGGAATCCCACTCTTCAACCTTTGATTCTCTCTGTAGGTAAAAGTGGTGGTTACAGGTGTTCCTATACCAAGAGTCCCCAGCTTTTCCCAGAGGACCAGGATGGGGTTCCCCTGCCTGACTCTCCATTTACAGCAGCTCGGTGGGCCATCAGAGGTAAGAAACATGACAGGAGTGGGGAGTTGGGCATTCAAGGACTATATTCTACATTTACCAGGGATAATTATTGCTGGTGAGGGGGCTTGCCAACAGTTAAGATAATGCTTGGATCTGGGAAATAATCCAAATTCTTCAATGGTAGCTTTCACTATTCTAATTTTTCAAAAGATTGAATTTTCCAATTTGAGCCCTGCATACTTTCCACTCCAAAATAAACCTGTGGAGAAGTCTGGCATGTTCAGACTTAGATAATCTGTCTTCCTGCAGAGTCCCCAGCTCATCAGGGGGCCACTTTAACAAAGAATAAGCAGGAATTCACTCCAAGGAAAGCACACTGGTTTATATATTTATTTCTAGAAATATCTGCATATAGATCATATACAAACCTTTTTCCCAGCAAAGGAAACTTCTACAAAGGGATCCACTAGATTTTTCTTATCTGCATTGGCTCCAAATATTTCCTTCACAGTCTGTGAGAAGGCATCATCCACTGAAAAGTAACATGTCGCACAGCAGAAATTAAATTTGATTCTCTTGAAAAATTAGAAATCACTCAACAAAATTAAAAATGTCCTCCTGTACGTGAATATAGTTGCAACAATGATCGTTCTCAAAAGTAGCAAGAGCCAGTCACAATGTATTGTGAAAATTCTTTGAGTCTTAGTTGAGAGAGAAAATCTTTTCTCACCATAGAGTTTTAAAATCAACAGGAGCACTTTGAAAAATAAATCGATAAATTATTATGTTAAGTATCAATCATTTATCAAGGAAAAAAAATAGCATAAAGACACTCTATCCAGATAGGGTAAGAGACAATTCTCAAACTCAGGCCTGATTTCAACTTGGAAAAGGTGCTTCAGGTCAAAATGATATAGGCCTAATCTGACTTTTTCAGAGAGATTCAAGGAAATTTGGCATAATCATAAGTAACACATTTAATCATTACAAACAGCAGATCTGTTTTAACAAATAAAAGTGAATAGAAATCAATTAAACAAGTAGGAAGTATAATGAGAGCTTTAATTTATTTATGTCATTTAAGATATTTCTGAGGAAAAGATGGTATTGGGAGCCATTATAGGGTCTTTAAAAGAGAGAGGGGGAGGTTCCCAGTAAAAGTAGCAAATTCTGAAGAGATCCATGGCCTGAGCAGAGGGTGCTGCTTCCTGGGGACTTGAAGAGGTGTCCAATGTCCCAGGGCCTAAGCAGGAAGCACACAGGCCAGGAAAATAGGATGCTTGGTCCTTGGCAATGACAGAAGAGTAACTGGACTAGCCTCTATGAATAAAATCACTGTAAGTGGTCCTCTTGAATGAATCCAATCTCTTAACACACGTGTCTCATAATACAATAGTGACAGACTTCTAGTTATTGGTACTTAACCATCCTTTGCTTAGACATTTTAAATAATCCAATAGCAAACATTTATTTGTAAAATTTCACATATTCATTTGGGATCACAGGAGCTGGAAGTGCTGACTGCTGACCTCTCTTTAGTATTTTCTATAATAAAGAGATCTGAGACACTGAAGAGAGAAGAAGTGGAGCAGAACAGGCCAAACACTCAGCAAGGAACATGGATCAGTGACCAATTGGCTACCCCATAAACCAGTGTGGGTAGTTTTCAATGGGTCCAGAATGAATGAAAATAAGTTCATAAAGGCCTTTAAGAAAAAAAAAAATGGTAGGGAGCACTGATCCTTTTTTGGAGTATGATTTTAACACATCTAAGTATGCAGATAACTAACAATCCCAGGGCAGAATTAAATCAATACGTACTCTGGGGGATATCTTCCGCCCGGTAGATCTTCAGCAGGAAGGTCACCCACCGGAGAGCAATGCCAGCAGGGAGTAACAAGTTACTCTCCACGTCATCACTGTCATTATCACGATCTTGTTTCTCAGGCTGTTGGGGACACAGGATAACAAATTATACACACAAAAAAGCAGCACTTTTAAGAAGCTAAACTAATGCATGTAAAACGACACCAGTCAGAGCTGGTTCCATGAGCACTTTCTATGCTCCAGGGTTAAGAGTTCAGCACCCAATTCAACGAAACTCCTCTACAAAATCATTGCACATTGTTTTTCTTCAATTGATAAATCACAAGAAAGTAATGCGCCCTTTTGTAATTTTATGGGCATTAAATAGCAAAGAGAGAGAGAGTTCTTGAAGTTCTTCCAATTTCTCTCTGGCTGCTTATTATTCCCAGGTTTGCTGTCCAATTTCCTAGAATAACAACTGTCCCTTTAGGTAGCAGTGCTTGATTCTGCTAGTGAGCCATGCTCAGTAGCTAAAATGATGCAAGGAAGTCTTAAACACATATATATCTGTACTTATTGAAAAACCCACTCATATATACCAGGAAGGCATCTAAGTGAGCTAGAAAAACAATTCTGTCATAAATAAAAAATGGGAGGAATCGGAGAGCTGGGGTTACTGATTGGAAGATGTGTTTCACTTCACAACTGCTGGCATCCACCTGCTTAACACTTGGTTATTTTTCTTAGTGAAAAAAATGTAAACAGTAGAGAATGTAGGTGCTCACAGGAGGCTCATCTCCGGTTCCCAGGACAAACATGCTGACTTTCATGTAACCTTTAGCACCTGAGCTGGCATCTTCAGGGTCATTGAGGAGAAGCCATTTTCTCATGACGGCATGACCTAAAATAAAAAAGGAGTCAAAGGACAGGGACTTTCTAAAGAGAAGCTGATGGATCTGTGATTTCAGTTGCTGTAAGATAAATAATATTTCCTCCCAAGTGTCATTATGACACACCAAATTCCCTAGATAAGTATCTATATTAATGAGCTGTACTTTGTATGGCTCCTACCCCCATCCTGCCCTGGTGTGACTCAAACAAGACTCTCTAAATTCTGTTTTAAATGGTTTTACAATTTGATTTTGATAATATCAAAATATCCTCACAAAACAGAGAAATTATCTATTTGTGAGTGTTAGGATAATTACTATTAAATTAGAAAAAAAAAGAAATCTATTCTAAGCTTCTATTATTCATTCTCACTAAGTAGCCTTTCCCCTCCTGAATAAAAAAACAAAAACAAAAACAAACAAACAAAAAAACACTCTTTTTTGATTTCTTGATTCTCCCAAATTTTCTTGATTCCCAGAATCTTCCAGTTCATGGGGAGAACATTACTTACCAGGTTCATCATAAACAAATCCAACATCAATCTGGGAAAAAATAAGTAAGAGTTTAAATAGATTTTAAATTCAGCTTAGTCACTTCAAAGAAACCATTGTTGTTATATTTGAATGTGATGCTCTTGCCTAGACTTAAATTTCTTTGAGAGTCGACATTTCTGTCTTACTCCCACTTGCCTTGCCTGATTTGTGGCACATATAAAGACCCTCAATCATCGTTTTCAATGAGTAAGCTAGTATTAGAGCTGGAAGGGATCATGGAAATTGGGTGACCAATGTGTCCTTATTTGCTTGGGACTTTCCATGTAGCACAGAAAGTCTCACTTTCTGTGAAACCCCTCAGTCTCTGGCAAACCTGCACTGATGGTTACCCTACAGAAAGTGACCTGGCCCAACTTCCTAACTAATAATAAAGTTAATATTAATATAATCATTAATATAATCATTGACTGGATACTTCAATATGCCAGGTGCTATGCTAGGTGCTTTATATATTCTATCTCATTTAGTCTTTACAATGACCACATTTTACAGATAAAGAAACTAAGGATCAGAAAGGTTGACATGTGGCTAGTTGATGGCAGACAGGGTATGAACACAGGTCTGCCTGACACAGATCATCCTCTAGAACTTCTAGATACTGCAAGATCCTTTCTTCAAAAGGCAACACATTCCATTAGAATAGCTGGGAAGTTACCAACCAAGTATTTGCCTTTAATTCTAATGCAAGTTACTTGGGAAAGCACCCTGATTCTGATCTCTGGTTTGGCTTGCCTTTCATACTCCAGCTTTACAACAATTGGCTTTGTAGATGGCACTCTGGGGCCACTGGTAAGTGGAGCTGGGTGATGGGCTTCTTGCTATAAAGTACCCCTTCCCTTTGGAGCATGCATTGGCTTCCATCCACAGCTGAAACCCTGGGAAGGGCTCTGATGTGGTACCTTCAGGGCATCATGCTTTAGGGTATTGCAAAGTGTTATACTTTGGAAGTCCACTAGACTAAGGCCAGAGGACACTCAGCTGGTTTGCTGGCCCCCGGAGCACTCACATCCTGCTGGTATTCCAGCTTCCAGCAAGCATCGTGGCATTGATCCCTTACACATAACCTTAAGATGTCACCAGGACCGGCATCCTGGGACCTACCCAGGTGCCTGATTTCTCATTATGAAAGTGTGCATCCTTGATGTAAGTTGAATGAAACAGACTGTTGACACTTACTTTAAATTCCCCCATCAGACAATCTGCCCTCATGGAATGGGAATTATAAACCTGGAAGAAAGAAAAGCAGTGAAAAGATTATTGGCTTTATCTGGCAGTTAGTGAGCACTGCCTTCCTACGCTGTGGCCCCCTTACCCGAATGCTGATGATCTCATCCATCAATTCAGAAGGGGTTATATGGACATTGTAGAAAAATAACTGTCAAAAGAGAAAAATGTTTGAATGTTAGCAGAGATAGGTTCAAGTTTGGTGGGTAACATGCTGTAATTTTGAGGGCCTCTCAAAGAAATACAAGACATAAACCCCAAATTAGGTTTGACCACGCAAACACATTGCAGGGCCCTGGAGAAGGCCCTAAAGCTTAAGCTTCATGAGCTTCAGGGTAAACTCACTTCCACAAGTTGGAAAAGGGAAAAAAGATTAAGTGACAACTATAGTGTTTCCTAAGTAAAAGTGTTCATTTGGGACCAGATATCTACTAGCTAACTGAGGTAAAGATCTAAGGTTATTCCATATGCTTAGGGTTTGCATGACCTGGAAAGGTGAGTTTAATCCTGCTACACAAAAGACGACACAAAATTCCAGAGTTAAACATACTAAAGGAAGAACCACTGGGGCTTGAAATCACGTGGCCTGCTTCATCTTTGGTTCTCAGAGCTGCCAGGGTCTTTCTGGTGTTTTTGCAACAACTTCTTGACAGAGCTCTTCCTCAGGTATCCTTGTACCCCTTATGATGAAGCGCATGATGTCACCTACTTCTGTATTTGCTCTTTCTAATTAACAGCATGCCTCTGAGGGATGACTCTGTGTCACTAAGTAACCTGACTTTTTAGAGGTGTCAAAACTTATGTGGCTATAAAAACAATATATGTTGAAGGAAAGCAAATAGGTTTTTTTTTCACTAAACCCAAAATGTCCCCAGTTGATAACAGTTGGTGAACATTGGTGTTTATTATACTGTTCTTTCAATTATTTTGTAGATTTGAAATACTTCTAAGTGAAAAGTAGAAGTTTCAGTTTAAATAAATGCTCTATCTTTCTTTCTTAGGATTAAATTTTATTGGTACATAAAGCCAAAGATGAAGCAGGCCATGTGATTTCAAGCCCCAGTGGTTCTTCCTTTAGTATGTTTAACTCTGGAATTTTGTGTCGTCTTTACCAGTTAAGTTTGCACATGTGTTCCCCTCCCACATGGGTCAGGGGAGAGGTGGGTGGCAGGCAGGGAAGTATATATAAACAGAACAGACTCACTGAGCAGGAACATGCATTCTGCCTGTTTACCTCATCAAAAAATGGATTGTTCCCTCTCTTGATTCTTGTTCGGTGTGTCTGGCCACAGATGTGGACTTTGACCACAGGTTTTATATTGTTGCCACTTAACTGCCGGCCCTCAATCACTCGGACCCGGATCTGCAAGCAAAGAAGGAGTGTTGTTACCAACTCTTTCCCAGCGTGCATGTAAAAGAATCTTCAGGTGTTGCCTCTGTTCACCTGTGGGGATGGCTGACACCAGGCCAGAACAGCTTTGCAATGTACTAGAGCTCACGGACTGCAGGAGGCCATCGGTGCTTATTCCAAAGCGGGGACTGGGCTTGGGTTGCAGAAACCAAGAGCAGTAGTGGGATTGAAATAGTTCAGAGCTGGCCCTGGACAGGGCGGGGCAGGGCTGAGGTCCCAGCTCAGACCCCAGCCTCCTGCCTAGTCTCCCAGAGCCCTGAGATATACTAACTCACCCCATAGCTGTCTCCAAGTCTAACACAACACGCAGAGCTCTGAAAACACAATAGCTGTGCATCTATTCTTTGATTATCTCTTTCTTACCTCCAAGGGAAAGGAAGGGTGTGGTTTTGTTTCTCTGAAGAGCCTCATCTGACTAGATCTACTGCAGAAGAAACAGAGCTCTTATTGGGTTTATACTTTGATGTCCTTTTTTAATACTTGAGCCACTGCCTATAGAAACGGTCCTTCCCCAAAATTGCCAGAAGCTGGACAATACAGGGGCAAAACCAGGATGCAGGGCACTCGGGCTAATCTTACCTGGAAGTCCTGTGGCTTGTTGGATAGCATCCGCCGGCTATTCTTGCCCTTTGTGAGCCTCCGGGCAAGGTGAGCTTCTGACACTGTCCCACCTGGCACCTTGGGCCCAGAGCCCCTGACGATGCTGTCCAACCTGTCTTTCTCACCTCCATCTTCCTCCTCTTCTCCTAAGACACCAAAAGGATTCCAGTCAGAGATGAATGTCTGAACACTCTGGTTCTCTGGACACAGAGTTTTCAGTTTCCTGAGGCAGGTGAGGGAGATGTTCCTTGGTGACACTAACTTGGGGTTGTTTTGACTCAGATAAAGATCCTTAGGAAAATGCATTTGTGATACATCAGGACACTAGCTTAGGTTGTCTTCAAAGCGACAAGGAGACCACCAGAAATCACAGGAGAGCATGAGATGGTGCAATTGGACCGAGCCAGAAATCACCCAGTTCTGATCTTGGAGCCCAGTCTGAGGTCAAGGGGCCTTCCTGTGGTTAGGACGGAGGGATGAGGATATGCGGTAGGAAACTGACGCCTTGCAGAGGAGGCTTCAGCTCCACGATTCCCCTGCAGGTCTTCTCTCTCAAGATTTATTCACAAGGTTTGGACTGTCTCCTTTCCCAGAGGGAGTGAGTCACCTCTTCTCGTGTCTACCACACATTGTTCCACCCAGTTCTCACCACAGACACTTGCATCTATTGTTAACCAATAGGCCTCCCCACCACCATCCACTCTCAGAAGCAGGGGGCTTGTCCTTTTCTTCTTTGTATTCCACCCCCACCATACCTTACACAAACTCTAGTGAATAGCAAGGGCTCGATGGATATAAAATGAGTAATAAACAACTGAATCCTGTCTCCTGCTTGTGCCTTCTCAAGTTCCTTAGTCATTTGGCAAATCTCCTTTAGATGCTATGGGGTGTTTTTCTTGACCTTGGCACCAGCCTCAGAGAAGAAAGAGGGGTCAGGTTCCCCTTCTGCAAACCTGTTCCAGGCTGGGCAATGCATGGCTTCAAGCTCCTCCAACAACTAAGACTAACTTCTGGAGCCCAAGTGGGATTTCTGCCCTGCTGTGGATTCTTCCATTTGGAATTGGTGGTTGTTTATGTTAAGCAGGAGCAGAAGGAGGGGAAAAGCACCTTTGTGGTGCTGGACTCTGCATAAGCCCTCGTTAAACTCATGGTGGATGCTCCAGAAATGGACTACAGGTAACGAAGAGCCAACATCTTCTGGAAACACCTTCTGTTATTCCAACATTAGGTTTAAAGGATGACTCAAAGGAAACCAGCCTAAGTCATGACTACCCCCAGCATCTCTGCACGGCAGCAGAAGGATATTTGAGCAGGAAATCACCCCTTTACGTGGCAGAAAGCTGCCCAGGGTTAAACAATGCTACCCTTAGTGTTCCACAAAGAATGAGGGGGCCCTTAAGGCATTGCCAGGCACACCCTTCTGCACAGGCTGTTTCATTACCCACACGTTGGTGGCTGTGCCAGCATGCCCTGTTAACGAGACCCAGGCATGTACCTGAACCACAGCCTTGTGACTCTTTCAGGACCACAGAGGGCAACATTAAGCTGAGAACCACTGACTGAATAGGAAGCTGCTGGCTGTATTTGCTTCTTAGGACTGTTGTAACCAAGTACCTCAACCTAAGTGGCTTAAAACACTAGAAACATGTTCTCTGATAGTTCCAGCCCCTCAGAATCCAAAATCAAGGGGTCGGCAGAGCCGTAATCCTTCTGAAGTCCCTCGGGGAAAATCCTTCCTTGCCTTTTACTAAGCTGGCGGCTCCTGGAAATCCGTAGTGTTCCTTGGCTTGTGGCTGTATCACTCCAATCTCTGCCGCCACTGTGATAGGGGCTCCTTCCTTGTGTGTCACTGTGCCCTCATCTCTTCTCATAAGGACACCGGTCATTGGGTTTGGGGCCCTCCTTAAGTCAGTACGACTTCATCTTAACTAATCACATCTGCAAAGACCCTATTTCCAAATAAGGTCACGTTCTGAGGTTCTGTGTAGACAAGAGTTTTGCAAGTGGACACTATTCGACCCACTACAGAGGACTTCATTTGTATCTTTTTAGTTTGTTCTAGCTGTTATTCCAGTCTGTAGCCACACAGGCAACTCCAATTTCCCTTCCTCTGCCCCCCACTTCCTTCATGTGCTAGCTTTTCTCCTACCCTGTGTTAAATTCTGTGATCTAACACTGCAATCGCTCCCCTGTGTGCCCCTCAATCCCATCCTTCTCTCACTTTTTTGTACTCACCCGGTTCATTCACCCCTCCACTTCCTCCACCCATTCACTCCAGCAGCTGAAGTTGCCTGAGAAGAACAAGCTACCTTACTGACTAGTCTCAGTTCAATTTCATGATGACACACCTTATGTGGACTCACAGGACTGTCCAGGTATTCTGCTGCATTCCCAGGGCATGTTTCAAAGATTTCCTGGACGCTAGTCTGAGGTGGCCACTGATTAGCCAACAAGGTCACATCACTTTATCTTTCTGAACTCCTACCTATTTTGCACCTTGAAAATTTCCAACAGCCTTCTCATCATCAGTTAATGATTTTACTTCTTATTAAGGAAACAGGCAATCAGAAGAGAATGTCCACATCCTCCCAGCTCCACATCAACCATCCTACCTACACGTGTTGTCTGTCTTTCGACCTATAGTCACTGAACTGCCAAGGCTCTGTGAGCTGAGACCAACCCTTCCACGATGCGTGCCATCTCCTCCTGCTACTCGAGGATTTGGCTTCTGTAGTTTCTGCTTCTGTATCTGCTCCTTAGTTTTCCCCTCTCTACTGGAGCAGTCCCATCAAGCTATTAACATGCTGATATATCACCCACAATTCTTTAACAATTTCCTGGACTCCAAAGTGCCCCTACAGTTACTGCTCCATTTCTCTGCTCTTCTTTAAAGTCCTGTTCTGGCTGTGATGAGTGCTTTACAATCCCTCTGTATGAATGTCCCCCGCAACAATCACCATGTCACACAGTCGATGACCTGTATTCTTTCCCAATTTCAATAACTCTCTATTTGACCCACACTTGGTTACAAGTGATACTTTAATTGACACTTAGGAATGGCTGGCTGTCATAACTCCAGCAACTTGACAAAACAAGTTTTTATAATCCCTGGGATGTACTGTTGGCTTCTTTCCAGTAGCTCAATGGCAATATTCCTGCCAACTGCCACTGTGTGCAGTCACTTGTGACAATGACACTTCCCTATATGGCTACTATTTGCCCATCCAGTGCTAAGAGTTGGCAGCCTTGGATGCCTTAGTTACAGTTGAGTTTGCCCTTGGCATGCCCAGAGGTGCCTTTCCCCAATGGGTAGCAAACTCTTTCCTTCCTCCAGGCTTCCACATTCTCCTCGTCTAGCACTTTTTCTCCCTATTAAGCAAAAAAGAGTGAGTTATTAGTCACTCAGATGTCACTAGATCTGTAGGCCATCCCTTCCCCACCTCCATCACCTGCATCTAACCAGAGGAATGTCCTGTTAGAACTTCTCAATGATGGCATCTCCTAGCAATGGCTGAGGAAGAGGGACACTTGTCCAGTCACCAAGGACTTCCTCCTGGCCTGGAATACTGACGTTCCCCCACAAGCCCCACCCCACTCTGGTCAGCAATCTCCTTTATCCAAACACTCTTCCCACTCATTTTTTTTAGAGTCCTAGAATGCCAACCTCTGCCCGTGATATTAATTTTACTTCTCATAATGAAGACTTGTTAAGTGGTGGTACTGGTGAAGGCAGAATTTAATTACCTTGGGCCAAAGGTCATGGCAAAATCAGAACAAAGGGCTGGTATAATATCAGTGTAAGTTAAAAAGTACAAATAGTATAGAATAGGAGAGAAAAAGTTTCTAAGCATGAAAACATTTTGGAGATAACATGATTTAAGCTGGAATGCTGAATAATAAATAAATGTCTGCATAAACAGTTCACTACCCTCCACCTTGATTCTTGGGCAAATAGCACTATGTACAAACAAAGAATCTTCTGGAATGGTTCCAAATCACAGGCCAGAACAAAGGTACCATGAAGAGCCTCTAACCAAATATGGGCTGTGAGCCAGTCCAGGAACTCTTGCTCAAAGAGCTCCGTCTGAGTCCAGGCAGGATAACATTAACCAGGTAAAACACTCAACTCTGGGGCTTCTCCAATGAACTCCAAAATCTGCCTTCATCAGACTCTCCTAGAAGTTCTTATTATCCATACAGATTGGAGGAGGTGGAGGTTTCCCTTTAGACCAGCTAAATTAGCCTCACTGGAGGTAGGTGCCAGAAACCTGCTCATTTAAATATCTCTCTGGATGTGTTTACGGTGTCTAGAATTTAAGAACCACTTGTCTATTATGATCACTTTGATTTTCCTAAATATCCTAGAAAAAAAATTCGCCTAATACCATCAGTTTGCGGGACAAAATCAATTAGAGGTCCAATTCTGGAAACAGTACCCATGACAACCTTCTAGCACATTAATCATTTTCCAGTTCAGCTCTCACCAAGTCAGTCCTGTTCAGAAAATGTTCCATGGATCCTCAGGGCTGTCCATCAAAGACACATGTCCCAGCCTGGTTCCCAGCCCTCAGGAACATGCTTCTCTTTTATTACACCTCTGAATGAATTGGTCACTTTTGTCTATTCACTAGTGTTCCCCAAAATGACCTTGAAAAAAAAAAGTTAAACCATATCTATCATTCATCCATCATTCACTCATTCATTTACTCAATCAACCAGGCATACATTGGACACTTATGACTTTCTAAGCATTGCACTAGGCACTAAGAAGACATAGTTGAAATAGATAGCTGGAAAAGTACTTTCTCCAAGAAATTGTTTCCCATGTAATAATTTGCTTAGTATTCTCTTCAGGAATTTATTATATTCAGCTCTAACCTATAGTTATTCATGTTTATATCTTAACTTTCTACTGAAATACAAGCTCATTGGTGGCCAACATACATCTGTATGCTTCCAAAACAGGTGTCAGTAAGTGCTTTCTGAACTGGATCAAATTTAAATTTCTAGCAAAGAGACTTTGGTGTTTGTGGAATGAAATCAATTTGAAGTACCAAGTCTGGCTATGCATGAGTTTTTGCATTTCAATTGTTGGACAAAGCACAATTTTAACAGATGGTTCTTTAAAAATAAATATGAAATTTAAAAATACTTTATTCTGGGCATAGAAATATAGGCTGACATCTGGTGAATGAAATTGGCAAAGTAACAGGTTTTCAGGAGGTCAGACCTATAGTCTGGGTCAGTCCATCCTTCTGTCAAAGGAACAGTCTCAGGGGAAAGTCAATGAAAGGGATACCTTTGACACTACACACTTTTACTGAAGACATCAATGCAGCAGCATCTGTAATCTTTATCATGTTGGTATAGGAGTTCTAAAGAAGCATTTCTTAAAAATAAACCCCTTAGATAGGGGAAAATACAATCTGTAATTGATAAGCTGGACTTCATTAAAATTAAAAATTCCTACTGTGCAGAGGCAATGTCAAAAAAAAAAGTAGAAAACAAGTCATAGACTGGGAGAAAATATTTGCAAAAGACACATCAAATCAAATAAAAGACTATAACTTGAAATATACCAAGAACTCTTAAAAGTCAAGTAGAAAACAAACAACTTGATTTTAAAAATGGACAAAAGACTTTAACATATATTTCACCAAGAATATACAAGGATGGCAAATAAGCATATGAAAAGATGCTCCACACTACATGTAATCAGGTAAATGCAAATGAAAACAACAGTGTGTTACCACCACGTTCTTATTGGAATAGCCAAAATCTGGAACACTGACAACATCAAATACTGGTGAGGATGTGGAACAACAGGAACTCTCATTCATTACTGGTGGGAATGCACAATGGTAGAGATACTTTTAAAGACAGTTTGGAAATTTCTTACAAAACTAAACATATTCTTACCATTCAATGAAGCAATCATCCTCCTTGGTATTTTTCCAAAGGAATTGAAAATGTATGTACACAAAATAAACATACGAGAAAACAGCACATAATTGCTAAATTTGGAAGCAACCAAAATGACCTTCAATAGGGGAATTGATAAACTCTAGTACATCCAGATGATAAAATATTATTCATCACTTAAAAAATGAGCTATCCAATCATGGAAAGACATGAAGGGCTCTCAAATGCTTATGACTAAGTGAGAGAAGCCAATTTTAAAAGGCTATATACTGCATGCTTCCAACTCTAAGGCAGCTTAGAAAAGGAAAAACTATGAAGACAATTAAAAAGATCAGTGGTTACCACTGAAAGGTTGGGGATGGGGGAAGATGAATATGCAAAGCACAGAGGATCTTTAGGGCAATGAAAATAGTCTGTATTATATCATAGTTTTGAATAAATGCCATTACATGCTTGCCCAAACCCATAAAACTATAGAAATTATGATGTGTCAAAGTAGGTACATCCTTCATTAAGAAGTGTACCATTCTGGTGAGTCAAACTGGGGAGACTATGCATGTGTAAGTGGAGGCAGTATTTGGGAAATCTCTGTACCTTTTCCTCAATGTTGTGTAAACCTAAAACTTATCCAAAAAAATCTTAAAAGAAACTCACACAAGCTCCTCAGGTATTCAATTCCTGTGACCCATGGTTATATTAGCTTCTTCAGATTCCAGGGACAAATTTTTCTGAAAATCTTCAGTTTTGTGTTCTGTTATTAATATTTCAAATTTCTTTGCAGGACCCACCTTTAAAATCAATATTAATACTCACGAATGGTGGTTATCTGAGAAGGATGAGATTGAGAGAGTTGAAATTTCCGTGTCTTATATTTCTGTGACATTCACATTTTTATAAGTAGGTGTTGCTTTTGTACTCAAAAAAATCAATATTCTCAAATTTTTAAAATTTGAGATCTATATAAATGAGAGGAAGCATACTTGTTACTTTGATATAGAATGGTAAAAGTCTTTTTGTTTGCTTTTTTAAAAAGTCAATTCAAGAGAAGTGGGGAAGAAAACAAATTCTGATTCAGATTCATGTTTATGTCATTAAGGTGTGTGATGGCAGAAGGTATGGCTGTCTTCCTGTTATTTCTGTCTCATTTTTGTGGTTTTACCATCTCTTAAGACTGTAAATGTGTGTGTGTGTGTGTGTGTGTGTGTGTGTGTGTGTGTGTCTGTTCCCTAGCATGAAGTTATAATGTAAGTTCAAAGATATCTTTGATTAATTTAATTGAATTGTCACATTATGACCAAAAAAAAAGTTTTCCCTTGAAATAAACAGATAATCTAGGATATTGAAAGATTTTTTTTTAATGCCAAGTTTCTTTCAGCTATACTATGCAGCCAACATTCAGACTGCCACTCTTGACCTAGCCTTGATGAATGTTAATTTTACAGAACAAAATAACACTTCTAGATCAAAGAACCCTGTCCATTTTTTAAATAGAGAAATTTTACTTTGTCATCTCAAACTTAAAAATAAAACTGCCCTTTGGACACAGCTCATTTAGAGGCCAGTACTTGGTAACATCTTTGAAATCCAAACAGAAGGGACCCAAGTTCTGGTTCATTTCCTGTCTCCATCCAGCAGCATAAGGGATTCTAAAGAACTTCTAAGGAAGACCTTGGCCAACTGCCATCACAAAGCCTGCTAGGAGTTGGCTTCCTAAGAGGATGGGACCCTCAGTCCCCAAGCCTGCCTGGGCCATAGTGCTGCCAAGACAATCCAGGAAGTGAAGAGAACAGACTCAGGCAAAGGGAGCCTCAATGGCAAGGATTATCTCCCTAGTGGGTTTAAAAGTTCAAGAGTTGGTGCTTTTCTCATCTCTAAGGAGGCAGGCTCTGCTCCAGGGAAAATGCCTGTTTTCTGAATTTGGACTTTCATGGGTCCATCAAGGGGAAAAGACCTCCCCCTTATACTCTTAAAAACTTCATGAATTGCTTATTTTCAAAGTCTTTCTGGTCTACTGGGACACAATCTTTTCCTTTTCCTTTTTTTTTTTTAAAGATATTTAAAAAGAAAGCATTTAGTCATCTCGACATGACTGTCAACCAAACCAGATTATCCTTTCCTAATAGCTCTGCTTTCTAGAGGAAGCAATTTAAAAGTTCATGCAGTATGCCACCCAACTGACCTCATGACTGTAAGCCACCTGGAACTGTTTTTGTAACAATAGCAATAATATTAACAATAATAATAATAATACCCACTATTGTAGCACTTACTGTATGCCAAACACTGGGCTAAGTACTTTATATTCATTATCTCATTTAATCTTTGTAACAATTTTACAATGTAAGTGTTACTATTATCCCCACATTACTGTAAAGAAAGCTGAGATTCAGAGAGGTTAAGCTACTTATTCAAGGTCAGATGGTTAATTAACCATAGACACAGAATCCAACCTGAGCCAGTCTGACCTCAAAGCTCTGGGTCTTATCGATAGTGTTGTGCCTTCAGAATAAAAAGTCCTGCTTCCAAAACTGGACCAAAATTTCCCGGAGGACAGGAGCTGTAAAGCACTTACTACCCCCAGCATCGTAGCATTTAGCACTGGGTCAAGAAACCCAGCAACCATTTTCTTTACTCCATTAATACTAAGAAATAGTGTAGTACCGGTTTACTATAAAGCACAAGTTTATTCTTTAATTGAATGGACCCTAATGTTACTTGTTTCCTAAAGGCCTGGATGAAGAGGTGACACAAAAAGTCCCATTTAACATTTTGGTTCTTGAGATGGAATAAACATAATGACACTGCCTTTTGTCAACCAGTATAGTGGGTTGAAAAGAGTCCCCCCAAAGTCATGCCCACCTATAACCTCAGAATATGACCTTATTTAGAAATACGTCTTTGTAGATGTCATCAAATTAAGATGAGGTCATACGGAATTAGGGTGGGCCTATTCCAAAGACCGGTATCCTTATAAGAGGTGAGTAATTTGGACACAGACACACACAGAGAAGGGAGCACCATGTGATGACAGAGACACACAGGCAGAACACTATGTGATGACAGAGACAGAGAGTGGAGTGATGACTTTACAGCCAAGGAACACCAAGGATTGCCAGCTCCCACCGGAAGCTAGGAGGCAGGCATGGAACAGATCCTCCCTCAAAGTTTCCAGAAGGGCCCAATCCTGTCGACATCTTGATTTCAAACTCAGCCTACAGAAATGTGAGAATAAATTTCTATTGTTTAAGCCATCCAGTTTGTGGTTTTATTACAGCTGCTTTAGGAAACTAACACTGGGTCTAGCTTAGGAAAAATGTCAGTGTGAGGAAAGGTACCCTGATCTTCCCAGTTCAGAGGCCACGCCAGGTATCCCACCAGCTGGGGCTGCCTTTTGTGTGCCAGAAAGCACCCACTGCCCTTCCCAGACCAATGCAATGGTTGGTGAAGGAGATGGGAAGCCCTGATGGTGTGCTGTTCAGGACTAGTCAGTTTCCTCTGGATTTCATTTGTCATCACTGCTATGACAGCAAAAGAGAGCTGCTGCAAGGCTCTGGAGGGACGGAGAGTGTCTGAGGACCCAAGAGCAGCAGCCCATGGTGCTACTGAACAGCGGGTGGCTGCAGAGTGTAGTGCTGATGTGCTGGCTATGTTAGTCCCAACTGTCCCCAAAGAAGAAGGGGCCAGCTGAGTCATGCTGGACACTCACAACCACTTGTTCAAAAAGTGGGTCAAAACCTGCATACTTGGCCATCTATGGGGTATGGGTGGGCGGGGCAGTAGCTGGGGTCAGGCTGAGGTAAGACCAGAAGTCAGGCAGGAACGGGGCAGAGACGACGCCACAGGGCAGGAAGGGAGGTGCTGCTGCGGATGCCGAGCAGACCGCTCAGGGGGCCAGACTGCTGAGTCCAGAACCAAGAGAAACAAAAAGAAAACATGACCTGAGAAGCCAACCATGGCAGAAACCAGTGCCAGAACACCCTCCCAGGAAAAAGAATTTCAAGGCCACAGGTGAGGGTGTTGGGACAAGAAGCTCCTCCCTTCCTGGGGCACGTGCCAAGGCTGAGGACACAGGGGGGTGTTGGTGACACATCTCAGGGCAGAGGAAGGGACAGAGACATTTTTAACATCGCATCTCCCTAGAAAGATGCTAAGAGAGGTTGAACTCTGCCAAGTGAAAGGCCTGATGGTTGTGGATTTTCATCCACTTGTAGCCCAAAGGCCGCCCCTGAGCTCCCAGCTTCCTTCCTACCCTGAGCGGCACCTGATGGCCCTGAATGACTGACAAGTCAGAGGAAAAGGAGAGTAAGGTGGGTTATGTACAATTTTAATTGCTTAGAGGACCGGAGGGGCTGGTTGCTGGGGGCTGGGAGGGGATCGAGGTCAAGGGAGTGAAAGAAAGAGGCTCCAACACAAGGGCACTGACCAGACGACTGGCAGCTGAGAATACAGCCTGGTGATCGCACATTTAGAGGTGAAGTGACACGTAAGAGTAGAAACCAATCCTGGAGCCTCACAACCAGAACACACTGTATGAAGTGGAAGCTGCAAACCAAAGTCAAACCTTGCTAGGGACCTTCTGCTGGAGTCTGTGTGTGCTGAATAGATCACTGTGAGGCTGGTCAGTAAGGGGCTGTCTCACCTTTCTCCTTTTGCTTGAAGTGCATTTTACAAACAGTTGTAATGTCCTGATTCAGGGCAGCTCCACCTGACTCAGGGGTCCTGTCTAGATGGGCAGGGAGCTACATACAGTGTAATGACAAAGAAGGCTTCTCTGGAGACTCCTGTGTGTCGTCAGATTCCCCCTGGGATTGGCTGCATCTCCAGAATGGTCAGCTTACCTCCCACACCTGACACGCTGGTCCCACTCAGATCATTTGGATGCGGCGTTGAAGGTGGATCATAGCCGATTATCAAGTCAATGGTGGCCTGGGTAGAAATAATGAATTGGAGACAGAATTGGTTCAGGGCATTGAAATGCTATGGGCTCAATGCTAACCAAATCAGCAGGATTGAAAGTTCTAGAAGGGGTGTGCAGGGGGATGGGAAAGTGAGAAGAGGGAAGGGAAAGAGAGAAAGGGAAGGATGACATATGCTCCACTGTTTCTATTTTCCCACGTGTGAGCCCAGGTGGAGTGAGAAAGCCTGGAAAAGGAGTTACCTGTCACAGGTTGCCAAGTGTACCATAGCTAAAGGGTAATCTTGTAAACTGGAGGAAAGTTGTGATGGACAAGCACGAACTTGTAATTAGCCTCCATCCTAGACTGGAGTTGGCTTCTGATCACAAAATTCCAGTCACAGAGGCTCCTTTTAAATGATGACATTATTTGTGTTTGCTCATTGACTTCTTTATTAATTGCTGAAATTTATTTTCACACATCTCTCTAAAAAAACTTTAAGAGACTAACAAAAAATTATATAACAATGTGATTCATAAAATAGGATAAAAAAAGGGAATCAAGTCTGATTAAAGAGGAAACATATTCAAATCATGAAGTTCAAGATAATTACCTCTTGCATAAAACGTGACCCCAAGGTGGCTAGGAGCCAAGGCAAGAAAAAGAACGGAAAATGTTATGTAACTCTCATGTTCAAAAGGAAGAAACATGCAAGTTCCTTATAGGAGATAAAGTTATTCTCACTTTTATAATATGGGGTAAATTTCTCACATGGGGAATTATTTTAGGGCAGAGTTTCCCTAAAGGACATTGATAAACCTAACCTATATTCATGCCTATAGGAAGGAATGGCCTCATTTAGTATAAAATTTCATCCTTTTGCTCAGGCTCCCAAGCAAAATGAACTGATTGCAAAATGAAGGTGTTAGAGGTTAATAGTGTAAGCATGGTAGCTTTATAAGCACTCATTAGCAATCATATGAAATCTGAGAACTGTGCTACTTGAGTCAATTTTCTTTTAAAGTGCACTTGAGAAAGAGAATTCTGGTCTCATATCAATATGTACTTATTTAGAGAGGCTGTGATCAGAAAACATTCAGCCACGACATTATTCACAGTGGCCAGGACATGGAAACAACCAAAGTATCCTACAACAGATGATTAGATAAAGAAGCTGTGGTACATGTATACAACGGAATATTACTCAGACATAAGAAAAGATGAAATACTGCCATTTGCAACAACATGGATGAGTCTTGAGATAATCATGCTAAGCAAAATAAGCCAGACTGAAAAAGTTGAAAACCACATGATTCCACTCATTTGTGGGATATAAAACTGAAAGCAGCAAACAAACAGGACAAACAGAGACTCATGGATACTAATAGAGGATTGGAGGTTCCCAGAGAGAAGGAGGAGATGGAGAGATAGATAAGGGTAAAAGGGGCCAAATATTTGGTGACGAAAGGAAATCAAACTTTGGGCAGTTAACATACAATGCAACATATATATGACATACTGTTGAATTGTAAACATGAAACTTATTTGATTTTATTAGCATCACCCCCAATAATTTTTATTCAAAAAAGGAAACATTCAGCCGCTAATGAAATAATAAAAGTTATGCTATTAACATCTTGATATTCCAAGGTAACACTAATGCCTTATCTTCCATAGAATGTTTCAAGGAATACCTGATACACAGAGCTATGCTTTTACGTGAATGTTAATACCCAAGTGAATATGCTCAGAGCTGTACCGAGAGAGAGAACTACTTACTTTATGTTATTCTGTCGTACAAAATCAAGTTTATCTAATTTACTAGTTCTGTGATTGAGAATGTAAGATAAGGCCATATCATCTGCAAATGAACCAGTTTATCTCAAAACCAGTAGGAGAGTAAGATAAGGCTCTATCATCTGCAAATGAGCCAGTTTATCTCAAAACGCAGTGAGCTAGTTATAATTTCACTCTTTTCTCCATAAACTTTTGCTTAACCATCTCACTTTAAAGCCATTCAGCAAGAGGGAAAATGCTCACCCCAGTCTCTTGCCCCCTTTCATTTAGCAGGGAGATCAGTTTGTACGGCAGTGATCTGCTCTGGTCACCAATCAGGTCCTTCAGGGATACAGTGGCCGTGCCAATTAATCTGCAGTGGAAAAGAGAAAGTGCACAGTAACCTAAGTAAGAGGCATGCTTCCATTTACTCATAGGCCCTCTCGATTCCCTTCTTATTCATCTGTTATCATTAAACTCACTCATAATGAGATGTGAGCCATTTTGCTCCCACCCTTGCAGGGCGTTTTGGCAGTCAACATTACATATCGGCCATCTCTTCTCCATAACAGGTAGTCATTTCAAGAGTCAAACTATGTTACCAATAAATTTCAAGTCATAACTGAGATTGATAGATGAAAGGCAAAGACTGAATATAGTTCTCCAGAATCCAGGAAAAGAGAAAAGCTGGACAATTCAGACATTCTGTTGTTTTGGAAATATAAAAGGGCCCATAAAACATTGTCCACTGTAAATAGTTCCCCCAAGAAGACCTTAAAGTGTAAATAGGTTGTTAGTTTACTGATAAGATCAACTTGCTATTTCATTTACTCTGAAGAAGCATTTAAAAATAGAATATATGCAGTTCTCTCTCCTTCTGGACTGAAAAATTATATTCGGCCTCTATCCCTTACCCATCTACCTCTGAGTGCACTTAACACTGGTACAGAGGGTCACAAGTGTCTCTGCTCACTGAGCGATGCTCCCTAATGGCAGGAATTTTTGCCTGTTTTGTTCACTCCTCTAACCCCAGTGCCTGAAAATAGGTATTTACTGAATGAAGGAAAGAATCAGTCTCCATATATTAAGAATAAAACCCAAAAAGTTTTATGTAGTTAGAGCAAATGATCAAAAAAATTTATAGAACACACATCCCCAGGGAGTCAGTCAACACATTGTTAGTTATAACACACAGCATGACATAAGAATAGGTGAATTGAAGAACTTTCTTTTGTAAAATGCAATCAAAAAACAAAGAGAGCCCAGGAATGTGTTCTCAATATGGAAATTGAAAAAGGAAAAGAGAAAGAGTGAGCGTTTTTAAATGTTATTTGTTTATACCTTGCCTACATTTGCAGCTTCTTATACTAAGAAATAGCATATATGATAGTATGGAATATCATTAGCATAAAAATACAAACTAAGCATCGAGTCTTCAAAGTAATAGAAGTGATTCCTTACATCAAAAAGCTCAGGTTGAAGAAACCATAGTTGAGCATAAAAGAAAACTTTGGGTTTTCAGCAAAAATAATAATCAGGAAAGTTCATCTTATGGAGACATTCATTTTATTTTAAAATGTAGTACATTTTTTTTAAAAAAATCAGGAAGTGAAAATTTATGTCAACCCCAGGCACATTATTTTTGAACTGACCTACATCCAAGTTGTCCTCCCCTACTCAGACTTCAGCAATAGGACTAGATTGTAGTTCGGGGGCCTGTCACCCAAACACATACATCCAGTGTCATTTGGAGATATTAACAATGTTACTGAATATTACATTGTACAAGACCAGAACATTGTGATGGCACCCTGTTTCACCACGTTACCCAGTGATGCGAGCCATTTGCACATGGTTTCTTTTGGGGCAGCCCTCCAGACAATACACTCAACAACCATGATGAATTCTAGACTCTTCTAATATCACAAGGAGAGTCAGTTACTGGCAATAGGAAAGGACAAGTCTGTCTCTAGTGGGATGGGTGAACTTTTTAGCCCTTTTAAATCAATACAGAAACTGGGTCTCTCAGTCAATGTTGAGACTTGATAAGAACTTTACGGAGTAATTTTCCAGATGAGTATGTTTACTTGCTTTGCTTGTTAGATTTTTTTTACATGAGTATGTTTTCTCCTCATTTGAATTTTTATTCCCCTGACAAATTGAGGACAAGAATCTATACATGACTGTTTCCACCAGTTGTAGCAGGTAAATCTCCTACACAAGGTAAGAGCCCCCTGGCAAAATCTCTTCCGTGTCTCCTTCAACCTTCCACAGTGTGAGCCTGAGGAAAATTTTTTTCTGTGTTTTAAAAATAGGACAGTAAGCCAAGGGTTTGTCTATTTGAGTTTTTACAAAGATCAAAATGTGAAAACTATAGGTTTCAAAGTCTTCTGACTGGTATCAAATGTCTAAATGAAGTCCTCGCCTTGAAAGATGTGGAAACACACTGGATTTTATTTCTCACATTTCCATGATTCATAACCTAACTTTATAATTAAAATGATGATGTTGCATGTTTAAATAAGTACTGATTTGCTTTTGTTAAAGTCAGGATGAGTCTCTACCAGCAAGAAACAATTCTTGGAACAAAACAAAAAGTACAGCATGCTGGGACAATGTGAGTGGGAAGAAGGCTGGCCTGGGGCTGACCAGCGTTTATCAACCTCAACACTACTGACGTTTGATCCTCAGCCTCTACCCACTAGCATTCCTACACATTGCCAATTGTCCCCTGGTCAGCAAAATCACCCCAAGTTGAGAACCACTGGGTTAGATGATTCCTGTTCTAGCCACAATTCCATGTCCCAACTTCCTTTGAGGCTTTGGCTAGATCACCCAACTCTCTGAGCCCACTTCGTTATCTGCGAATGAGAGGATTGAAATAAATAATCACTTTTTAATAATCAGACCCTTTTCAGCTCTAAAAGTCTGCTACTATATATGTAATGTTCTCTACATACATCTATGTAGAAAACTATTTCATGTTAAATATTTCTTTTTTCTTAAAGTCCTTCTTCATTAATATAGGGGGGAAAATCCTAGAATATGTCCATGATGAACATTCCAAAATACTAGGCAATTTCTGCCTTCAAAGTTTAATTAGCCTATAATGTGAGTCAAATTTAAATTCATACAGGGTTTCAAGAGGAAAGGTTAGGTGAATAACAGAAATGTGAACCAGAGTGCATGCCATGTAAGACGATAGGGAGTGGTGGAACTTGTGGCTAACTGGAGAGAACAGGCTTGCCTGAAACAAAAAGGCCATCTACTGGCCTTTCATGGCCCTGAGTGGTTTTATAGTGAGTTCCATTCTGACTCAAGCAATATATGCTGCTCTCCTTTCCTTACGAGAGTATGTGAGAGGGTGGTAACAGGTAACTGACTGGGAATGGAATAAAATAAATGGAGCCAATTATAAAGTCTAATCTCAATTCCTTCTTTCAGAAACCTTTAGTCCCATTTCCTAAGCTTCACTTTTTTATCATAAAACCCTGATGTTTTTGTGTGTGAGGAAGTGAGAGTCATATACAATAAACTTGAATTTCTTCTTTCTGAAGTAAAGATAATATGTTTAGATGAAAGCCTGGAAAGACTTTTAATCCCCCAAATATTTTTAACAGCTAGGTTGAGCTGAAGAAAAATGTAAACAGTTACAACTTTTAAGAGCTTTTACTGTAAGTTGAAGAAAACACCCCCTATGGGGAAGTTTGTGCTCTGTCAGACTCTGAGGCACGCCCAGCCTGGCCTGGCCTATTTTCTATGATGTTGCCTAGATACAAAATACTCTGAGTCTGGGGAATGATGACTTGGCCTCCTACACAGGGGATAAGAACACTACAGTCAGACCACAAGCCAATTTCCTTTAAAGGAGGTGACACTAACCCAAGATTCCTTTTCCTTTCATATCATTAATACTATAAATAAGTTAAAATGTTTCAGTGTGACAGTAATGGGGAGACTTTGCCTCATATTTTCAGGGAAAAATAAATCTCCCCATGGCTCCACCCACCACTAAAACAGATGGACCACATCTCAAAAGGAAACTTTATAGTGAAAGAATCTGAAGGCCCTTTGGCTCTCCAGCTTTACTAGTGGAATTAATAAAATGCAGATGTATTCTGACATGAAGAAAAAAACAGTCCTGCCCCTGTTGCTTTCAGTCCATAAATGTCCCTACAGTTTTGAGTTGGGTCTCTATGTGACAGCGAACTAATTCTAAGCAGTAGGAGCAACTACTTGAAAATAAGCCGTTACTATCGGGGGGCACAGGGAGAAAAGAATTTAGCTGTAAACTAGTCAGCTTAGCCATCCAAGTGTTGGCTAAGAACTCCTTCAACTGTTCCCTTGTTAAAACTGGCAGAATATAAAGTGTTTGAAAAAGAGCATTAGCATGGACGCAAATGTTAACAGCTGCATGCCACTGCGATGAGTAAGGGCTTTGCTGGCTGAGGTCTTAAACATTGGAGGATAAGGATATGGAATAGTTATGTGCCACAGACACAGCCCACATGGAGGAGGGTTTACTGGGAATGGCCTCCATGGAGGAAAGGAAAACTATGCTGGAGGCTGGAAAGTAATCACATGTTGCACAGCTTCTACCCCTAGAGACATCTCAACTTCCCAACCTCTGAAGAGGAATAACAATCCCCAACTGGGCTGGGGACAAATACTTCTCCAAGCTGCTCCCAGGTCTCCTGTAAAAAAACCAGAAAGAACTATGACCTGCCTACCCTTTGGAGTACTGGGCTCTCAGCCAGCTGAGCCTTGTCTTTTTGACCAGACCTGTGTTCCTGGCTGGGCCCTGTCACCCTTCTCCACACTTTCCCCTCCCCTGATTTAGTTTCGGTCAAGTTCCCCAGGCCCTGAAGCAGAACGTGAGAGAGGCAAGCATACACCTTGTTTTCAACCAGATGGGTGTGTTGCGGGGAAGAAGAAAACTTTCCTCTACCTTCAGGTTTTTTCTGGCTTGACTAATAATTAAATCTACATGAGAGAGATCAGCAAGAGAAAATAACCAAATTTAATACATATGCACACATTGGAACCCCACACACATAAGGGAGTCAGAGACCCCACATACATGAGAGGTTAAGAAACAGAAAGCTAAAAACAATGTATGACATTCTCAACTAAGAATTACCTTGGGGCCTCTGATGGGGAGAAAGGTCACCACAGGGTGGAAAGAAGAGCAGTGTTCAGTAAGTAGTAGTTTGCGCTGCCATATCCATAGGTGAGAAAAGGTTACCTTGATAATCTCTTATTATGATCAAGGCCTCTCAAATTCTTCTAGGTATTTAAGGGCAGGGGGTGGGGGATGAAGAGAGGTGCAGAAGTTCCTCTTAAGCCTGCAAGGTCTTAATTGCCTTCAGCTCAAAATAATCCACATACCTCAGAGGCACATCTTGTGGCGACTTGTCTAAACCTGCACAATGTGAAGGAGTTCAGAGCAGGCCTCCACAAAATGTGCCATATTGGCACATAAATTATTTTGAGCTGAAGGCCATGAAGACCCTGAGAGCTCATGAGAATGTTTTACTTCTCCTTTAAATAATTTAAATTGGGGTCTTGTGCATAATTAGAGTTATCAATATAAAAAACATTTTATAACCTATCTATAGGGTAGAGCAAACTTCTAATTAGTGAACATCTGCTTTTCTTATTGTTCTTTAATGACCTTCTTTCCCTTTGAAGCCCCAAAGCCTCAGACCTCATCCTTAATGCAAAATACCATATATACCTCATTTCCCCTTTTCTGTCTCTGAACCACCATGTATGTGGGATTCCCATAGATACATATATAATTAAATTTGGTTATTATCTCTTGCTAACCTGTCTCATATCAATTTAATTATTACACTAACTGGAAGAACCTAGAAGTGTAGAGCAAAGTTTCTTTCACTCCACAGGTGAGAGAGACAGAGGCAGCCATGGCAGCAAATCCTATTACAGGAAGTCCTTGGTAAGCAAAACCCCCACAAAGTGTAGTTCCCAGGTTTCCCATCCACCTTGCTAGGAGGAAACCCCCTGAGTCTCCAACCAGCCCACCCTCACACTCTAGATTAGTCCATAAGCCATTCCTCAGAATGAGGTTCCCCGACTTCCCTGTAGCAGAACCGCTGGGGTGATTACAGATTCCTAGGATCCTGAGTCACACTTTTTTTTAGTTAATTCTTATACCCAGGAAGTTTGAGAAACAATGGTTTCAGTGGGGCAGGGAAAGGTGGAGAGGTGGGTGGAGGGCTGGGGGTTGGGAAGGCAGCTGGCAAAGCCAGATCTGGAGAGAAATCCAATTATTTAATACAATGAAGTAGTAAGCAAAACTATTAAGATCTGTTTGGCAGGCCTTGTCACTTGCACCCTTACCATGGCTTCCCTTCCTTACTCCATAACAGGATCGTCAGAAAGTTCTGAGGCCTTTGTCTTATTCATTGAAAGGGAGCAAGAGTTTTAGAAAAATAGAAATGCTAGTCCACACAGTGGTTCCCAAACCCAGCTATGTACAGACCCCCAGGGTGGGGCTGGGCCCTGTGCTTTTAGCAAACTCCATTCCCAGGGTCTGGAATCACCAACATATCCTGGAGGCTCTGGCAAGGTTTGCAGGATTCAAAATCAGCAACTTTTTGCCAGGCCTTTCCTACTCTGCTACCCCTGCTGCAAATGGTGTCACTTTAACAAGGGAAAAAGCTAAGTGAAAGCCCAGGCCTCTGCATCAAAGCTTTCCTGGTCACAGAGGCACTGTGGCACCGAGGCCACAGTCAGTTACTTTGTGGCTACAGAGGGCACATTAACCAGCCTAATGTCTGGCATGTAGAAGATGCTCAATAATTATTCACTGAATAAATGACTGTGACCTGCTATTTTGCCATTTGCACCTGACCAATTCTCCTGTTCATTTAGTCCTCAAAGATGTGAATCTGTGCTTGCCTTTTCAAGCAATTTGGCAGAGCTCCTAGGCTCTGTCTCTGTTTAATCCTTCATCCATTAAAATCAAGGTAGCAGCTTTCATCCATCCATCTGTCTGTCTGTTCATTCGTTCATCCATCCATCCATCCTTCCACCCACCCAGCACTTAGACCTTATGAGGTAAGGGGGACTGTATGATATAGTAATTAAAAACATGAAGCTAAGCAGAGCTGACTAATTGTACTCATCCTTGTCCTACAAGTTCTGTACAGGTTAAGTTCTCCAAGCCTCAGTTTCCTCATCTGTAAAATGGGCATAATGAAAGCTCCTACTTAATAATGTGGACAAAAAATCAGCTAATAGCTCAGGGAGGCCTGCATGGCAGGCCTTATGATCATAGAGACAGAAAGTAGGATGGTCTGAACATGAAAGTTCCTAACTAAAATTGAGCTATGGAAGGTAATCAAATCCAAGGCCTGTAGTTTACTTAAGTCAGTCTTCACCTTAAGTGAACCTGTTTATGGTCTGTTTACATCTAAGATAACATTTCTTTGAAATGTCAGAGTACTCCCCTTTTCCAGACCCTCCCCCACCCCACACAACTTCTTCACCAGAGCACAAGAGCACAGAATCCTTCACTGTTATCTTGTTCCCCTCATTCCATCTCTAGGTGCTGTAAATGTTAATTATTAACTATCCTATAATCACCCAAGTAAAAAAAGTATGGGCCTCTCTCTTTCATTTTTATCCCATCCCAGAGATTTCCCTATTTTGCTTTCTCCTGCCCCCTTAATCTACCACCCATGGATTTCATATAATGTCTCCTCCTTTTTTTTCTACTGTATAAAATAAGCTGCAAAACTGCCATTCTCTGGAGCGTTTTCTCAATTCGTTGAGATCTTGCTTCCCAGCAATTGTCATCAGTTTGGCTTAAATAAACTCATAAAAAGTCTCTAGAGGTTTGGACATTTCTTACATCAATAGTTGTAAGGATTAAAAAGGTGATGTGGTGAATGTTTAACAGTTACTTTTTGTTATTTCAGACACTGCTCTAGAAAAAGAGATCTAAAGAAAGCATGTAAGTGTAGGCCAGTACCTACAAGACAAGCTGGTCTGAATTCATGCACAGCCTAAATCACAGGAAGGCGGCTTTACCTCTGCAGGGGCCTGGGTAGGTGGGCATGAATAAACAGGTAAGAAACCATTGTAACTGGCCACTTCCACTTCTATACAATCACTGTGTGAAGTTATTCAAACCAGTCCTTTCTCTTTATATATCAAATAGCTCCTTCCCCACCCTCAGTGCTATATATACCATGAATCTGTTTGGAAATAAAGTTTATTTTCAGGGTTTGACCAGAAGTAGACTTCAAGCTATAGCTGAATTCTAATAAAATCCAATTTAGTGGAATCTGAATGAGGTTTTTAAAGCCACATGTCTCATGTTTCATTAAAAACAGACTTCAAAACAACTTTTTACACAAAAACCCTGTCTAAAGCAGCATGTGTGCACACACACGCACACACCCGTCACTCTGTCGTTTTCCTCCATTTTCCCTGATTTATTTTTCTCCATCATATTTACTGCCATCTGATATACTATATGTGGATTTATTTGTTTATTATCTGTCCTCTCCACTCAAATGTAAGCCCCATGAAAGGCATGGAAGGAGTACCCCTAGTACCTAAAGCAGTAGTTGACACATATCAGTAAATATCTATTAAATGGATAAATTAATTGATATAGCATTGAAGGTAGTCTAATGATCTTACAAATGATTTACAGGTTACAAATCTTCCTCTCCTAAGAGATGGTCCTCTAGGTCCTCTAAGTGCCATTAGAAGATAATTACAGCTCTTGTCATAAAATGCCTTTCTCTTTGGTCTCTCTTGGTGTTTTTCTCTAGGGCTGTGCCCACCTTTACTTAAGAGATGTTAACAGATGCCAGCAGGATTGCCTCAACTACTTAACGGCCTTCCCAAACAGTAGGCTTCAGCCTCTCTAGCAGGAGACAGCCAGCCCAAACCAGTTTTGATGTTTTCATAGCTTTCCACTCTATTGAAAATACAGGACTAAAAAGAACTCACAACTGAGAATCTTGTTCCACAGTAACATCTGCTTCTATTTTAGATTTTCGCACAGCTTGAGAAGCTACCCCAATCAGAAAACCTGTCTCAACTGTGGGCTGTCCATCCCTCTTCACCAACCACACCAGGAGAAGAAAAGGTCATGGGGACCACCTAAGCAAACTCCACTCCTATGTTTACATGTGACAATGTCAGGAGTGAGTCTCATTGCTCAGAGAGATGAAAGCACTAAACACTTGAAGATAAGGTCTTTTGTGTACATACCAGGATATGAAAATTTCTCATAAGTGATACCACAGTGTCCCACCAAATTAATTTCATTTCAAATCACCATCTTTCTGTTTTCTCAAATAAATAAATAGATAAAGAAATAAATAAAACCTTTGCCCATGGAATTAGTATTTTTACAATCCAAATTTGTCTTTTTTCTTTTTCTAATTCTAATTCTATAGCCCTCAGTACCGCCGTGTGTGTGTGTGTGTGTGTGTGTGTGTGTGTGTGTGTGTGTGTGTGTTTAAATCTGGGCTCCGTGTAAGAGGATTTTAACATTATTAGGTTAACTCCATGTGCTTCCACTTAAAGAGCTGGGTGACTTGAAGCAATTTGGTGAACCTCTCTGAGCTATATTTTTCTCATCTGTAAATTGGGGATAAGTCTTTCTCAGAGTCATTATAAGGATTAAATGCGATTATGTACATAACAGCTTTAACACAATTCCTGGCACATGGTAAACCCCCAATAGATAGTAGCTATTATGTTATTCCTAAAGAAATTGAAGTAATTTTTCCTTAATTATATTAAATCTGCCCTTATGCCTGCTATTTATTGAGCTAGTATTATAACCCTCATTATAACAATGAAGAAACTTGCCAAGAGTCAAACGATGAAGAAACTTGGTAAAAGCCAAAACCCAAACTCATCCATAATCCTACAGCTGACCATGTGCCCTCATCTCTTATGTAAGAGCTGGGGTAATTTCTTCCTGGGTATATTGTCAGGACTTAGGCATCTTCTTACACTACAGCAAAATAGATGCCTAGCTCAGTGATTTACACTCAGAAGATGTTTCCATCTTTGATCTGCTTTTGTGTGGGGGTGTTATCTTATGGTGGTTTCGAATGCACACGTACACACATACAGGGGGGAAATAAGAGTACTAGGAATGCAAAAGCTTAGAGAGAAAATTATGGTCATTTTGTCTCAGACATTGTAATTTGCATCTCTAGAAGATCAATTTGGATCTTTTTTATGACTTCCATGTCTCTGTTTAACGTGCTCAAGTATTCCTCTACCTTCCTGAACCTGTGGAATATAATTATACTTGTTTCATGGTCCATGTCTATTAATAATATCCTCTATTAATAATACATCTGTTTTTTTCTCTCTGATAGTAAGTATTCTTAATTCATTTCAAATTTTAAAAAAATTACTTCCAGTTTAGCCAAAAGATAATTACTTCACCTACATTTTGGTTCCTACAGGTGGTCCAAAGTTTTCAGTTTAATATAAAAGTCAAGAGTACAGGCCTGGATATAAATGCTGACTGTGACACATACCTGCTGTGTGACCTTCAGCAGATTACTAAACCTCTCAGAGGAAAACATGACCTGCCTCATAGGGTATCTGTGAGGATTAGTGGGATAGTGCATTCAAAGGGTTTGCCATAGCCCTTGGCACTCTCTAAGGATGACGTTAGGTGATAGATATATTGTTTGTCTGCAAAGAGAACTCTCATTCTTCAGCCACTGGGAAAATCCTTCCATTTTGACATTTCAGCTGAAAATATCATTTCATGTTCATAATGTAGCCAAGAGGCTCCTCTGGCTCTTCCCTCACCGTCGTGCAGTCTGAATGGCTGGTAGGATGACTATAAAATGAGAAAAAGCAAATCTGCACTGAATGCCCCACCCATTCCCAGTGCCTGGAGAGGGAAACTGCTAATGCACGGGCCCTGTGCTTGCTTGGATTAGACGGGGCAGTCGCTTTGGGTGTGGGTGTGGACACACAGTCAAACCCAGGCAGCCTGGCCCTGTTTCCATACAGGCCCTGGAGCAACAGACAGGAGAGGTGTATTTGCACAGCCACTCTCCATGGCAACAGGAAAGTCAACAGGCAAAACATTTCTTAAACTGAGAGAAAAATCCTCTGCCCTAATCCTGCACTTTTAGGTGAGGGAAATGCTCTGACACTGAGCCCTATGCAGATCCTCAAAGGCCAGATCTTTAGTAGAAAAGCCAACAAGAAAATATACAAATATTTTGGATAGTCATACAGCTAATTCCCAGATAGATTTAACATTGTTGTTGTTGTTGTTGTTGTTTTCCCCTACAATGTACAGTTAATTTGACCAAGGTCTATGCATTGCTTAGTTGGTGGAAACAAGACCAAAGGTCATAACTCCCAGCTGAGGGTAAAAAGCACCACAGCTCAGGACAGTAAGAGCACAGGTGACAAGGGGGCATTATTCTCACACACTGTTCATCCAAAGCACACTCAGGTCTGCCTTTCTGTGGAGGACAATAAACTACTATGCAGGAAAATTTGCAAGATAGAGCTCTCGCTATTAAAAAGACCAGAGACCTCCCACAGTGATCCTGCCACAGGGCCTAAAATTCCCATTTTGTCCACTGCTTCAGATAAGTCACCAGTGGCTGCAATCCCAAAGTCAACGACCCTGGGAAGTTAACATAGTAAATTATGAGCACTTGTTACTCCATCACTTGGATCAGCTTCTCAAAAACTTTTTCAACCAATGGGACCTTGAAGGACTGAGACACAGGACAGACAAGTTTTGTTGGGAAAAGAATTGTCAGATGGTGCAAATATGATTCAAAGGGCAGGCCCGAGTGGGTATTCCAGTGGGAACCCAGGAACATACACACACGTAAGGATACTGAGTGCCTGGGAAAAGTCAGGGGGAAGAAGACCTCCCACAAAGAGGAGAGGGTAAGGTTGAAAGCATAATGAAAAACCAGCTTTATGTTTTGCCTAAAATTTTTTGTTAGGCCTAAAATTCCCCTGTCACAATTATGCCATAGTAACGACCACTCATTTCATCTTTCTGCTCACCAGACACCATAACACCAAATGCAACATATTTTGCCAAGTGCAACATATGTCGGGAAGATGCATGGAGCCCCTAACTTTAGAAGGACCCTCTTATAACAGGACCCATTGGATATTCTTTTTTAAAATTGCAAAGAAAATTGTTCAGGGCCAGATAGAGCGCATATCAACTATATCCAGAAATGCATGCCAAACACCCAAAATAAATGCCAAGTGAGTCTGAGGGGCCAGATGTGTCCTCTCCTCACTGTATTTTCAACCGGTGTAAAATAAATATATAACAGTTTCCCAGGATTGTTTTCCCTGCTTTCTAACTGATCTCCACTTCCAGTCTTCACATAGAATGCCTGAGCAGTCCTTTAAAATATAAGTCAGGTTGTATTCAAAACCCTTTAATGGATTTCTGGTCTACTAGAAAGGAAATCAAAAGCTCACGCTGTGGCTCACAAAGCCATAAGTGCTGTGGCTCTGCTGATCTCATCTTCTTCCCCCATTCCAGCCCCTCCTGCTTTCTGTGTTCCAGCCTGACTGCCCTCCTCAGTATTTCTCCAACACTCCAAGTACACTCCTGCCTCAGGGCCTTTGCACTTGCTATACTCTTGGCCTGAGATATTCTCTCCTTCCCCTCCCTCCCCAGATAAGCTGCATGGCTCATTCCTTCATTTTATTTAGGTCTCTGATCAACTATCTCCTTATCACTACCTTATATAAAACTCTCCCCGCATTCTCAATAACTACCTTTAACTCTGTTTTATTTTTCTTCATGGGCAGTTATAGCTTCCTTCTTAACTTATAGCACTTCATAGTACCTGATCCATTATATATTACTTCATGTATCTGTTTGTTTTCTGACCCTCTCTCAAGAATGGAACCTTCAGCAAAGCAAAGACTTAGTGTGAAACATAGATGAGAGCTTTGAGGGGCCAGCCGGCCAGACTCTGCTGCCACATTAAAATAGATGAAGCACAAAGTGATAAAGGCCGGTGGCTGTGCCATCAGTAGGAAAAACATGGCACAAACAATGGACAGAAAGAAAAAGTAAGATTTGGCAAAAGCCTGAATAGGATATGAAAGGGAGAGACACAGAGACCTGAGGTTTTTGAGTTCAGTGATCTGGAACTGTGCTATCCAATATGGTGATAACCACCAGCCACATGTGGCTAGGGAACATTTGAAACGTGGATAGCCTGGATTGAGATGTGCTGTTACTGTGAAATACTCATCAGATTTCAAAGACTTAGTAAGAAAAAAAGACATGTAAAATGTCTCAATGATTTTTAAAATGTTGATTATATATTTAAATATATTGGATATACTGAGTTAAATAAAATGTATTATAAAATTAATTTCATCTGTTTTTTTTTTATTTCTTTAAGTGGCTACTAGAAATTTAAATTACATATACAGCCTGTACCATATTTTTTTTGAAGAGGGCTGATCTAGAATATAAATTGCTGTACTATTTGTAAAAAAAAAAAAAAAGCAAAGAAGAGAAGGACTATTATTCATAATATATAGGAGGCTATGGTGAGGCTTGACCATCTATTTCCCCAGAACTTGGAAATATGGAAAATAAATCTGTCCTCTGGGAGCTAGGGTAGGGAATAGGTAAATACATATTTGGTTCAAAGCTGAGATAAGCCACATAACCTTAAAAAGCTAGAATGGTTTTCAGTCTAAGAGAGTGGGACTCAAACCTGCTAGAATGTACTTATATAGCTTAAGAAAAACAATCACAAGGGGCATTGGTCAGCAATGGAACATGAAAAAGGATCTCATCAAAGGTGGCTACCTATCAGAGCACTGCCAAGAGGGTGGATGTCTGTCCAGGCTCTCTTGGTCAGACGCCATTAAGCAGAAGACCCTAGTGACTAGGGTGACACCTAATTTACTGGCCAAACCAAGCTGTTGACAGCAAAAGGAGCATTATCAATCATTGTGCTGGGACAATAAACCAGAACTGCCCCCAAGAAATCTGGGCCTATGGTCACCTCATCTCAACTCATTCATTCTAATGTATTGTTCTCATTGTAGCCTTCTGATTATACCAAATGTGCCTGAGGCTAACACATGCATTTTAAAATGTACTAACGTTATTAAAAACTAGGATGCTTCTTATAAGTGATGTGAGCATTTAATGTCAGGCTTCCCCCCACCTGATCCCCCCTCCAAAAAAAAATCCCTGTTATTAATTTAATAGTAAGTACATCTTATGGTCAATGACATTGTACAGTCAAAGATACAGAGCAATCTGGCTTCTCATTGGTATGACATGAAGGAGAATTCACTGATCGAAGAATAGGAATGCCCTCTCCTGATGTATTTACTCCCATTAAAAAAATAACAAACTGTTTTTAAGCATTGGTTTCTCATGAGCTAGGCTAGTTTGAATTGGTAACCTAAGACTAGGTTCTGAGTTTATAAGGCCCAAGTCCAGATCAAAGACTGGGGTCAATTTACTAAGGTCATTCTTGTCCCTTGGAGACCTGTTTGGCAAGTCCCCCAACTTTAGCCAGGGGACAACTCTCGGTACCACCAGGGGCAACATCACAACCCTTCCCCTACCATTGAAAATTGGCAGTAAGACAAGGAATCTAGTTTAGATTTGTTGGTTTAGAAGGCTAATAAGATATTAAAATGCAAGTGGGGCTAGCAGTAGACCTTGAATGAGATGTGTGTGAGTCACACATAAGCGGAAGAAGAAATGATTTTGCTTGTGTCCAATATAACTGCAGTTCAGATAAACCACCAGAGGTAGGAAATGTCTATATGCAATGAACAAAGAAGTGTCAGGACTATAAATAGATTCACTCTATGTGCCAAACTGGATAGACTAATGGCGGCTTAGTGTTTATAGCCTCTTAGGGATACTGAAGTTTGGGAAAAAGAACTGTGATTAATTAACCACATCTAATATTGGCTAAGAAGAAAGGAGAGTGGGAATTAAAATACAATTATAGTGGAAGTATTATAAAATTTTATTAAAGATGTGTTCCTACAACAAAATAAACAATACTAAGATAATATGTAAAATGAGAAAAACAGTTGAAATCAACTTACTTATTTTGTCCAATTGTCTCAAAATCTTTCACGACAATTCCAAGGGAAGATGAAAAGTCCAGTGGTACACCCCTCAAGTCAAACTCCAAAATCTGTCCGCCGAAAGGTTATGAAACAAAAATGTAAAAAAGATCAGGGAATATACTAAGATGTATCAGTAGTAAACATTGGGTCATTATCTTCACCAATGATGATCTTTCGAATTACTCAATTCTATAGTTAGAAGGAAGTGACTAAATTCTAAATTAAATCCTAAACCTGGAGGCTGCTGAGGGTGTGGGAATACAAACCAGACTTAGCCTCAGAGGACCTGGAGGCAACTCCTGGTTTCCCATTTACTAGGCCCTGTTGCTTTGGACAAGTCACCAAACCCCTATCTCACAGTTAGAAAACTGATTAAATGCCTGTCATAACTGTTGCAAGAATAAAATAAATGTAATCATGAAAATGTTTTCTTCAATGGTTATTTTTAAATTACTTACTGCTCCTAAACATATTATCAAAGAGATGAATAATCTAAGAAAACATTTTCTAAAATGCATCCACCCCTTATTTGAAGTTCCATTGTCAGTGCTATAATCAGATGAGATCTTCATCTTAATGCAACAAATTGTTGTCTAATGACAAATGTACAAAAAATCAACATAGCACCACTGATGCCTGCAATTGATTATGTAATAAGTGAATTAAATAAAGCAGTGTCTACTGCCGGTTTGATTCTCCTTGTATTGGGTTTGGAATGGATAGAGAATATGTCACATAGCTCATTAGAATATACCCAGTAATCTCAGTGGATTTGGGGTTGGCATTTCATTTGGGTGAGGTTTTAGTTGTAAACTGTAATCAGAAAGTTTACTTACATTTGCAGTATGTGAGAGAAAAATATGTTAGGAAAAAAAATGGGGTGAGATGGATGATGCCCTGCAGAGTACATGCCTGCTCACGTGATCACACACCTCTCTGTCATTGGCCACGTAAATTCATATCATATATAAAGTGGCATGTTAGGATTACTCAAAACCTGAAGTATTAAATGCACACATATTTCTACTTTTATTTATTCTTGGAGCTTTGCATGAGGGCTTTCCAGAAAGACATTAAGAAGCTTTTTGTCTTCACCTCATTCAATGAAAAGGTACAGTCTTTATTTTATAGCAGTGGTCTCCAAACTTTTTGTCACCAGGACCGGTGCTCCCATGAGAATCCTGGTGATCTGAGATGGAGATGAGGTGGTGATGCTAGCACTGGGGAGTGGCTGCAAATACAAATGAAGCTTTGCTTCCTCGCCCACCATTCACCTGCTGTGCGGCCAGTTCCTAACAGGCCATGGACCAATCAGTACCGGTCTGTGGCCCAGGAATTGGGGACCCCTGTCTTATAGAAATACTGAAACTAGTTTGGAGAAAAAGTCTTCACAGCCTCCTGATTTAGTGAAAATATCAAAGACATTTATCACTACATTTATCTAGAATGTGACCAGCCTTTGGAAAAAACAATAATGCTGATGATCAACTTTTCAAAAATTAGTCAGCATAGGAAAATCCTACTCAGTGGAAAGAATTAAAATTTTCACATATCTGTAAATATAGATGTTAAACATTGGGAAGAAAGCAAATAAATTATATTTACTCAACACAATATCACATAGTAATTAAAAATGCTTTTGAATGGAATGATATGGGTGTATGCTCTGGATATAATAGTAAAAAAATTCATAGGAAATTATACTTGCTACATGATGCTAATATACTAATTTTAAGACATATTTTATTAAATGTATTTACTCAATAAACATTTGTTAATACATCTCAGATATTAACAGTAGTTGCTTCTAGATAGTAGGACCAAAGATAATTTTTTATGCTGATCTGAAGTTTTCAAAATTTCTATGTTAAATATATATTATTTTATCAACATAAAAACAATAAAAGTCTTGAATCAGACAGACACACAAATTATCATGTGATGCACACACGATTAATCGTATGAAGATATGTTTTTAATTATGGAGCTTTCCCTCTGGGTGATCTAATTCCACCCCTTGCCAGACAGATGTGCCCACATATGCAACATAACCAGACCAAGGTCACACAGCAAGCTCAAGACTGCTCCTAGCTAGAACCCAACTCTCCTCACTCCCATTCAGATTTCACTCACCACACCTCTACAGTAAGATATCACTGTGTTATATCTTTTTGAATGGCTCTTCTGTCTCCATGGCTACAAGGAGAAGTGGGGGTGTGGGAATGGGGGTAAAATGCATAGATTCTCCTCTCAAAGAGAAGAATTAACCTCTGACCAACGATGAGACAATCAAATATAGCTTATCCAGTGAAACAAAGTTGAAAAAACAATGAAGTTACCTCATTCCAGATAGGATTGAGTTCATTATCAACTTTCTTTGTTTTCTTTTTCTCATCTGCAAAAAAAATAAAAATAAAACAAAATAAGAGATATCAATCCATTAGAAATATTTGTAGAATATGTACCATTCATTTGTTCATTCAAAGAATACCTCCCTGAGGGCCAGCGATGTGCCTGCATCTTCCCATTCATCAGCCTAGGATGAAGGCTACCTGAATAAAATCTTTTCTAAAGTGAACAGTACTTTTTTTTTGGCCTAAAATGTTTTTACCATCACCAGGTCTAAAGAGGTTAAGGGATGGGGGACTCAAAATCATGGAAATGCCATGATCCTCTGTTTCTCCTTCACCAACTCCTACAGACCAAGGCTACCCAGGGCCTCTGCATCTCTAGCTTTTTGCACAAAAAAAGCCAATGAAGCTAACCTTTGCTGTGCAGGTGTCCCAATTTTATGCATGAGGATGCCGAGACTCAAAGGAATTAAGAAATGTGTTTTGGCTCATAGGCACTGGTGATGGCCTGATAAAACCTGGCATTTCGGCTCTGAAGCCCATGCTGCTTCTGTGTGTGATAAAACCCCAATACAGCTTAAGGATTAAGCTGGACTCCCTTCCATGGGCCTTGGCACAAGGTAATTTCTAAATAAACACTTTCTAAAACCCACAGAGAAATTGGAGTTTTCATTTACTCCTGGCCCACATTTTCTGAAGACAGGAGGTCTTTTTTATCTGTGTTGGAGACTGGATAGTACACCTACCTAGATGAGTAAATGTTAATCCATTTGGTATTTAAATTTCTTTGGAGCAAAGTCCAAAGAGCAGAGGCTTCTACTAAATCCCTAAATCTCCATATCCTCACCAAAATAAAAGCTAATGTTTAAATACAAAATGCTCTGTAAACATTAGCTCTTCTGTTTTCAGGGGAAAAGAGTTTCTTACTGTGTGTTCACAACACTTTTGACACAAGATGTATGGGCCATGGGTGTCCTGCCAAGCAATTTTCTGCAATACCAGATGGGTATTCTATAATTTAACTCGATTCTGACACTATCTACCTGGAGTTAGCCGAAAATCTCACAGTTTAAGGGGTCAGTCTCACAAGACTGCCCCCCACATCTTGTCCTCCACTTCAGACACCAATAGCAAGTCCAGGTTACCACTTGAGCTTCTGACAGATCGGCTGTAGATCTGAGATTCCTGTGATTCCTGCTGTTGGGTTCGATTAGTTAGCTAGAACGGCTCACAGAACTCAGGCAGACTCTTATGTTTAGCAGTTTGTTAAAGGGCATGATAAAGAATAGGGATTAACAGCCACATGAGCTACACAAGCACAGGAGCTTCTGTCCCTGTGGAGTTGGGGTGCCCCACCCTCCCGGTACCTGGATGTGTTCCCCACCTGGAAGCTCTCCGAACCCCATACTTTTGGGATTTTTATGATCTATTATTAACTCAATTTCCAGCTCCTCTCCCCAACCTAAAGAAGTGAGGAGTGGGGCTGAAAATTCCAAGTTTCTAATTCTGCCTTGGTCTTTCTGATAACCCCCCACCCAATCCAGGATTGTGCCCAGAGTCACCTCATTAGAACAAAAGATGCTCCTAGTGCTCTTGTCACTTAGGAATTTCCCAGGGTTTTAGGAGCTCTGTGTAGGGAATGGGAATGGGGAGAGACCAACATATATATTTTTTCTATTAGTTCACATCATCTAATCTCCTTAAAAACCCTAGGAGATATGTATACTCATTTTCATTCCCTTTCACAGCTAAAGAAACTGAGAAGTTGAGTAACATATTCAAAGTCACCCAGTTAGTAAGTGGTAGGGCTAGGTTTTGAACTCGGGTAGTCTCACATTGGTGGCCACATTTCGAACCACTCCCCAGCTTCCCCTTTACTGCTGTAGGATGTAGGAGGTAGTGGGGTTTGTTCAACCAAATGTCACATTGCTAAGGCTCCCAGCACATGGCCAGCAGTGGGACTAACCACATCATTCTTCCAAGACCTCAGCATAGCAGAACCATGAGTCATTACCCTCACTCTGCTAAACATTAACTTTTCCACTTGACTAGGCTCCCATAGCCCCACTGCCTTCCTTTTTTAAACTGCAGCATGACCTTCCCCATCAGCTCATGCCTAGACCTATCCTACTTAGCTCTGACTGTGGCTTTTTTATTTGACCTACACAGCCCCTCACTGGATCTGATTTGATGTCGCCTAGAAGCTGTCCTGATTTTCCCTCCCACACTTCCATATTCAGCCTACTCATCCCTCCTCTCATGTGACAAAAACCTCTCAATCTTCCTCTCTGGTGACAGTACAAGAAAGTGCTCTTGAGAGAAAAAGGAGCCATGCAAAGTATTTATAAACTGACAGAACTGGACAAATGGCTTCTACCCACCATTGTAGCAGCTCTCTCTAAATAGCCATCTGCAGATGCCAGGCTGTGCATTCTATACAGTGTCTCTAAATTCTTACAACAACCCTGCAAGGTAAACATGCTCATCCCCATTTTACAGACAAGGAATTGAGAGAAGTTGGTTAACCTGTCTAAGGTCACACAGCTAATAAGGAAACAGAGCCAGAATCTGAACTTACATCTCCTTGGCTCCAAACCTGAGTGTATGCTTGCCATCATACTACAGTGCCTCACTGGAGCTGCCAGGAATGCTGGATAAAGAAGATACATAAGTATAACATATGTGATAGGCTTGGCATCCTGGGCATTGGCCATAGGAAAGTCCAAGGTCAGGTTTCAGGGCATCCTGAGACTCTCTAAGACTATTTGCTCCAATATACAAAATATTACATCAGTGAGTTTTGGGGGGAGAGAATTTATTAAATGAGTTATCATATTATCAAATGAGTTAGTGATCTTGACAAAGGTTAAAAATTCCTGACTTCTACAAGCAGAAAATGATACCATTAATCTTCCTCCAGCTCACTACCACACTTGCTGTCATTATCAGGGCTGGGCAGGTAGAAAATTGAGTGTGAAGGGAGTGAATCTGGACCCTGAGACCATAACAGATCTTCAAGAGAAAAGATGGGCAATTGCAAGCAATCCCAGCAAGTAAGAAAAGCAAGAAGGCAACAAATAATTTACAGACTTTGGGCACAGGGCTATGGAGTAGAGCTTGGGTCACTGAAGGATGATATTGAAGCAAAATTTCTGTCTCCAATTCCCCAAGATTCCAGACAGGGAGCTAAGGGTGCCAGAGAGGAGGTGGAAAGAACCAGTACTAATTCACCTGAATTGAATCCTAAACCTAGTTACTGACCTGGGAACCAGAGCAGGAGAAGAAAGATTGCAACGCTGTCTTGATGCTGAGGCTGGTACTACTGACCCTCCCACCCCTATAAGGACAGGATTATTCCCGAGTCATCAGTTGAGGACTATGAAGAAGGTCACTTGTTTATTCATTTGTTTCCAAACATTTATTAAGCACCTACTATGTGCTAGTAACTGGGGAAACAAAAGAATGTAAGATAATTCCTGGTCTTAAAACATTCCACAAATGGAGTATATGGGCTATAGAAAAGAAGCAAACAAATTTTTACACATTTTCATCAAGTAGCAAAAAACCCTTGTCATGTTCTTGCCTGTTTCATTTTCATGTTGACTCCCTCCTATAAGAGGGTGAGTAATGGGAATAATGACCAGCCCGGCCAGGTAAAAGAACCCCATAGCTCAGCCCATAGAGAGGGCCCACTGAGTTCTTCCACAAATTTTAACATCTTCATTCTTCTATCTAACAATATCTTTGAGATATCACTTGCCAGGCACTAAGAAAGATACCCAAGACATGGTTCATGCCCTCAGGTAGCAGTGGGGAGGAAGATGTGGCCAGGTGACATATAGAAAGAAGGCTTCAGTTGCTATCAGAGGGGTACAGATGAACATACAAATTTAGCAGAAGGGGAGGTGACTTCCAGCTCTGGGCACCAGGTAAGGCCTCATGGAGGAAGCAGAGGCTGAGCTGGTGATCAAAGAACAAGGAAGAATTGAAATGTGGAGCTGGAAAGGAGAGGTCATTTCAGGTGGGGGCAATAGAGTGGGTAGGTCAGCCATGGAGGAGGAGAGAGAACAGGTCATGTCTGGGGACACTGCACAGCTCAGTTGGCTGGAACCAAGAGATGCGGAAGGGAGTGAAGGCAACCAGGCTGTGTGGGAAGGTTATGGTCACACCGTGAAGCTGTGAATGCAGGCTTATCTTCATTTGGCTGATACAAGCCACTCAGAAAGGAGGGTGTTAGAAACCGGACTTAATAACTTCAAGAAGTTCATAATCCAATGAGAAAAACAAAGTTGCTCAACAACTTGTCCAATACATCTTTCTGAACACATGATTCGGTTGTGTGTTGAGAACAAAGGGGACCAGCTGAGTCCCAGTAGATGTAGGGTGACCACAGATCAAGTGGGACTATTCAAGTGCAACTTTCTGTTGTTCTGGCACTTGAGAAGAATGTGGATGCCAATGGCACTTCCCTCTAGGGGTCGCTCACTCCCAGCCAGGCATGCACTAAAATCCTTTACTAATTCCATTTCATTTGATTCTCCTAACAAGCTTAAGTAAGATGTAAGCACTATTGTTATCCCCAATGTGTATATGAGCCCAATATAACAGAGCTAGAAAGTGTTAAAGAGAAAACCAAAGGCCCTAAATGGTGTCATTTGTGCTAAAAGTCCATGATACCAAACCTAGATTTAATACCTAGTCTAATTGCAGTTTCAGCCTCTGGCAGACACATGACCTTAATCAACCAGTCTGAAATTTTCTGGTCAAGTACCAGGTAATCTGTCACGTGGGTCCTCTCCATTCCTCCCCTCCACTCCGCTCCCCACCCAAAAGAGACAATCTTCATGATAAACCCTTCTAGTTCTCTTCTCCCAAAGAAAGGATGTCTAGGCCTCCAAATAATCTTTTCTTTTCTTTCAATAATAGCTCCTGTGACTCACCTTTCTTCCTCTAAAAACTTTCCATTTTGTACAATCCCTCTGAGCATCTTTCTAGTTACTAGATGGAATACTGCCCAATTCATGAATATCTTAATAAAGCCAATTAGATCTTCAGAATTGCTCGGTTGAATTTTGTTTTTGTTTTTTTTTAACAGAAGAAATGCTCTAACTTAGGACTGGTCAGACTCTAGACTGCATGCATTTAAACCTTGTTCCTCCTATCTCCCTAGCTACTAGGGTATGAGAACGGGGCTAGCATTAGCTCTGATCCTCCTAGAGAAACCCAGCTCTCCTTTCTGGAGAATTCCTTCCAATAAGGAGACTCTAATTTTTATCAAAATGTGCATACATTTTGTTGAAAGCCTATTCTCACACATAAATATGTTGGCCAAAGAAAAATTAGGTAAATTCCTTTTTTAAAAAAAGTAAATAAATTCCTTTCTTATCAGCAGCCACAAGAGTCAAATGTTTATTTTATCCAATTATTTAATCCTATCTCTTTTTTTAAAAAAAGGTCAAAACTGCAGGCACTAAATGTCAGACTGAATTATGGGAAACTTCCCTTCTCTATATCATCACTTCCCCCGTCCCCACTCTAATTTTATTAAAATGACTGTTTCTTCCTATGGAAAGAAAGAGATACCTTCAACTCAGAACGTAATAACTGATACAAATGCAGAATACACCCTAGACAACGACTCAAGGCATTCTTTGTGACATTTCCTGTTTTCTGATTAGCCATTACCTGCTTCTTTCTCAGTTCTGTGAAGGTCACTACTGTGGTAATTAACCTGCATGCCAACTTCTGAATAACATTTTCCTAAGAACTGAACAAGCACTCTTTGCCAAGCCAGTACACACCTTCTTGCACAGAACTATTTTCTTTACTGTTTGCCTACCAGACAGCGCGTTGGACTCTCTTGAAAAGGCTTGAGAGACACCATGACTCCTAAGACTGGATTTCTAAGAGGACCAGTATGATGGTTAATTTTATGTGTTAACTTAGCTAAGCTATGATGCCAGCTGTTTGGTCAAACACTAGTCCAGATGTTCCTGTGAAGGCATTTTATAGATGTAATTAACATTTACAATCAATTCTTTTTAAGTAAAGCAGATGACTCTCCATAATTCAAGTAGGCCTCATTCAAATAGTTGAAGGCCTTAAGAGCAAAATCTGAGGTTTACTGGGAAAGGAATTCTGCCTCAAGACTATAACATAAAAATCTTGCTAGTTTCCAGCCTGCTGGCCTGCCCTGTAGATTGCAGACTCAAGACTGAAACATCAGCTTCTACTTGAATTTCCAGCTTGCTGGTCTGCCCCACAGATTTCAATCTTTTCTGCCCCCAACAATCACATGAGCCAATTTTCTCCTCTCTATCTCTCTCTCTTTATATATATGTGTGTGTGTGTGTGTGTGTGTGTGTGTGTGTGTGTGTGTGTGTGTGTGTAAAATCTCCTCTTTTTTGCTTCTTTGGAAAGCTCTGATTAACATAACCAGTAACACCAGGTGTCCATGGAAGTAACATCTTCAATGGTGACACATTTTAGAATCTTGTGATCTGTAGTCAGAAGTGTTATCCATTGCGCCACTGGCCTCCTTCAAAAGTAACACATTTAACTACTTCCAAAGGGCCCCAGTGACCAGAGGAAGTGCTCAGTGGCGCTGGGTACAGTCCTGGTGGAGCAATCCTCTTACATGGCTCAGTTCCAGACCTCTGAGGCTCGCCTGGGGCAGCTGGCATGTGGGTGGTGACTGCTTCTCTCTGGCTGTCAGCCTGGCAAACACCAGCATCTGAGAGAATTTCCACAAGAACCAGGGGACAGAGAAAGCTCTAAAGAGGGCCAGCAGGACCCTCCTGCCCTCAGAACTTGAAGGTACCTGGCGGGGAGCTCAGAGACATGTGGCCCATTTAGGTTGACCTGGCTAAAGTATTTCTGACTTTGTTGTTTCCCAAACATGGCTGCCCTACTGGTCCAGGAGATGTTGCCAAACAGGTTTTAGGGGAAAGGCATTTTGTCCAAAAGGCAACTTGATACAAAGCAAGACTGTTTTGTACATTTCTGAAGCAGTCAGTGATATTGTTGATAAATGGGAAAGCCCAGACAGAAAGACAGGCAGGGTCACTGTTACACTTTCCACATCCAGTCCCCCACTGGCCTCCAGAGATGCCCTTTCAGGCATACAAGCTCTTGAATCAAAACCAAACTCCTCAAAAGCCCAGTTGACCTGAACAACCTGTACAGAATCTTCTTCCTAAAAGCTGACCCCGGTGAGTGGTCACATTCCAGCTCTGCTAACTGCTGGGCTGCAGGTGGAGGGAGTCAGGTGGGCCAGTCACGTGGACTGGCTGCCTCGGTGGAGAACTGTACCATAGGCCTCTTTCTTTGGTTTGTTTGTTTATTTTGCATGTGAGCATCCATTCTGTGCTGAGCACTTTAAACACATTCACCTCTAATCCTTACAAGGGAGGTATCAGAATCCCCATTTTTCAGGTGAGAAAACTGAGGTTCCATGATGTTAACTGACTTACCCAAGATCCTAAGCCCCTAAGAGGCAGAGCTGAGCTGCAGCCCCAGGTTGGCCTCGTTTCCAAACCTGTGCTCTTGACCACTTCCGTGGGCTGAGGGTGCCAGGTGACCTGCCACATTATCACCACTTACAGCTGAGTGACTGGGCCACTTACTTCAACTCTCAATATCTGGATTTCTTCATTAATAAATATTGGTACCTAATGCCCAAGAAAAATGGCTGCCATATATAGGGCTCATAATATGCCAGGGCTTTATATAGGTAACCTGTTATTATTATAACCCTTATTTTGAGGCACAGTAAAATTAAATAGCTTGTCCAGGGTCACCTGCTAGTAAAAAGCAAAGCAGAATCTGAATGCAGGCACCCTAGCTCCTAAGCCTCTTAACCTCTCCCATCCCTGGCTGGTATGTTTCTGAGGCATAACTTGCTAGACAATGAATTCCCTTCAGCAAATTCCCTTTAAACCCAGCCTGAGGAGATGGAGAGCTCCTAGAGTTTCAAAAGGGCCTGGCAAGGACTAAATGTCCTAGGCCTTAGTGTCCTATAAAAGGGAATGAAAAAGCCCACCTCCCACGATTGGGTTGAGGATCGAATGAGAAAGCATGAAAGTGCCTGGGATACAGGGGACACTCCTACGTGTTAGATCAGAATCATAAACTGCCTCCATCAGACAAAGGATCTAGTTCCTCTGCCTTCCCTGCCTCCAAGACATGCTATCAAGAGGAAAAAAAAAAATAGTCACAGAAAACAACTTTGAAAATAAGCACAAAGCACTGAGTTAAAATCTTGATCATTTGATCCTATCCTTCCCAGGCCACAACTTATAGCTAAATTAGGCTCAGTCTCACATCCCATAATTAATAATCTCTTTAAATGAACTTTTTACCATTGGCAGCAGTTTTAATCCACTGTCCTCTGCCCTCCTTCCTGGGCTGTGCGTGGCTTGGGCCTCTGGGCTCTTTAGTGGGCTATGCTGGTCAGTTGCTGCCAGTATGAGACAGAGCTGGGAATCGAGGATGTTTGCGGATTACTACCTGTTAGTGGGATGGGAATGGACAGTAGACTTTGGCAAAGGAGATCCAAGCACAACGAAAGCCAGACAAGCACGTAGCCAGCCGTGGGAACATGCATGGGACTAAGAGTCTCAGGACCAGGGTTCTAGTCCTTTCTTGCCTCTTCCTAGCTGCCCCGCTTTGGCCTCTCTGAGACTCAAGTTCCTTATTTCAAAAATAAGTATAAAAACAGTAGGTGTTCCGAACACCTGCAAGAGTTGTGAGGAACAAATGTAATCAAGCTCAGGAGAGCTTTTCATTCTGTAAGTACCCTGGGAGGAGGCCCCTTCCTCAAGCCATGTCATATAGGGGAAAGCCATCATAATGTGTCCAACACATGAGAGAAACTGGAGGACATTTGGAGCCCCAGACAAGTCCTCTGAGGCCAGAGGTGTCTGGCCCAAAGGCAACAATGCCCCAGGTCCTGGCATAGGTCTGACCCTTGCCCCCAGGATGACTTTGCCCAAGGCAGTACAATGGGAGATGGAGCCTGATCGTCATCCATAGGGATCTGAGCCCTGAGCCCCTGTGCATTATTATCCCAGGATGGGCCAAATGTAACAGCCTCAAGACACAGGGGTGGTACAGCCTCAGTAATGGGCATGTGGGTCCCAGATCCACCCAGAACCTGCTGTGGGACCTTGAACAAGGCAATCCACTCTCTCTCCAAGACTTGGTCTCTTCATCTGTAAAATAAAAAGCTCCATTTTCTGGTGAGAATTAAACAAATAAATACATGAGAAGCACTTAGAGCAGTATTTAATATCTAGTAAGCTCTCATCATCAATATAAAAGAGGAAAGAGGCAGGGACTGCTCGGGCAGTGAATTCTGACAATGAGGAGAGGTAAGCAAAAGGGAAATTAAAAAATTTTTAATAATGAAAGAGAGAAAGGAAAGGATTTTATTTCTTTTTTTTTTTTTTGGTATTGTATAAGCTATGCTATTGGGATCTAATAGGTAATGAAAGTAATAAAGCAGAGAACCGAGGTGAGGTGGAGACTCACTCTGCTATTCAAATATCAAATTTTTAATACTTTACATATACTGTAATAATTTCGAGTTTTAGTCTCCACTAATAAAACGGCTTCAACTTGATGATCAGAGGAACTGATTCACTGCTAAGCTATGTCAGCTCTGAGCCTCTGAGTCACAGCATGTCATAAAGGTTTTCCTTGCCCTGTGGAAATTCCCCCCAAAGGGCTGGGTTTTCTTTTTCTTCTTCTTCTTTTTTTTAAATTCTTTTGTTCTTGGTACACATTATTCCTTTTTCAGCTTGGTTCTAAAGGTCTCCAACACACTGGACAACTCAATTTGCTCAGAATGGGTGGGAGGCATTCACAGTTTGACTCGGCTGTTTTAGGCACAGGTTGTGTCTCTTCATCCATGAAGAACTCAGGGAATAACAGGGACTGCGGAGTCAGAGAGTCCTGAGTTGAATCCTGACCTGTCTCTACCTCAGTTTCCCTATGGGTAAAATGAAGATGATAATAATGCCTACCTCCTAACAATGACGTGAGGATTAAAGAAGATTATATACACGGTGTGAGCATAGTGTGAAGATTTATTTAACAAATGGTGGTGCTGGTATAGTAAGTGGGTGTCACTCAGGCTATCCACCCACGCCAGAATCTCCAGAAGACCTAAATTGCTATGAACATTTAAAGCACTTTCTAAGTGCTTTCTGTTTACTCATGATTATCTTTGAAACTATTCTCAGAGGTAGGGACTATTATTCTCTCCACTTTGCAGGTGAGAGTACTGAGGTATAGAAACACGAGGCAACACTGAGTGAGATGAAATCCTGGACTCTTAATTGCAGTGGCTGTTCTCCCACTCTCTGTGCTGTTCAATAAGGTCATCAATAACCACTCATGGCTATGTGCATTTAAATTAACTAAAATTAAATAATATCAATAATTCAACTTCTTAATTAGAGACACTGATGCGGTAGCTAAAGCAGAGTCAGAACCAAGTCACCTCTGTGGCAGCCCAAAGCCCCATCTGAGTTGCCAATTGCAGGGGAGCAGGAGTAAGAGACCCACTAAGTCAGCCAATGTACAGACAGGAAACGAATGCCGTGTGCAAGGAGGAGCAGAGGCATGAGGCCACACAGTCCCTGTGGGATGCCTCCCTGTTTGACATGATCTGGTTTCTCTGAGGCCCATGACTTGGATTCTGGGATATTTCCTTTAGCTTTAAGAGAAAAACAAAACAAAACAAACAAACCACACTTTACTTGAATAAGCTTGAGTGGATATGTGCTCCTTGCAATTAAACAATTCCTGACCTTGACTCTTTACCCTTCAGGTAGGACAACTGGGTAGGAAGGAAAGGACCTTAAGTAAATGAGACCACAGCCCAGCTTGGTTGAGGAAATGTCCCCCTTTTGACCTTTGAGAAAAGAACAAATTTGTCTTTCATATCACTTTCTATTTCCATGCCTTTCCTCTATCTCTTAGCAGCCTCTGTCCCTCTAGTGTCAGATAGCTGATGCCCTCTTGCTGGCCTCTTGCAGATCCACCCCACTCAGCCCTGTGCTCCCCAGCAGGGTGAACACGAAGGATGGTAGTTTGATGTCTCCTCAGAATAGTGTAGAGAAGGATGGTCTCATTAGCCTGGCCAGTGCAGTTTTTGTATTAATTTAATCAGGCTGCTTCCTTTGTATGTTTGTATTCATATTCCTTCCTTCTTTCTCATTCTAGCCCTGGAATAAGCTCCCTCTGCCCTGGAAAGCATTTGCCTCAACCAGTAAACCCTCTATTAGTTCCTTGACTGCTACCGCTGACCCCATGGACAATGTGGGGTTTTGGGGTACTGACACCATGTAGTCAAGAATCGGCCTATAAATTTTGATTTCTCCCAAACTTAACCACAGTCAGCTCTTTGCATCTGCAGATTCAACAGTATTTTTGATCTGTGGTACGAAATCTGCAGTTGGGAATGTGAAAATACTGTTTTCATTTTGCAGGTAGTTAAATCCAGGGATGGAAAACAGACAGGAAAGGCTGAAGGTATTTACTGGAAAAAATCTGGGTATAAGTGGATCCATGCAGTTCAAATCCGTGCTGCTCAAGGGTCAGCTGTACTAATCTGTCCTTCACAATGCTGCCTACTGTCTGCCCAGTGGTTTATGAACAAAGTACAATTCCTAATCACACCAGATTACTCCTTTGTCAACCCCACCACACGGGAAGCTCATGGCTCCCCGGCCTTTCTGTGCTGTTCCAAAGCCTGGAATGTCTTCTTCCCATTATTTCTGTCAAGTTTCCATTCATCCTTTAAGATTAAGTCAACTGACACCTTCTCCATGATGCTTTTCCCTCTTCTCTCAGTAGTTTTTATGACTATTCTAGTTTGTATCTCATTTTTTGTGTTCTAGCCAGGTGATTTCCTGGCCTAGAAAACCAAACCGTGTTATGTGTATTTTTCTAGACTTGACTTGATTCCTCACATACTATCTGGTGCATTGTAGGGCTCTGTAAAAGTAAATGTTATCAAATAGAAAAGGAAATTTAGAAATTCTTATGTGCAATTTTACATATATATTCATTTAATCCTGCAAGGTAGGTATTATTAAGAACACTGAAGCTGAAGATTTTAATTCATTTGTTCATGAGCATATAGGAAGTAAGGTATGGGAAGTGGGCTTCTCATTCAGGGCCCCTTGGCTCCCAAGCCCAGGGCCTTTGCATTCTAATGTCCAATAGGCTTTGCACCCTCATGCCTAATGCCAAGTTAGCTGAGAAGGCTTAAGGTGCCAGATGCCTAACCAGAGATTTCTGAGTGAAAACTCTGCTCAGATCCATTCAAAACACACCCCTACTCACCAGAACAGCTGTTCAATAGAAACTTCTCATTGGGTAAGGTGACTGTTGCCATGTCATGGCATATGCATTATGTATTATAGACCACAGAATGTTTCATGCATGAATTTTTAACATAAAAACTGGCAGCATCCCTTTTCTTGTCAGGATCAAGAATGAAAAAAGTTCTCCAACACTGATTTGCCCCTGAGTGTCACGTGCTAGGAATTGGTTATGCTCAGTGTTCAGGAATATGTGAAGTGTCCCTTTGCCAAGGCTCATCCACAAAGCTCCTGAGAGAATATCGAGTGTAATTCTTCTGAAAGAGGAGAGATTGGCTGACTTCTGATGGTCTCTTTTAGGACCAAGAATCAATGACTTCATTGCACTAAGATGTTTGCACCAAATCTCCTGCCAGCTTGTCTCTTCCATGGCCAACATTTAAAATGAATATTCGACAATTATATGATGACAATGGAAACTAGACTTTTGGTGGTGAGAACACAGATTTCAAATTGTAATGTTGCACACCTGAAACTTATATAATGTTATAAGCCAATTTTACCTCAACAACAAAATTAAATTAAACTAAACTAAATTAAATGTATATATTCGACATCAGTGATGTGACGGGTGTTGCAGAGGATATAAAAATCCCATGTCTTCCTGGCAGGGCCAAATCTCATAGGAATGCAGAAACTCACCAGTAAACCCAAACCAGACAAACGCCTTGGGCACATCTTGAGGGCATGCACGGAAGATTTGTTGTGGAGGAGGGAAAGAAAAACTAGCCATATTAATTTATTTATGAAAGGCAGTTGTGGCTTTGTAAATGACTGAGAGCCTGTAAAATATGCCTTTGAGAAATGTACCTTCGGGAATCCCGTGCTTCAACAGGGTGGGGCCACTTTCTTTAGGTGGTGAGAGTCTCCAAGCCCTATTCTCCCGGAAGTGATGGGAATGACTCAGTAGATTAAATACTATTGCCTTTCAGAATTCATGTATATCTTGGAGATATTGTCAGTTTGGTGGTCACCACAATAAAGAGAGTGTCATAAGAAAGTGAGTCATAATATTTTTTCTGGTGGAAGGTCTTGCCGTTAATTTATTAAAAAAAAAAACGTAAAATCTGTGAAGGACAATAAAGAAAAACACAAAAAAATGAGGTATGCCTGTACAATATAGAGGTTCTATGATAGTACCAACATGGCCTGATGGTCAATTTCAGCCCGTGAGAATCATCTTGACTAGTCTTATGATGCATCCTGGGTAAATTAAGGTGCACTTGCCAGCTGCTTTCACAGATGATGGTGAATGAGACCCACTGGATCTTTCTCCCATCATACATCACCATTCTTAAATGGATTCTCATACATTTTCTGCTTATTTAAAAGGTTACTTTTAAAAATTTAACTGTAAATTTTCAAACAGCAAAGCACTTTTTGCTAAGAATAGTCAGAAAAGTTCCCATTGCATAAATTATGGTCTTTGAGGATCATGACAGATCTACTTTCTTTCAGATAAGCCATTACAGCCCATTTTTCAAAAGAAGAAAAATATGATTCTCAGTGAGGTCAAGTGGTTTGTTCAAGACTACAAAGCTGATAAGCTCATTAGAGGGGGGTTCTAGAAATAGCTAGGATTTCACTCCAAAAACATGTTCAAATGAAATAAGGAGTATCTGGAAAATTAAGTAACAACACAACAATTTTTTGGTGACCATCTGGACAACAGCAGTAGCCATTCTACAAGATAAAAATCTGCACAAGACCTGAAGTGAGAGAAAATTCTGGCTGATTGAATGGATGATATCATAAGGACAGAATGTGAAAACTTATAGTTGCTCCTTAGGAGTGGCATGTTTCATCTGAATGCAATGTTGCCCCATTGTAAAAGCACAATATAAAAGTGCATGAACATTTCCTCTCAATTAATTTTTAAGAGATTTGACATAGAGGCAAGAAATAAGCCAAAAGGAAAATGGAAGTCAAAAGCAATACCCAACAAAACCATCTTTAAAAGAAAAGACAAGAAGAAAACACAAATACACACACATACATACACACACTAAGGCCAGGGAATCTGACTTTAGAAAGATTCACGAAGATATTAACTATAAAGATGTCCCCTGCAGTACTACTGCTAACAGGAAGTACTTGGAACAACTTACATATCTATAGCAATAAGTCAGGAAGAATTCAAATCAAACTGTTCAGAGTAGTTACCCTTAGGTAGTAAGAGTGGGGACAAAGAAAGGATAGAGGGGTATGATGAGAATTTCCACTTTTTAGTTGAATAATCCTTTTTGGGTTGTTAGTCTTATTTTTAAATGCAATATTTTCTATTTAAATTTTTTAATGTTATATTTTAAAAATTTTTTTAAGTAAAAAATCTGTTATGTTTGAGGGAATCACAGAGTCTTAAGAGTTGAGAGAGACCTTGGAGGTCTGTCTAAATCTAATTTCAGCCCGATGCACTTTCACAGTCTGGCTGTCTGAGTGATACTCAGAGGAGAATGGTCACACCTCTGGCTCACAGGCACTTTGTCATAAGGGAATCTGGTGCACCCCAAGAATGTGAAAAATATAAGCTTTGTAGTTTTCATAATGTACTCTCTCACTGCTAAATATCAATGCCATTCACATAACAGGGACTCTCGTAACCCCCAAATGTTTATACCAGGTCCTGAGAAATTCAGTAGCAACCACAGAAGGGGTTTGAACCTGAAAGACTAAACCAGTTGGTTTTCAGTGCAACACATTCCCAACTTTAGTGAAGCAGCAGCCTAACAGGGCCTCGCAGGTCTATATGGCATCACCATTAACATGTGCATTACTTGGGCATTCTTCCTACTATCTTTAAGTTTGAGAAGAATTGCTTATTGACCTTGACTTTTTATATACTCAAGGAGCAAAATTTTACATATGTCAGTAAACACAAGCTTTCTTCAATGCCACTTTTATCTTCTGTTCAGATTTTTTACATCTTACTGTACCCCACTCAACCCCACTCCACATCATGAACAACATCTGCCTTTGTTCCCTTTGATGGACATATCATGTTATGAGTATCCTCAGTTCTGTCAGAACTTAATGTTACTTAATTTCACACAGGGCTCAAAATTGGGAAGGGTTACCTGGAAAGGGTTAGCCATCACCAGGGTTTTAAACCACTGGAAAAGACTGACAGTTAGACAAATGCCATATTCATTACCATATCTGCTCTATCACCTAAGGCTATACCTTGTATATCTTGCTAAGAGCGGGTATTCAGTACATGGCCTGTAAAATGATAGAATCTTAAAGCCTGAAGGAACCTCAAAGACATCAGTTCCCATCATCCCATAGCTGAGAAATTTGAGACTCTGTTGGTTAAAACTGAGTCATCAGGTATTTTAGCTTATATCAGCCAGAGTCCAGATGTTCCTGCTCTGAGTTCAGAATTGTTTCTTCTGTCAGGTTGCATGTCAAATGAATGAATGACTTTACCACTACAACCAAAGGAGACTGGAAAAAGGACTAGAGTTAAAAATCTAGTAAATGTGATTGTTTGGAGAGACTATATTTGCCCAGTTTTAATGAAGTTTTCCACTTTCAATTGAGTGTTTTATGTTTATAGCCTTAGACATAGTTTCAGTCACTTAAAATATTTGATCAATGCATATCACTCCAGGCAAAGAACAGGTTGAATTTAGATATAATATTAAACTCTAATTCCTTTATAATCTATATGACTTGCCTTAAATAATGACATCACCAGACTTACCTCAACATATTTTTATATATCTTTACATGTCAGTGATGAAAGAAACAAACATTTCATGTTATAGCACGATTATGTAATAGCTTTAGGAAAACAGTTTTTAAACCTAACATATGTAAATGAAGTCTGATATGTCATGACTACATGATATTTATTAACCAGATCCTCAAACCACGTTGTCCTTCAAGAATCCAACTTATGCCCTTCCAATCTTTTATTTATTTATTTCTTACTAGACAACTATTTGGCAGCTTTGGGTTTCATTTCATTAATTTTCTTGCTCATCCTCATAGGTAGAGGTTTGAGAAGAGAAATAGGGAGACAAAATAGACAAAAGAAAATAGAAAGGCATAGATTACCCAGAAACTGGAAGGGAGAAGTAAGTAGTCAAGTTCCTGGAGGAAGGGAAAAATGTGGCGAGGTGTGGTCAGGAGGCGTGGTCAGGGAACCTGTGTCCATCAAGGCTCCCACCTTCTTTGCCCTCCCCTCTTATTCTCATTCCTCCTGCCAAGAAGCAAGATGGAAATCTTACCAATAATCTTGGACAAACAGAAAATAATAAAGCTCCTAAACCCAGATTTAGATACATTAATCCAGCCAAAACTGGAATCACTTTACAAAGCCAGGGGAAAGTGCCATCACACCAACCACTCCTGTCCCCGTCCACGGCAATTAAATGTCATAGAAAAATAACCTTTTGGAATTACAATAGGCCTTATAAAGATGATCTAGTCTAAACTCCCCTTGTCTGTTTTGCAGAAAAGTGCCATCCAGAGAAATGAGGTCACTTGCTCAGTGTCATTTAGCAAGACCAACTACAAGTACATCCCCAAACTTCAGACTTATTTTGTTCAGAGCTGTTTTCCTATGAGCAACTTCAGAAGTATGAAACATAAAAGAAAAAAAAAAGTCCCAACTTTGGAGAGATGAAGGACAATTACATAGGGGCACAAAATAACAGGAAAACAAGCTAATACAAAATGATAACTTCAGCTCACCTCTCAGTGACAAGGCTGCAAAGGGACAGTTTAATGGAGTAATGTTACCTCAGATAATTTAATTGCACTTTTTCCTCCTTTACCCATTTCTCACAGACAGAAACAATGAAAAAAATGCATATTACTCTTATTGTGAACCAACACAGACATTTTTGATACCTAGAATTTGAGGATTAACAAATACATTTTTCTCTCCAAGGACTTACAGAAACCACCTTATTAGAGTTAAAATAACAGGTCTCAAAGCCCTGTGGAAAATTAAATGCCTTCCACAGAAATCAGACCTTTCCCCTGACCTGAGCAGGTAACAAACTCCACATAAAGCTGGAGAAACTTGGCTTCATCAGTCGTCTAAACGCAGACTTTGAAAGAACGTGACTCCAGAAAACTAACATTCCCAAACAGAACTTGAGAAAAAGAAGAAAACTTTTCCTTACCCTTAAAAATAACAGAAACAATAGGATCCGGTTTCCCAAATTTCGTTTTGGGGATATTGCTGGCAGATTCCACAATCACACGAAGCATGACTCTCAAATGGGGAGAAAGCAAGTTTTCAGCAAACGAAGTTAAGGAGACATGGGCGCTGGAGCTGCGGGCCGCACCGCCCCTGGAGAAGAAGGCTCTGGAGGACTTCTGCGAGGAGGGAACCGGGAAAGGCAAGGGGTGGATCTCTGACGGATTATTTACTGAAACCTAGTGTAAACTGATATCCAAACTCCCAGCGTTTCCACAATGCCGCAAGCACTCACGTATGAATTTGGAAAATGTGGAAGTGAAAAGGACAAAACCGCAACTGAAAATTACTATGTGTAACGAATGAAACTGGAATGGTTGTGGAGGTAATAAATGTGGGCAGGTCAGGAGATCACTAAGACTCTGTTGGCTTTAAGCAACAATTTGTGAAATAAAATTGATTTCTGACACTGTTTTATTCTTTTCTGAGCTTCATGTAGTTATAAAACTTGTCATTTTTTTAAGAAAATTACTTTTGCTGATTCTTCTCTCACGCTGTGAACACACCCACTCAGCAATTGCTTACAGTTTAAAAAAATAGTTAAAGGGTGCCCCCTACTGTATGGCAGAGGAATAACTGAGTTTATTTCAAGCGAGCCCAGTACGGAGGCATTAATGAGTTTACAAAATTGTATATTGGGGACTGATTATTTGCTTTCAAAAAAGATTCACCATAGGATTTCTTTAGAAATCTTAAGAGATGATAACTGTGCACCTAAGTTTTTCTGGTCCACCAAATGCTGCTAACTGTCTTCAATAAAAGTGAAGAAGTGGCTCTTCACTCTTTCAGGAACTAAACCTGAGAAGTATCTTTCCTTCCTTTGTTCAGGAATAAAATGTATAGATAGTCAATGACACTTGTCAAAGCACAGTAAAGAATACTGTATTCAGGGGGAGAGGTACTATGCCCTATTGGCATAGGGACCACTGCGAAGGAATTTTGCAGTGAAAGGAAGCGATTGAGATCAACTCCAAATAGAGCATTGGCAAGTGGGCACTTAATAGCCAAGGAGCTGGGTGGGCGTGAGTAGATGGAAAATTACTAAGAGGAAACATCAGGGAGAAAAGGGATTCTGGCAAAACCCACCTAAGAAGATTCTTCCTAAATGAAGGTCAGGGTGACCAGAAATCACCTTGCGGGGTGGTAGAGGATGAAGAAAGCCACCAGTGAGGGTGATCAAATGCGGAGGGTGTGTGTGTGGGGGGGTGGTCTGGTTAACTTGACTTAGCAGGGTTCTTGTTAAATCTTACTTTTACTAAGAAGTGCACAGATGAGCCTAAGAGAAGATTCAGGAACCAAAAATTTTTGTCACTTAGAGAGTGTTTTAGGCAGTGTGCCTGTTGATTAAGATCGCTAGAGAAGGCCTAGGGTAAATAGGCAACTGGACCTGAGTAGGGGTCCCTGCTTCACTTTTGAGCTATGTGAATGTTCATGTTTATTAACCCCTCTCTTCTGCAGTTATCTGATCAGTAAAATGGAGGTAAATGTAATTTACTGGCACAAAGGAATAATTACACACATACACAACCAGAAGTTCATGCTTATTCATAATTTCATAGCATTGCTGTAATGCCAAGTTGGCCTTAAATCAGGATCTCATTGTGTTTTAGAGGAAAAGCTAAAACATAGGACTTCTTTTTGCTTTTGAACACAAAACCAAGAAGACCTGTCTGTAAGCAAACACTTCCAGTGCACTGAAAAAGTATATGGTCCACTGACAAGAATTCTCTTGTCTCAGTGAGTTTCTCAAAGGCTTATAAAGTAAACCTAAGGCTATATACATTATTGTATTTAGTGGACACACAGAGAGTTTTAGTGGAGTATAGACACATTATGTTTATTTTGTTTAGCTGGGTTTTATTTTTCCTTTTTATTGTGAAATACATTTGTAGAAAAATGCACATAACATAAATGTGACAGTAAAACATTAACATTAACAAGTAAAACATTTGTTTATTAACAAATAAACATCCAAGTCAAGATAGAGAATATTGCTAGGACTCCAGAAGACCCTCATATGTGCCATATGTCACATCTGCCTCCTTCCCCCAGAGGTAACCACAATATTGATTTTTATGGCTATAATTTCTGTGCTTTTCTTTATAATTTTTATGCAAAAAGAATTGTTTGTTTGTTTATAAATGCCTACAGTACCTGGTCTTCCTAGGTGATCTCCCATCCAAGTACTAACCAGGCCTGACTCTGCTTAGCTTCCAAGAACAGCCAGGATCAGGCATGTTCAGGGTGGCATGGCCATAGACCAAAAAGAATAGTTAAGATTTGCTCGATTATGACCTTTATATAATCATATAACAAAATGTACATATACGCACATACATATATTCATACAGTATGAATTTTTTGATATATTATGACATTTATAGAAATGAAATTATACTATACTAATTCTTTTATGTTTTACTTCTTTATATTACATTATATTACATTATATTGTGATTCATCCATGTAACACTATTTTGCTTAATTTCATTGCTCCATGGCATTTTGTTGTATGAGTATACCACATTTTATTAATCTATTCTACTCTTGATGGACATTGGGAATATTCAGAGTATGGGGCTATCACAAACAGGTTTATTCTGAACACGCCTATACATATTTCTTGCTACAAATGTGCATCAAGACATTTAGAGTCTACTCTATGAGTGGAATTGCCAGATCAAAGGAAATATGCATTTATTCAGAATTACTAGGTGATTCAAAACCCACAGTGGTTGTACTGTTTACACTCTCACCAGCAGTGTATGAGATTTCTTGTCCATATACTAAGCAATGTTAGATTTTTAAATGTTTACCCTGGTGAGTTTACAATATTTTATTTGAGTTTTATTTTGCATGTTTCAGATTACTAAATGGTTGGGTATCTTTTCATATTTACATTTCCTAATTTGTGAAGTAACTGTTGAAATGTTTTATTTTTTTGCCAAGTTCTTTGTATTTTTCCTACTAATTTGCAAGAACTTGTTTATGTGCTCTAAATTCTAGTCCTTTGTGGGTTCTAATTTTAATACACTTGAATTTATCAAATTTTCTTTATGATCAGTACATTTTTCTTATTAAGAAATCATTTCCTACCCTGAGATCATGAAGATATTCTTCAATATTATCTTCTAGAAGTATTTTGTTTCATCGTGCACATTTCAATATATACTATACCTGTAATTTATTGTCATGCAAGGTAAGTGGTCATATTTCATTTTTCCCATATGAATATTCAATTGATTCAGTACCATTTATTGAAAATTTTGTCTTTTCCTCAAACCTAGGTCATATATCAGTTGTGTAAATGTTTGTGAGTCTGTTTCTATGCCCTCTATTCTGTTTTATTGGCCAATCTCTACACCAAGACCACTGTGTTTTAATTATAGCCTTACAAAAATTTCATAATAAGATTTCAAGCAAATCCTTCCATCTTGTTCTTTTCTTCAAGTGTCTTGGCTATTCTTGCATTTTAGTATATATATTAGGATCAGCTTATCAAATTACAAATATTTTAAAATATTGGAATTCTGTTTTAAATTGCATTAAACCTATAAATTGATTTTTAAAGAACTAATGTCATTAGAAGTATCTCAACCCCAAAATATACTGCATCACTTTATTTACTTAGATTTCTTTAACATCTCTCAGTAAAGTTTTATAAAATAAAAGTTTTCTGTTGGTTTTTGTAATTAGCCTTTTTAAGATTAAAGACATTCTTTTAATTCCTACTTTGATAAGAGTTTTTAAATAAAGTTCTCCCATTTACCAAATGGTTTTACTTTATTAAGATATATTTATTATATTGAATATGGTGAATTGCATTCACTTTCTAATATTAAACTAACTTTGCATTCCTGCAATAAACCTAACTTGGTTGCTATAAGTTTAGGCTTTTATATTGCTGAACTTGTATTGCTAATAGTTTTAACATTATGACTTGCATCTATGCTTATGAATAAGACAGACTTATAGTTTTCCTTCCTCAGTTTGTCTTTGGTATCAAGGTTATGTTAACATCATAAAATGCACTGAGGAATGCTGCTCCCTATTTTCACATTATTTATAAAGGTTTGTAAATTTGGAATTATTTCTTTTGTTAATTTATTTTATAAGTCATACTTCTATTTATTTTATTATATATATATATATACATATATATATATATATATTTTTTTTATTGAAGTTCTGATTCAATTTTCCCCCCACCTACCTCTCCCCTTTCCCTTCCTCCCACCTTCTGGTAACCTCTATTTATTTTAAAGAATCAAGGTGAGATATAATGTGCATGTTAGCTAATGCTGTGCTGGTGATCATTTTGCAATATATAAGTGTATCAAATTAATGTGTTGTACGACTTAAACTTACACAATGCTATAAGTCAGTTATATCTTAATAGAGCTGGAAGAAAAAAAAGAATCAAGAAATTTTACTAGGTTTGCTATAAAGTTAGTGTTCACCTGTCTTCACCTTCAACATTTTCTATCAGCATTTCTGTTCCCAGAGGTTCCCACTTTCAACTCTTTTATCTGGTTGTTTGGATATTTATCTCCAAATAACATGCTTTTATTTATAACTTTATATTTTCCAGTTTGAGGAATTATCTACTTATTTCCTAACAAGGAAAGGGAAACTTAACTTTATTTCACCATTCTTGAATCCACTCACATTTCCTGTATCCTATCCACACAACATAGATACATCATAAATTTGTTTAGGCCAAATGTTTACATTATTGTTACTATATTAACACTATTTACAACTGAGCTATGAAGTATACTATGATGTGCTTTATACATTTTGATTTTTTTAGTTAATACCTTATTGTTGCTTTTTGTACTTTAAATTCTCCTCAAATTGTTTAAATCTCTCAATATGTTCAAATATACTAGGTGTTATATCAATTTCATCTTCTTAAAGAAACTTCTCCCCGCATCTTCTGTATAGCTCTGATCTGTGATGGATTTGCTCCAGAGCTACTGCATGGCTGCTATCCTGGGGCTTCCCTTTGCATCATCTATCCCTTTGCATCTCTCTTATTCGAGATTCCACGGCCTCCTCTTTCTTGGTTTACTTCCTTGTATTGGTAGAACATATACCTTTCTTGTTTGAATGGCTTTATTCTACTGTCATATATAATTGATAGTTTGGATGGAACAAAATTCAAAACTGTTTTCTCTCATAAAAGTATTATTCTGTTGTCTTTTGGTTTTCCATGTAGCTCCCCCTTCTCTAGGAGAGTATGTTATCAGGTGACTTGTAGATGTGGTCATAGACCTAGCTTTAGTGGAATATAAGAGTATGGTGTATGCTGCAATACACCACCAGATTCCCCTCAAGGAATGAAGAATTTATTACCCAGAGCTGCTGGGAAAGATGCCAGAAAAGTCTCTCCACTGTCAGCTCTCTTTAGGATGCCCACACTGAAGAAAACTGCCTTGTCCAAGGTCATGTTGCCTTTCAGGAACAGTTTAACTCCAATGATTGATCTATGCAGAAGTATAAAGGCATGTCCTCCTTGCCCAAGTGGTGACAATCTACTGGGCCATCCCAGTTCTTGGGCTCCCCCTGGGATCAGCTAGCCTTAGCTGATCCCATGGGGGAGCCCAAGGACTACATTGAGACTATATCACTGAAAATCCTGCTTCCTTCTTCTTCTATGGTATTGGTCTCAAAAATACTTCCTAAAATTGTCCTTCACACTTAATATTTATCTCAGAATTTTTCCCTGGAGAAACCAACCTGTCATAGTTGCTGCCAGGAGTGGTCCAAGAAAGCAGATGCTAAGATGGGATTTGAGGCTCAATCATTAACCACCTAGCTGGCAATGAGGACCCATCATTGGTGGTAGGTGGAGCTGTGATAGTCCCTGGCACAATGCAACTGTAAAAAGTATCACCAGTGGTGAACTGAGCTGGTATACCAATGGAAGGGAATGCATTAGTTAGTGCCATGTGCCAGGTAGCTGACAAATATGGAGGAAATAATAACTGTAAGGATTTGGATTTCGGTAGCTATTGCTTAATTCAATTGATACTCTAGAAAAGGGTAACAAAAGGTTGAGAATGTTGATCAGCAATAAAAAGCTAAGAATAAAAGTCAGAGGGGCCTCCCTCCTACAGCAGGAGGGTGTGAAAAGCTTGGGATCAGAACTAGGACTTGGTCATAAAAGAAGCCAAGCTTCAAAGAAGATTAAGCTCCTAACCAATACATTCTCCTATGACAACGCAAAGGCTTTGCTTGGGAAAGAATAGGAGCCTGATATATGGAAGTCTGGATTGATGCCCTTGAAAATCTTGAATCTCAAGCTTCCCCTGAACTCTAAACCTGCAGGAGTAGCTTGCTTCTCTCTATTAAGGACAAGCACCCCTCTAGCTTGCCTGGAGATGATGCAAAGGCCTCTCCTCTGCAGGACAACTTGTTCTCCTCTCCAGATCTGCCTTTACCTCCCCACCTGGCCATTAGACCACTATCTAGGGTTAAGTCCCAACATAATTCTGCTGAGAATGTGTTAGTTCTGCTGAAGACAGAAAGGCATAACAACCTGAATCAACTACAAGACACAGCCACCGTGTCCTGGCAGGTGATGGAAGAGTACATATGGGACTGTATTCTAAGGGTGTAAGATCAAGGGGCAGTGCAGAACATAAATTTGGATAAAAGAGAGTTTATCAATACAGGTGTACTCTCTTGGGATACTGGATTTCACATGCGGCAAGTCTCCTGGAAATGGTGTGACATACTGCCAGGATTGCTCCTAGAAGCTTGGACAAACAGTAGACTACCTTAAGTATAGGAGAAATATCTGAATTTCTCTAGCAGACAGATTAAAATGCTCAAAAATGTGGGCCTTATAGAGTGGATAAACTGTGTAAGATGAAAAAATCCATAAGATGACTCTGTCCTGCAGAGCCTGGAAAACATATCATTTATCAAGGCAATCATGTGTCAGATATAAATCTATAAAGTTCCAACAAACACTATTAGAAAAACACTTGAGAAATATTTCATTTTTGGAAAAAAGATGTAAGATTAAAAGTTGAGCTTAAGAGTAAATTAACACAGTGATCAGCTAATTATTCATAAATATGTTTGTTTGTTCAACAAATACTTGAGCATCTGCAAGAACTGTGTTTTGAGTGCTGGGGCTTCAGTAGAGAATAAGACAGCACTTGAAAATTCCTTGGCTAGTGTCTCACATCTATCATGTACTGCTTTTAACAATGCTGGGAGCTAGGACTCCTGGGTTCATCTTTCTAGCTGACTAAGTTGAGGCATAGAAAAATTAAAAACTTAAGCCAGGAACCAAACCCACTGTTTTCTGAGTACTGCTCCCTTTCCAACTTTCTCTCAGCTGAGATCTCATATTTTGCCATTTCATTACTCTTTACCTTTTTTTTTTTGTCAAGTAAATTCATGCATTAGTCCATGTGAGTAACCTTAGGCCTGTCCTGGAGCATTGAGGCAAAAAGGACAGAGAAAGGAACTATTCAGAGAGGAGATACTTGGCAAAAAAAATCTAGACATGAGGAGCAAAGTAATCAAGGTAGCAAAGAGGATTTAGCAGACAAGAAATGAAGATAGATTCATAATATCTTATTCTAATTCCAGTTTTATAGAATCTTAGGTATTATCAAACAGCAATTGCCAAACTGACACCCACAGAGGGTCCATTATTAAGATCTGTTTGCTGAAATACTTCTTTAAGAATTATTTTGGCTGAAAACTAAAACACTACTTTTAATAGCTTAATTATAGAGTTTTGCATAGTGATAGATGCTATTTTGAAATAATATATAGTATATTTAAATTTCCTTCTTTAAAAAACAAAAATGCCTGGCAGCGACTAAGTAAGTCTACATGGAGGGCAGGAGAGAATAAAGTATTTTGTAACATTCTGCACCATTATATTGTCATTGTTCAAGGACATTGGAAGAGCTGAACATATGACAGGAATAAATCTGACCTTCTACAAGTATTATTATAGTTTCTAAAATAAAACTAGAGAAATAGAATAGGAAAAAGAAGTGTTTTAAGTCTTGTGCTCACTTTTATGAAAAAATGTAATGTTTGACAGATAAACACCTGGTGTCAGGCCTAGCCTATAACTTCCCTAGTAGAAGGTTATTTTTGCTTTAAGCAAGACCTATCCATTGTTTTTGTGCATCTAGGTTAACACACCTTTTTCAGATCCCTGGGAAGAATAACCACCCTCAAGAGAGCATGTGATCTTGTTAAGGATCCTGTAATCCAATCATGGAGATTTCCCTGCCTTGTTTTCTAATCTTTCTTCTACTCTCTCTTTAATTCTAAATGTATAAAAGAAACTGCAAACTGTGATTCTGGAAGCATCTGTTGAGATCTTCTTGCCAGACGTGTCCTGTTTGGCTCAAATAAACTCTAAAAAACTCTTATAAAAATTCTCTACAGGTTTGGACATTCTTATGTCAACAATTTTAATAACTCCACAGAGTGAAAATTAAATTTTAAAAGGAGCTAAAACAGGAAGATCAGTCAGTGCCCAGATAGCTGTTCTCTACAAATAGAATGTACCCTGAGTCAAGAACCAAGTCAGGAAATATTACAGACTGGCTAATAAGAATTCTTCCATATGAGTTTAGCCAACCAGAGAAGATATCCAATCTGTTAGGCTGTTACATTTTTCTCTGTAAATGTATAAAGTTGAATTTTGACTCTTTGTCCTAGGATTCCTTGGAGTAAACTATCAACATCAAAGCACCACCACCTTGTAAGGCCTTGTGCTGCAAACTACCAGCTACTCGCACTTCATGCCAGGCACCTATTTGGGAAGAACAAACATTGATAACATTGATTTTCAAGTCTAATGACAATTACAAAATTAAAGCTACCAGGCTAACGAGCATCCTTCCTGCTCTTCTTCCTTAGGTATCCCCAGTCACAGGTGTTGATGTAAGAAGTTTCCAAACCTATAGAAAATTTTTATGAGTTTAATTAAACCAAAGTGACAACATTGCTAGAAAGCAAGAACTCAAATGCTTGGAGAATGACAGTTTTGCAGTTTCTTTTATACATTTGGAGTTAAGGAGGGAACTCTGGAAGATTACATGAAGGTGGGAAAAAGCAAGGTACAGGATAGTTAAGATTATGTGCTCTCTTGAGGGTTTAAAAGAGAAGATTACTTAGGCATTTCAAAGTTGTATTAACCCAAGAACAATGGACAAGGCTTGCTTAAGGCAAAGAAGTTATATGCCTGGGGCACGACTGCTTACCTGACCTGTCCAGTTAGGAATTTATGATCAGAGCACCCTGTGAGGTTACCTTCGGTCATTGGACTTGTCAGATTCATTATGGAGCTCCAGGGGGAGCTCCTGCCAGAGGAGAAGAACCTGGGGAACAGATGCATAGGTGAGGTGTCTGACCCAGCAGTCACAGACATTAGGTCCCCAGCGGCAAGCTGCCATCCCTTTTCACACAGTCCCTTCCATTCCCTCTCTTCTTTACTCCCCATCTGGCTCAAAACTGAGCAGGGGGATTCCCCCTCTCCTAAAAAAATCATTGTAAATTTCTATGGAAAATTATTTTGCCCTTGACTCAACTCTGGGCAACGAATAACATTCACATCCTCAATTATCTTTTGCCCTGATTTCCTCCCACATTAATCCCATTTGATATTTCACCACAACAGACATGAGAGAGCTGTTTTCTTCACCATTCCATCAGAAATGTGAACTCCCTGGAAGCAGAGACAAAATTTTTATCTTCTTGCATCATATAAAAAAAGTATTTAAAATTCTCTACAAGTTCTCATCCATTTTATTTAGTAATGTAGAATTCTGTTGCTTTTCGTGTAATAATGGCTAACATCAATTAAGCATTTATCAAATGCCAAGCACTGTACATGAATTTTCTCATTTAATTCTCATAACCACCTTATAAGGTAGGTATTATTATTTGCATCATTAAAGATCAGGACACTGAAGATCAGAGAGAGTAAATAACTTATTCAAGATCACGTAGGTAATTAGAGGCAGTCAAGAGTTAAATTCAGTCCTAATCTAGAGTTTAACCAGTGTGTCACATTGCTTTCCTAGAATGTTTTGCTACTATATCCTTTTATCTACTGTTTTAAATCTCTGGTGTTTATGCTTGGTCTGAAAGGTAGGCCCGGCCAAACACATTCTGTGCTTTTTTAGCAATAAAGTCCTCAAATGGCTAACCAGGACCTAGACTTGACGGATCGATAGCTCTTAAGCCATAGGGCAGCAACCTGGAGCAAATGCCTGACTCGCTTCCTCTAGGGTTCAAGATCTGTTTTCAACCTGGGCGTTCGTGTCAGTTCTCTCACCTGCCACACTTCCCATTGCTCCACCCCAGAATTTTGTCAGGATAAAGGCTCAACCCTAGGAAAAGGCAGGGAGGCTGTGCTTCCTTGTGGAACCCACTTTTCCCGTTTTATACAGCGCGGAAACCGGTACTTGAAAGTGCGAATTATGCTCAAGGACAGAACGAGTTAGTTCTAGGTCACAGTCACTGGGTTTACCTCACTGAACACAGAAATTTGCTTCATCCCCAGAGCGGATAAACACAAGTGAGCTCCTTACAAAGAAACACTGAGCTTGCGATCTGAACCCTGAGAGAAACCAAGAGAAAGCCCCAGAACAGTCTGCTTGCTCGGGGAGGAAGAGGTCCCATCCCCACCTCATCCTGTCTGGGTTCCACCCTCATCCTGCATTCAGGTTCCGGGCCCCGCCCCTTAGGGGCTTCAGCCAATCGAGGAACCGCAATCCCACCGCGCGTGCAGCCCCTCCTTTCTGCCGCTGCGTCCCCGCCGGCAGTGACGTGCCCCGCCCCGCAGCCGCGGGATTCAAACTCCCGGAAGCGGCGTTGCACTGTCGGTGTGACTGAGACGACGCGAACGCTGCGCTTTTAATCAGGTGCTGGCTGTCCTTGGGGAGGGGACCGCTAAGGGTGGCGAGGGGCGGCCAGGGCCCGCAGCCCCTGGGCAGGGCCGGACCGCACCGCGAGGAGGGTGGGATCAGTGGGCAGATCTTGTCGGCTTGGACTTAATCTCTGCCCGCTTTGATTTAAGTCTCTTTGCCTGGCTTTCACTTGGTGCCTGGCACCGGGTTCGGAGCCTCAACGACCGTGGTTGTTTCTTTCTGGTCTTTCAACTTTGCGGTGGGTATTTCCATCCCCTTAGAGACAGACTCAGAGAAGCCAGGGTCTTTCGTTAGTACAGCATTTTCCCCATTACTAAAAGCACTTTCATGTCTATTCCGCAAACGTCTTCATTTTTAGAGGTGGGGAAAAAAGTGCCCTTTTTTGCACGTTTTCTTTGCCTGTCTGTCTCCCCATATGATATCTTATGTGAGAATATTGTAAGATTTGCCTCCACTTGTAGACGACATGCCCTGTAAAAGGTGCCTTTTGAAGTTTGCTGGATAGAAATGTTTCTTTGATCACCTCCTGTCCAGCATGTTTTAGATCACTTCAGCCACTCTGTGAGTATTTTTTGACCATCTGCTGTTAGGCACTGTAGATGACAAAAATAACTCATTCAGTTCCCACTTCCTCTTCCATAACCCAGTGGTTTGGCTATATTAGTTTTCGATAGAAAGGGTCTTCTATTTAGCAAATAGGTTATTAGACATCAAATCTAAGATTTGACCTTTTAAACTCACTTACAAAGTATAATCGTATTTTTATTTTTACAATTTCAGAGATGTCTTCCAGAAGTCCCAAAGATTTAATTAAAAGTAAATGGGGATCAAAGCCTAGTAACTCCAAGTCAGAGACTGCATTAGAAAAATTTAGGGAAAAAACTGCAGCCTTACAAGCATCCATGGATGAAATCACAAGTGGAAAAGGAAAGCTGACTGATAGAGAGAGGCACAGACTTTTGGAGGTAAATGGCTTTACAAACCCTTTAAATTGTGGTAGGAGATGAGGAAGTATTTTCTCAATATTGGTATAATGTAGTTTTTCTGCTCATTAAATGTAAAAAATCAAATATCATTTCAAAGTGTTAAATGGAGTTCAGATTTTAACATGAATATTTAAAATTCCACTGTATCATGTATATTGATAAATATTACTGTGTTCCAAGTAATCTTTGTTTTCAGGATTTTTGAGGTAAAATCATTACATATATTGTCATTTTGTGTTCTGTTACACTATATTTCAGATTCCCTAATTTAAAATTCGTTATGATATAGTTCATAAAGTAGTTAGGAATTTGTTAGAACTGGAAGTTTTTAAAAAGTTATCATTAATTTGATTTTAATTTATTTTGTATAAGTACTTTAATTTTTCATAGTTAGAAAATAAATGACCTTTATTATTTAGTATTATTGGATCTCTTTGACTTCTATTTTATAGGCCCATCATAAAACTGGATGATTTATTATTTTTAACAACACATATTGAGGTAAATGCTTGTTCAAGCATTGAGAAATGATCTATCACCAATTCTTAGACATAAAGATTATTTTGCAGTCTGGTGAAGGACTCTTATAGCTTCCCTGAAAGATCTCTTTCCAGTTCATTCTGCTTTTGATGAGCACTGGTTGTCAAATTTCTGTTCCTTTATAATCAATTGAAATTAAACTTCTTTAACTTCTACCCTTTTGTTCTAATTGTACCCATAAAAGCTATATAAAGTCTGTTTTTTTATCCAAGTGACAACTTTTCAGATATTAAAGGAAATCTTGCTTCTTTTCTGTAGAGCAACCCATTATTCTTCAACTGTTCTGGCTTATCATCCTGGTCATTTTCCTGAACACTTGGTATTGTGTTCATATCCTTTCTGAGTTATGGAACTGGTATTGTAGACAGTGGCATATACAGGTCGAAGCGATATTATTTTCACTGATCTAGATGCTTTACTCCATAAAAGCCTAAAATTGTGTTGGCTTTTTTTTTTTTAACTGTATCATATTACTGCTTTATCTTAAGCTTATAGCTGACTAAAATCCCTTCATCATTTTCACAAAACCATCCCTGTTTTATAATTGAACAACTGCTTCCTCCCATGCAAGTTTTTAGTTTTATGATGTTTTTTCCTTGCTAGCATGTAGTCATTCTGTTAACTTCTTTTATTATCTCTATTGGTACTTTCTTATGGCAGAAGCAGTATAACAAGCATGCCTTCTTTATCTTGAAAATTTATTCTTGAAAATGTTGAGCACTCCTTTGTGGCTCACCTTCTAGAATTTATAACAAATTATTTATTAAGAAAAAGTGAGTTAGTGAATGCATGTTTATCCAGCTATGAATGTTCTGTAATTTTAAGGTGTTGCTTCAAGGTCATCAGTGAGCATGTATCACTTGTGAGACTATTTTTAGCCTTTATGATTATTAGAACTGGTGGGATAGAGTGATGATTTTCAGATACTCATGTGAAAGCCAGCTTTCTTTCACTGCTGTTGACAGATTTGGTTTCTCCTTCCTGTGTTTATTTGTCCCATTCATTTTATATATATCTTGACTACAGCACTTAGAATATTGCATTATGTGTTGTTTACTTCCCCGAGCTCTCTGATCATAAGTCCTTGGCTTCATCTTTTTTTTTGGCCATAGTATCTAGGATAATGCTGACTTGATATATAAATGCTGGTTGTAGTATACTGTTTACTTTCATGTTTGACCTGGCTTTGCCCTAAGATTCTTCTTAGTTTATATGTAGAAAATTCGAATCCTCGAAGCTGAGAGAGAGAAGAATGCTTATCAACTCACAGAGAAGGACAAAGAAATGCAGAGACTCAGAGACCAGCTGAAAGCCAGATATAGTACTTCTGCATTGCTTGAACAACTGGAAGAGAAAACAAAGGAAGGTGAAAGGAGGGAACAATTATTGAAATCCTTGTCTGAAGAGACAGATGTATTGAAAACACAGTTGTCTACTACAACTGCAAGACTTGCTGAACTTGAAAGCAAAGCCAGTACACTTCGTTTATCACAGGTACTAATTTTTTTAAACCCAGATTTTTTCCTTTCTGATACAATTGTAATTCTTACGAAGAATGAGCTTGTTAAAACATGCTTGTCAAATGGTGAAACAGTATAGTATACTAACATTAATTTTTTTTAATAGCCCGTAACCCTCTCCCTAAACAAAAATAGTTAATGTGGCTTCCTCCATGCCCCATTGTTTTGCCCAAAAGAATATTCACAATACAGAATCCACTGTGTATCTCAGATAGCCAAGAAGATTTTGTTGAGCTCTTTTCTCTGTAGTTTGTATAATGAAAACAGTGCTTCATTTTTTATTTTTTATATTTGATATACACAGTTCCAGTAGCAAGTATGCTTTCCCCAATTACATGGACTTTTTCTCCCCCTCTTTTGTTTTAGAGTCACTAGCGTAGCAGAAAGATTTGTAGGTAGGCAAACCTAAGTTCAGATCTTGGTTCTGCCACTTGCTAGTTGTATGACTGAACAAATTCCTTAACATCTCTAGCCTTAGAGATAATGCTAGAATTCACCAGAACTCTTTCCTAAGCCTTAGTGTTCACATTGGTCAAATCAGGATAAGAATATTGGAGATTAAATGTAATAATATATGTAAGTTGCATAGTGCCTGGCACAGTAAGTTTTTAATAAATGGTTTCTTATTGATCAGACTTTTGATTCTTTTGGAAATTTGGACATTTGAATAATACTAGCACTACAGCTATTAATACCAACCTATAGAAGAAAATCTGTAGCTTTCAGATATAATATCTCAATGTTAAGGGTCTTTGTACTTTATCTCCCTTTCAGGGTGGGCAGAGTGATCAGAGCTACACATTTATGTGTAATCTTATAGATGGATAATTGAGTATTTCTGCATATGAGTTCAGAAATGTTTTTCTAGAGAATGTCTACAGAGCTGAAACTCATAAAACATTACAGTTAGATCCAAAGTGGGTGATTAAACCTTTAAAGCTTAAAAATTACTTTCTACACCTTTGAAGATGGAAATGCAAATCTTAGTAGAAAGGCTAATTTTAAAAATCTATTATAATAATTGTGTGGACTATCTACTAATAATACTTATATTAGTCAGCATGTCTAATTGCTATAAAAACAGCCTTCAAATCTCTGACTCTTATACAACAAATGTTTATTTTTCCCTCACGTCACAGTCTAATGAAGGTTGGAGTGGAAGGAGGCTTTGTTCTAGAGTCATTCTGAGATACAGATTTCTTGCTCCCCTGTCCCTTTTGGTGGAGTCCTCCACCAGATTCTCTGTATGCAGCAGTGAGCTAGAGAGAGCATGCAGAGAATTGGAGGCTTTAGAGCCAGGCCTGGACTGGCATATTTCACTTCTGCCCACATTCTATTGGACAGAATTCAGTCTCATGGCCTCACTAACCACAGGGAAGTCTGGGAAACATAGTCTACAGTACGCTCAGGGAAAAAAGGAAAAGGGGTTTGGTGAACTCTCTCTGTCATAGTTTCCATCTAGAGAATTAAATTGAGAGAAAGAAAGGGCTACATATTAGAATCAGTATCTAGAGTACCATCAGAGAAAAAAAAAATATTTTGAGCTTCCTTGCCTGCATTCACTTAAGTCTTTTTCCTTAGATCTGTTAAAAGATTGGAATACACTTTTTCATGTGTTTCATTGGCTAGCCTGTGTACCTAACCACCTACTTCTCTTTTTTCCCTATGAGAAAATGAAAAAAAAGAAGAGAAAAATTATGTTTTGAGTTCCATATAATCTATATGAAATAATAATACTAATACAAATATAATTTTAGAAAATAACTTTTATCTATTTTCCAGATTTCATTTAAATAGTTATTTTTGTTTTATCTGCTTTTGGTGAAAAGTGCTAGGCTATTCATGTGCACTGAGGGTTATTCTGGTGATCCTGGAGTCCAGAGGACTTCAAATTAGATATGAACTCTCCAGGTTTCCAGTCCTCATAGGACACTTCCAGAAGATCTTAATTCTTCTCCGGTACTGTTCATCTGCATGAGGTTCACTAGCATATACTAGATCTGGATTTGGGGATGCCCTTGTAAAGTATGCTGTATTATTATTCAACTACATATAATGAAGAAACTTCTTTTATTAAATTTATAAATTTAGGAATGTTAACTAATATTGGTTTATTTACAGACTGTAGCTACAAGCTGCTTCAACTCATCAATGAGTAATATTCATGAAATGGAAATACAGCTGAAAGATGTAAGTTCTTTTTCTTTTATTAAGTTATAGATAAAGAGGACTAATTCTGTTAAATTTCATGGAAATTGACAGTGTTGATGCTGTGACTTGAAAAAATCTGTTGAGATGGAGCACTGAGTGGTTTGAGATTATCTCTCTAGGTTGCTATCTTTAAGTCTCTTTCTAGGTGTTCAAGAGGGCCAGTTCCTCTAAGCATGGTCCTGTTAGGCTAGAAAGCCCTAGAAATCTCAATCACTACCAGATACCTTAATAATAACCCTTCTCCACCTAAATCTAATTTGGCCTACCATTTTTTTGAATTATAATATAATTTAATGTATAGATTTTTTGTTTATCTATGTAAGATGTAGTTTGAAATTCTGCCATTGGAACCAAGACTTGCTTTCATAGTTTGAAAAGGAAATACATTTTTGTATACTCAATACTTCTTTTCTCTAAAATTTGATATCAGGTTATTTTAGATATATGGTAAAGCCATACGTATTATTTTAAACTTACATCTTGAGTGGATTGGTAAATTTCTTTGAGAATTAAATAGATTGAGGCCACAGGGACTAATTACAGTGTATTTTTTCAAGCTTTAAGATTACATATACAAACTATGATATTCTTTGGTAGGTATTTTGATTCCAGAAATATTACTGGCATGTGTCTATCCTGATCTAAGTATGCTCTTAAGATTCCTGTTTTATTTCACCTAGCAAGTGTACCTTCAGGTTTATTTAATCTTCAAAAGAAGAATTTAAAATCTGTGGAGTGTCTATGTAATAGGGTACTACAGTACCTTTATCAAAGTGATTAGAGGTAACTAAAATAAAGAAGAAACATAGTTTTTAAATAACTATCAAAATAAGTTTTTGTGTGTCATATATTATCTCCAGCATTTAGAACAGTTGAAAAAATGACTGACTGCAGTCTTGTGGAGTTTCTTGATTTTTACTAGTGTCTCTTTTAGCAAAGTACCTGAAGATATATGCTATTTTCTTAAACTCATATGTAATTTTTAGGCTTCTCAGCACTTACTGCTTCAAATATCAACTAAAGTTATTTTTATATGATTCTTTTAATGAAATTAACTTTAAAATGTTATGCATTTATACCCAATCTTTTTATTCTGTTCTATCTTTCCAGCTTATTTAAGGATTTCATTGTACTTCTCTGCTCTATTTACCTTCAAATGGTGATCTAGAGTCAGTCAGTGGAGCCTCTTAGACTCTAACATACATATGAATCTAGGGGATCTTTATAAAATGCAGATTCTGATTTCCTCATTATAGGTTAGAACCTGAGATTCTGACTTTCCAACAAGCTTCACCGGCTTCTGCAGCAGCTGCTGCTGCTCCTCCTGCTGGTGGTTCCAGGACCACCCTTTAAGAACCTGTCCCCTTGGAGAATTGTATGTATAATTGGAAGATTTAGGGAACAGTGATAGAGAAATCTCACTCCCCATAGTCCACACACTTACATTATTTGGCTTTGAGAGCTCAGCAGTTCTAGACCCATACCTTTCTCAAAGCTCCCACAAAACTTCCTGTAGAAGTTTGCCTACCTACTTTAAGAGTCAGTGTTTGTTATGCTAAAAGAAGCCATGAAAACCTAAGTTAACCTTTCTTAAGGCCTAGCTATATCATTCTTCAGCTACCATTTCTGTCTGGCTGACATTTTGAGATAATTACAGGAGTTAATGCTGTGAACATTGTCTGATGTCAGCAGCTTTCAAACTAAATCAAAACAAATAGCTAAAGGCAGTTTTCATAGGCATTCTTCATTTTAAGAAATGTGATTTTTAGACAACGGCTTTAGGGAAGATAACTGTTTTAAAATATTTTATTTGGAAAAAAAATTAAAATTTACAGAAAAGTTAGAAGAATAAAAATGCTACATAGAACCCCATATACCTTTTACCAAAATTCAGTCATTGTTAACGTTTTTCCCATTTTGTGCTCTTTCAATCCCCACCCCCTCACACACATACAGTAACACAAAATATTTTTATAAGAAACATTTGAGAGTGAGTTGCATATGTCCACAGCCCTTTAAGCCTGTGTACTTCACTGTGTATTCTAAAGAATGAGGATATTCTCTTATGTGACTAAAATATAGATAGCAACTTTAATAAATTTAACATAGACACTACTATGTAATCTATCATCCATATTCTGGTTTCGTCAATTGACCCACATTTTTATTCCTCCAGTAAAGGCCAACATTTTAATCTACATTGAAATATTTTGCCTAAGGAATATTTAATGATTCTTTGTCAAGCCAGTGGCATTTCATGGGACTTCATTTTTGCCCACAGTTGTTCTATATTTCTATTGACAATTTAGATGGAAATGTTAAAATGCATGCCTAATGATTGTATAGATGACACAAAGCTGGGATAATTAATGCAGTGATGACTAAAGATAAAAAACTAATATCAACATTTACTGATAGCTCTCAAATCCATTTATTGATACTATTAAGAGAAGAAAGCAGATGCCTATGGTCAATGAGTAGAGGTGGAGAGTAATGATGTATTTACTACTTCATTTAAGTAACATTGCCATCATGTGGCCTTTTGGAATATTGCCTCTCAAATCTTAAACACGTAAGTGTATTTCTCATTCTTAAGTTATGTATGTTTATGGATGGGCTCCTTTGAAAGAAGAACATTTTCAGGACCATCCAAAATTGACTTAAATTATTTATATTGAAATATTTTTTAAATATGGAAAAAAATGGTAAAAATTAGATATTTTTAGTGTCAAGCAGGATTTATAAGTATTTGGTTATATGTGTGCCTTTTGAGTCATAGAATACTACTCTCTTATCAGCTAAATTTGAGTATATAATACAGAGTGAATATACAGTATCCCCACTTGATAAGCGAACTCTTAAGCCATGTGAGAACAAATGTTATAACTGTCTGATGGATGCAGAGAGAAAAGTATCTAGTCAAGTGGCTGGAGGGCCCTGGACTAAGTCTTCGATTCCAGAAGTCACCTCTGTCTTCTTAATTTATTTTCCAATTCTTTAGAAAACAGACATTGAAAATCCTTTAAGCCCCATACCTAGATTTGCTCAGGAGTTTGTAAGATATTCATGAAAGGAGCCTAGCAAAGGTTGGAGGAACTCTCTAGACTTAGAGTTTTCATACATATAGATGCTTTTGGACATGCAGCTCAACTACCTATATATTAAAGAATGGAAATTCTTACCTGAAAAAAAGATGCCCTTATATGCAACCAAGAACCTCCAGTATGTTCCTTAGCACTTATCTTACCTCTCCAGAGTGAGAGGAGAGGCCAGCTTGTGGGGCAGGGGAGCCCCTCCTTTTACAGTACACCTGCAACAAACGTAGGGTGATTCAAAAAGAATCAAACACTTTGGAAAATATATTCCAGTACATGTGTTTACTTCAGTAAAGTTACACCATGCATCTTTTGTTGTTGAGAACTTTGTGTTTATACCATCTCTTTCTGGCAGCCCTAAAGATGTAAAATATGTTATACATCTTGCTGCTATTTCAACTATTAATATTAATAAATTACAACATGTCTGAGATGAATTATAACACAGGGGTACATATTAAGAACTTGTAATATTATAGAAATAGCTGTAAGAAACATCCAAACCTGTAGAGAATTTTTGTAAGAGTTTATTTAAACCAAACTGACAACATGCCAAAAAGTAGGATCTCAAATATTCTGGTGAAGGACAGTTTTGCAGTTTTTTTAGTACATTTGGAATTGAGGGCAGTAAGGAAGATTACATGAAGGTGGGAGAAAGAAAGTGGGGGAAATATAGTTAACAATCTGTGTGCTCCCTCAAGGGTAGTTATGCCTCTGCAGGGTCTGAAAAAGGGGATTCCTCAGGTATTTCAAAGGCATGTTAACTTAGATGCGCAAGATCAATAGACAGCACTTGCTTAAAAACTTTACTAGAGAAGTTATAGGCCTGTGGTGTGACTACCCACCACCACCTGCCCCGTTAGGAATTTATGATCAGATCACCCTTTGAGGTTACTTTAAATCTCTCAGACTTGGCAGATTTATTATAACCCCTTTTTTCTTTCACAGATTTTTTAAATTACATTTTCATATATTTGTTAATGAGTAGTATATTTTTGAAAGTGTTTGATTCTTTGCATCACTCTAAATGTATTATTTTACTGTGTGTAAGGAACTGCTAGAATCTTTCATGCCCTCTTTTTCCTTCTCTTAACTCTCAAACTTCCACTTGCAGCTAAAAGGCTTGCTTGGATGCTTGCTGATTCTTGCAGTCATTGTTTTCCCACTTTATTTTGTCATTATCATTCACAAACATCAGGCAGCCACTTGCTGTAGAAACAGTGAACACATGCACAGACTATTAAAAAACTTATCTAAACAAGCCCAGGCCCAGCTGTCCAAGGGGCTCATGATCTAAACAAGATAAAAAGTGCCATCAGGAAATAATCAAGGTCATAAGTATAAGATGCCAAATAGAGTGAATGGACAATAAAAGTGCATTTGGCTTACAAATGAGAGGGAGCTTGGTCGGGGTGTCCATGGTGAGGAGGCTTGAAAGATAAGCCTGGACTCACTGGAACTTGGTGAAAAGATGGGATTTAAGTGGGCAGGTGATATAGGAAAGGGTTCTAGGGCACTCTAGACAAAGGGGACAGTTTAAGCAAGGCACAGAGGCTGTGTAGACAACGGGGCAGGAGTGGAGGAGAGAAAAGCCAGGCTATATATAACTTGAAGAGACAGGAAAAGGCAGATTGTGGACAATTTTATTTCAGCCTAAGGGAAGATAGCTTCAGTTTTAGCAAGTTGTGTCTTGAAGCTTTCAAAAATTCTGTTATTAATATAACTGAAATGATTTAGCTCTTTGGGGGACTAAGAAAGAGGCTGAACTAAACTTATTAGGAGTAACTATTTTGCCCCCCAAATATAGAGTGATCATCATATTAATTAACCTAAAGCTTTTGATCATGGCCTGCATCTCCTTTTACTTTCTCAATGGAGAAATCACTCTGCAACTGATAGTTTCTATTGTTAAGCAAAAAATAAACAGACATATTTATTTTTTCTTTTGTTTCTTAATCCAGAAACAATCAGGGTCTACCAAGATCCAGTTGTGAATCATTGCTTAAGTAGGCATTCCTGTGGGGGCAGACAGGTGATAGCCTAGGTAGCAGGGGTGGAGGACTCAGTACAAATGAGCTTGGCCATTGTGAAGGGGTGTTAACATTACTTAGTGTGTCTCCTTCTAGGATGCTTTATCCATAACGTTTTACTCATATGACATCAGATTTAGAAGTGGCTGCCCTCTCGACACAAATGGTCACTGAGATTTATTTCCCAAACCTCTCAGGTACATAGAATGAGAGGGCAGCAGTCCCATCCTCTTGGACTGAACACCTAGATTGGAGAGGACAGAGGAGTTATAATATCATTGCATGCTGTTGTCATATAGAATTTCTAGGCTTTTTTCTCTAGCACCAGCAGATGACTCATTGTCTTTGCTAGCTTTCAACTTGAATCTGTGCCGCGCTTTCAGTAACAAAATGGCCACCTCCTCTGGCAAAACTAGGGTTTGGGGGGAAGGAAAGTGTGTGATTGATTGCTGGGGATAGTAAGCTATCCTGGTAGACACATGTGGCTTTGCCTTTTACTGGATTTCCAAGGGTTCAGTGGTTAAGAACAGTAAGAGAATCAGAGGATCTGTGAATTTGTCCTAGTTAACAACAATAAACCACTTTATAAATCTACATACCTTCATATATTCCATTTTGTTTTATTCACTAAAGTTAATGTAGCTGCTTACATGAATATTTGCTAACATTTTGCCAAATATCAGGTGGATTGATACATAGAAAATATACATGTAATTTTATAAGATTTTCAAATTTATGCTAGGTGTCCTGGTAAAGCTATAGAGTATATCTAGTTTCTTGAGGGAAAGATGTAACTGAAATGAAAACCAATATTAGCAGTAAAAATAAAGTGAATCAGTTCCTTTTTACTACCTAACTTAACATACATTGCTTATTTTATTAATATTATCCCACCTCCAAATAATTTTGTGAGTATATATTATATATAAAAGCTAGGAATCCTTTTAGAGTAGCATGGTCTGCCACTTCAAGGAGCCTACTATCTATTTGAGAGACACAGCAAACACAGGTAAAAAGCTGAAGATGGTAAAATAATTTTTAAACATGTAAATATATATGTAACAACTGAAGTCTTAAACCTCTATACAAAGCAGGTGAATGAGCCCAGTTTGGGATTTTTAATTGAGTTCTGAAAGCTATAAAGGATGAAAATTGGTGATGAAGGGGAAAAAAAAATTGGGATGGAGTCAGCAGTGCCAATAGTTATCTGGGAACAACATCTGTGAAAGGAAAAGGAAGGCAGCAGGATTGGGCAGGGACACCGTCAGACCAGGATGCAAGCCTGTCAGAGTCTCCTGTCAGGTTTGGGGAGCTCCTGAACAGAGTCTTGTATTGGGCAGAAATAGCTCGTTCTTAAAGAGTTTCTGAGCAGGGCATTTCCACCTCTGCCACAAAGGCTTTCTACTTTACAGAGAATGACATGGACACAGACACCAAGCAAGTTGTGTAGAGGAGACAGCAGATGAACTTAACCTCATGTGAACATGACTTTGCCATGTTGTTAGATATTCTGAAGATGCATGATGTTAGAATGTATTTCTCTATCATAAGCTATACAATGGTTGCCTAGAATTATTGTGTTACATGAGCCATAGAATTTTTATGTGCCAGAAAAGAATATGTCATTTGGGCTCTCTTGCCCATTTTAGGATTTTGCCTTTTTATTTTTATTATTATATTTGTTTATTATTCTTACATTTTCACATTGAGGCTCTGGAGAAAAATCAGCAATGGCTTGTGTATGATCAGCAGCGGGAGGTCTATGTAAAAGGACTTTTAGCAAAGATATATGAGTTGGAACGGAAATCAGAAGCAGCTGCGCATTCACTCTCACAGCAGACAAAAAAGACTGAATCAGAAGGTACTGGTATAAAAATACTCTTTGGGGGTAGGTCTGCCTGACATTTTCCAAAAAGAGAGATTGCTCAAATTTAGATTTTTGTAGATATGTGTTAGGAAGTGAAATAAGTGCAAGTCTTCTAGCCTTGAAGAAATACCATTTTAGCAAGTTTGTTCTATTTCCCATTGTTTTCTGATAAGAGGGCATAAGGTACAGGGTACCGAATGAAGGCAGTTCCAAATGAAGGCACAGTACAGGAATTTTCTCCACTGTACATGTCCTCCCCCTCCTTCAAAGCCCTTCTCTAGCCTTATTTCCCCCAGAGTTGGCACTGTCACCAATTTTCCTTTTACTCTGTTTCCCTTCAGCATTTATTCCTGAATCCCAGTCATTCTTGTAGATGATTTTTCAGTCATTTGAATCTCACCATAGAATTGAAGTTTCATAGGAATGACGCTGGTTTTTTGTTGTTGTTGTTGTTATTATTATTTTTTTGCCAAGTACTTTCTTTACAATATCCCCAACATTGGTCTCAATTGAGTTTCAATTGAACCTTAAGAGGTGGAGCAGAAGGGTCATCATTCCCACTCTATGGATGAGGACTTGGTTTAGCAGTTCCAGATAACAAGCTAGGAAGAAAAACCCCATGCAAAGGACCATGAAATGACTGATAGCCCTAATGGGACTGAAGCCTTGAATTATATAAAGCGGAGGCTAAAGAAAGGCAAGCAAGGCTGCTCACAATCTTGGAGTTTGACATGTGAATATTTAAAATGAAGCTAATGCTAAAAAGAAAACATAAAAGAAATGTCTCTAGGGATAATTCAAAGCTGTTTATCCCTAAGGGGACAAAATTACTGCTGTAATGCTTTTATAAGTTTATTACACATGAAAGTAGGATTTTAGTTATGGGCTAAGTCTGATTTTTACTTTAGTAATATGTGTGTGTGTGTGTTATGAGTGCTTGATAAAATAATTTAATAGTAGTGCAAAAGGACCCTGTTCCACCTTTCCCATCCCATCCTTATCTCTTTCCTCCTCCCATCAGGGCAGCTGCTGTTCACATTTCTGTTTTTTAATTTGGGTCGTTACCACATCTGTAACTAATGAATTTAAATTTCTATTCATTGATCTATCTTTAGACATTAGTGACTTCCCTCCCCAAAGAACTGTTTTTAGTTCTTCTAGTTATTAGTGTTTTAATTTTAGATATTGTACCTGAATTTCTTGTTTCATTTCATCAAATATCAACCCTATCTCTTGACCTTTCATTTTGTAAAATCAGGAAATAATGTGATCTTGTTTATAGAAACAGGTTTATGTTTATCTTTTCAGAATAATATCTATTTAATAAAGTGAGTTGTGACTTTCTGTGTTCACCATAGGTCTTCAAGAAGAAAAGCAGAAATATTACAACCATCTCTTGGCAAATGCAAAAAAAGACCTTGAGCTTGAACGACAAACCATAACTCAGTTGAATTTTGAACTGAATGAATTTCGAAGAAAATATGAAGAAACCCAAAAAGAAGTTCAAGATTTAAATAAACTGTTGTGTTCACAGAGAAAGGCAGATGTACAACATCTGGAAGATGATAGGCATAAAACAGAGAAAATACAAAGGCTCAAGGAGGAGAATGATGTTGCTAGGGAAAAACTTGAAGAGGAGAAGAGGAGATCTGAGGAGCTCTTATCTCAGGTGAGCCCAAGCAATGAGGGTTTCCTGATTCATAATACTCTTTTTTTCATTGTACTTACAGAAAGTATCTGAGACTATTTTAACCACTAGGAAACAGCAAAGAACAAAACAAATTCCTGACCCCCTCATGGGTGTTCATGTTTAGAATGAAGACAGACCATAAGCAGGTAAACTAAATAAAACAATAATATGACAAAGAGAAATTGGGGGCCAGTGGAGGCCTCACTGAGGAGATGGTATTTGGACAAGGACCTAATGCCAAGAAGGAACCAGCAAGATTGAGTGACTTTGAGAATTCTCTCCAGCCAGAGGAGATCACATACACTCTAAAGGGTCTGAGAGAGAAGGGGTAAGTATGTGTGAGAAGCCAAAAGATGTGGAGTAAAGAGGGAAATCAAGGCTGATTCCTAGGCCGGCACCTTGACTGTGATACTGTGCCCAAGTTTATATGGCACCGTCCATGTTCTCATACAACTTTTTGCCAGGATGTCTTGGTAATGTTGAAGTTATTGAGTTAGGATTATTAGAGTTGAATAGTACTTTGACAGAAACTTATTAATTTAAATTTTGCTTGACAGCATGGAATGGTAAGAACAGTATTTATAGTCATACCTGGTCTCTAGTCCAGGATGTGTGGCCTTAGGTAAATCACCTAATCCCTCTGACTTGCAGATCAATCATGTATTAATAATACCATTTCTTGCCTCATAGGGTTTTGTGAGGGTCAGTTGAGAGAATGTAAAAGAACTTTGTAAACTAAAGTGACAGGTAAATATTTGTGATTGCTACTATTAGAATAGTAATTTTGAAAATCTTCCGAAAGTTGAGAGCAGGGAAAAAAATAGTCTTGCTGTCTTAATCTTTACTACCCTCACTGCTGCCTACAGGTGCAAGCAATGATATTTATGAAAGCAGAAATGATTGAGAATTTTATTCCAACTCTGGCCAAGAAGGGGAGGCACTGCCAGCTTTGTTATTCTACTCAGAAATACTAGTAGATTAGATGTCAGACCTCCAAGAAAGTGGGGATTGCCACTGCAGAGTTCTGTGCTGTTTATCAGTTTTCAGTCTGTGCCTCAGGGAGCTCTCAGCCATATAGCAATTAAACAACCAGCTGGAATGACTCACTCAGACTAGCAGGTGGTGTTCTGGTTAGAGAAGTGAGACTTGTGAGCTGTTCATGCATCCAGGTCAAGCAATAAAAGGTCAGATGTGGCAACATTGTCTGTTTACGCCCTACAGGTCCAGTTTCTTTACACATCTCTGTTAAAGCAGCAAGAGGAACAAACAAGGGTAGCTTTGTTGGAACAACAGGTACTCACTGGGGTTGCTTCCACATTCAGTTTAACCCCCTAGAAAATGGAATTTTTCCTCATGTTTATGCTACCCCAGATAAGGTTCTTGTTACTGTTGTTGGGCTAAAACAGATTCTCTGAGGTGAGATGGCAGTTTTCCAGATGGGTAGATGTTTGCCTTCACAAATTTTTTCTTCCACAAACATCTTTGCTACTCTAGCCTAACAGGAACTCCCTAAGAGATGTACCTTATAACATCAAGCAGAACTCAGAGAGACACAATTTATTCTCAGAATATTTTTATTCTGAGAACAGAGATTTTTAGTATATTCCACACCAGGGAATATCCATCTCTTTCTTCCCTTTCCCTCACTTCTCTATAAAAAAATGGGGAGATACTTATACCTCAAGAACTGGCTTTGCTCCTTGGATCAACCAAATCCTCAACCATAGGCTTCTTTATTTATCAATATCTCACTGCTCAGATGAATTTTTGCTCTGATGGTACAACAGATTTTTGCTTCCTGTGCTAATTAAGAAATATAAGCGTCCATTCAAGAGAACTAGACAGTTTATACTGGCTGTAATTGTCTTGTTCTGGGCATTTCTCCAGATGCAGGCATGTACTTTAGACTTTGAAAATGAAAAACTTGATCGTCAAAATATGCAGCATCAATTGCATGTAATTCTTAAGGAGCTCCGAAAAGCAAGAAATCAAATCACCCAGTTGGAATCCTTGGTGAGTCTGGAGTGGTTAAACTACAGCTTATTTTCTTCTTTTTCTTTCTGCTAATTTTCCATTTATATATCAAGCCACTTCCCAAACTAGGAGGATAAGCTTAAAGAACGGGTGTTTCTCAGATCAATAGGCAGAGCTCCTGCGTCATTTGAGGCAACTGCCCTTTGAGCATGAGTTCAGAGCACTAGAAAGAGGGACATTTTGTGCTTCTTGGTAATGATTATATTATGGGTATTTGGGATCACACCCACCCACTCCGGGCAAACCCTGTGATTCTAGAGACACTTAAGAGAGCCTGGCCTGGGGGATGGAGAGGGTGAGGGAAGGCAGTTGTAAGTCCTGAATGAAAATGGTGTGTTTCTTTTTAAAAAGAAAAAAAGAAATTCTGTTTTTAGGGATAATGAACTATTACTGTTAATACACTGTTTAGCATGTTGAGTTAAAGAACATTTTGTGGGTTACCCTGAACAAATAATCTTTTAAAACATAAATCTTTTAAATAACATCGTTTCTATGAAGAAATGGTTTTTTACTTACCTATTTTCATCTTAGTAATAAGCTTTTGGACTAGGCCTTTTGGGGTCTGTATTTGTGTGTCCCACTAGTGCATAGTTTATCTATCATCCTAGTACTGCAGAGTATTTGCAGGTGGTGAAATGTTACAGATATAATTCCTCAGTTTTTAGAAGAAAACAATTGTTTCAAAAACATCATTTGTAACGTCCGTATGATTAAAAGACAATATATTTTTGGGCTCTATTTTTTAGTATGTTATTGATTTTGACCATTTATAATATTTGAAATTGGAATTTATAATTCATTTCTGTTCATGACTGTTTTCAAAAGTATAAGAATCCAGAGTGTATACAAAAGAATCCATACTTTCCCTGTACTTTTCTTTGTGCTCCTGCTTTCCAACATCTTCAGAGTCTGCTGTAAAATATTTATTTTTAATCTTTACTGACTATTCTAAATTTCTCAGAAAATATACAAAAGGAAATTCTCAAAGGTATTATATAATATCTTAGTCATTTCTGTGGATAGCCTGTTTGCTCTGCTAAAATTCTGTACTGCTTTTAATTCCATGTAGTTCTTTATTGCTGAACTACCCCTCTTTTACAAGACTAGCAAATTTTGTCAGCCTTGCACACAGGCCTACCTTTAAATTTGATATTAATACCCAACCCCAGCCCTTCTTGGATAATTTATAACCACCTCATATGTTACCACCATAATACCAATGAGCAGAGATTCAAAAAAAAATCTGTCCACAGGGCTGAAGTTGGACCATCTGTGGAACAGTACAACTATTGAACAGTAGGCCTATATACAGACAGTGTTCATTTGACATTTATTTTTCAGAAGCAACTTCGTGAGCTTGCCTTCACAGAGCCGTTAGTCACTTTCCAAGGAGAGGCTGAAAACAAAGTAAAAGTTGCCTCACCAAAAAGTCCCACAGCTGCACTGAATGAAAGCCTGGTGGAATGTCCCAAGTGCAATATCCAGTATCCAGCCACCGAACATCGAGACCTACTAGTCCATGTTGAATATTGTTCAAAGTAGCAATATAATTGTCCTTTGTCTTGTGTCAAAAGATTTAATACTGTATTTTATGTTAGTAGATATTTTGAATTCCTTATTTCACCTCATATGAGAAACTGCCTATCTACCTTTGAGACTCCGGCATAGAAGTGAATCACTGTATTTTTTCGCTGCTTTGCGCTTCCCTTGGCATCGATACCTCCATGAGACGGTTCATCTTCAGGCTTCAGCGACAGAATGTGTGAGCAACGTGTGCCAACAGGACTTCCACTTTGCACTGTTGAAGTACTTGATGGGGAAAAGATAAGTTCAGGTTGTTATTGTTTGTGGGTTAAATCTATGACACCAGCAAGCAAATAATTTGTGTTTTGTGGGTTTTTAAAAATCATAGGTAATTAACCAAGTATCTTACTGTCTTAGCATTTTTTTTTTTAATCCAAGCACTTGGTATACCTACAATATACCTACAATTGATTCCATCGTTAAAAGATGGTGATTTTAAAAAATTTTTTTTCATGCTATTATAGAGCGGTTCTTAGAAAAGTTGGGAATTTTCTTGATCTTTATTGCTGCTTATTGTTGAAACTGTAAACCTAGCTGTGTTCTAAGCACAAAGCAGATTCTGCCTAAGGAATACTCCTAAGCACCATGCTTTCTCTCGTATTAACTGGCTACAACTTCAACTTGGATTTCATTAGCACATGTTAGTCAGCTGAAATTGTTAAAATGGATTTAACAAAATTATCTCGCCCTCTTGTTTTAATTTGCAGATATTTTATTTATTTCATCACTCTTAAAGCTGGGCAATGTAATGAGCAGATATTTACATATCTAAATATCTGTTTTAGTACATGTGTGTGTAAACCAAAAATTTTTTTATTCAGGTTTTCTAAAATGCTTAACACTGGGCTATTGTTAGTAATATAAAGGAGAAAAGAATAAAATTATTTAATAAGTTTTACTGTGTCTAGCATATATGTGCATAGAGATATTCTAAGATTTCTGCCCTGAGAGGAGTGCTAGAGGATTACAGGTTAACGCACATTGTAAAATAAAGAATACATCAGAACCAAAAACTACATGAAGCTCAGAAAGGTTAAGCGAAATCCCCACAATAATTAAAAAAGACATTCTTGTGTTTCAAACTCCAAGTCAACTCTAATGCCCAGGTTCTCCCCACCATGCCAGAACCCCTTATGAATTCTCCAACTCAGTGTACTTAAGCAATGTCATAGCAGGAGTCATGGGATGTTTTTTGAGTTAGAAAAAACAGAACACACTTCCTGGTCTCTTTCATCCCTCTGGTCTGAGTTCTGCCTTGTCAAACCCCTCCACCTAGTCCATGGACCCCTATGCTCGTTCTCTAACATCTTTAATTTCACCTCCAAACCTGTATTAAATGCCAACTGTGTGCATTTAATTAGTGACACAGTGATAAAATGCAGTTTTGTAGAAGAGACCAACATCTAAACAGATAAATATAATATATTGTAGGGGATGTTATAGTGAAGTTATATGTAGGTTAGAGGAGTTCAAACCCTACTTTATTTTAATATAGACTGAAGGTCTGACTCTTCAAAAATACAAATCTTATACTAAGATAAAAGAGAAGTAGGAAAGAGCAGTAGGTAATGCAAGACCAGTCAAGTGGAGCCATTTGTAAGGGTAGCCCCATGGCAGGCCATAGAGTGCTTTTGCGTTTCAGTCCTGATTTAGTGCTGAGCCTTGTAGATGTTAGTACAGAGAAACAATCCTCTACACTGTTTACATACATGACTTAAAAATACAGCTGACCCTCCAGAGAAACACCACTGCAGTGATCCTGGTATGAAAACTATGGATTGCTCTGTGAGCCATCACAGAGAAGAAACTGTGTATGTAAATGTTCGTAGCCTCAGTGACAACCTTGTCATAAACAGCAACGACTTCCACTTTGCTGGTTTCCTAATGTCCTTAGACGTAGGTAAAAAACATCATTTAAAGAATCATGTTTGTAATTTTCAAGTGCAGGCAAAGCCACGATCTCACAATTTGAAGCTCTCTGCTTCTCTGGCTTATCCCAGAGCAAAGTTTAGAGTCAGGGAAACCAACTCAAAAGCCTCTTGACACTGGCCAGCTGGACTGTGGAGGCTGGCAAATGTGTGTCTTCACCCAAAGGGGGCGCAGCTGCTCCTCTCTGGCCAATGTCCTAATGCAGATGTGGGTCCAGAGTGGCTGATCTTTCAGATTTTCCAAAAGAAATTTAGAATTTTAAAATGTAGAAATTTTTAACTTTTACATGTTGGGGGGAAAAAAATTTAACACTGTGTGGGCCAAACTTTTTTCCAGTTTGTGACCTTTTTGTAGTATCTAAGGCAAAAGGAGGTGGCTAAATCAGCCTGAGATGGAAAGGAGACTAGGTGCTGCCTTAGGGCTGATGTCTTCTCAAATCCAGTTCAATCAAACAGACACTGTCTGAGGGACACAGTGACTGTGGCCCTTTCTGACCATCCCTTCAACCTGCCATCTGGCTTTCTTGGCTGTTTTACCAAACAGAACTGGCTGACCGGCAGCATGTCCTTGCTACCCTCTGCTCTCCAAACCCGACAACTGAGGGAATGTCAGAGCTGGAAAGGAACTAGGAGGTAATCTACTCCAGGATTTTTGGTCTAGGAAATCCCATCACACTTGGAGCATATAAAAAATGTTGATTCCTTGGCCTCAGATCTCCTAAAGCAGAACGTCTGGGGTGGGGAGCATGAAATATGCATTATCAACAAGCTCTTCGGGGCATTCTGGCATTTTACTGAAGATTGATACCTGCCAAGCTAGTCCAACCTTGACTTTCTGATAGAACAGAGTCCCAGAGAGCGGAGTAACTTATTCACCACACAGTAGGTTTGCCGAAGAGTGAGGGAGGCCCAAACTCCCAAAGGCAGTGGTTCTAAGAGCCTGTACATTTTGGCTTATGTGCCATGATTCCAAAAAATTACTCTCCAAAATCCCCAATGCTCTGCCTAAGGTAAATCTAGTGGTTTGTTGGCCTGGTTCTCCTTATTTTTCCTTATGCTGGGCTCTCTGCATTGAATCTAATGATATTTTTGCTTTGGATGGATGAGTGGGAAATAAGAAGACAGCCAAGAGGCCAATCTAGTGATGGCACCCATGTGAGTTAAAGGTCAGGACCAAGCTACGTTTTTGCACATAATCTGGAGAGGTAACAAAGAAAGGAGCCCTGCAGAGCATCCTGTGGTCCAGAAACTGGAGCACTCAGAATTAAATTAACATCGTATCTCTAAACCAAGCAACCAAACCAGAGAAAGAAGGAATGGTATACATCCCAGAGAACAATTTAGCATCTAATAATAACCTTCACCTTCTTGCCTGCCAGACTCACTATATTGATTTAACCCCAGAACCAGCACATCTTCCACTCAAATATTTTAACAGGTATTATAGGTAAGTCTGAAGGAAAGTCACCCATTTCAGGGGATATACCAAGCACTGATCTCATTACTTGAGTCAGCAAACATTTAGCCCACCTGCAACAGGCAAGGTGTCATGCAAGGCACTAGAGGTGAAGAGCAGATCACAACAGAGCTAAGGCAAGATGGACATCAATGCAGGTCAATGACAGCACAGTGAGGTAAGTACCCTGTTAGAAGACACCCCACGGTTCAGAAGATAGACTTTCCAAGGCAGGTGTTGAGTGAGCGAGGCTTAAGAAAAATAATATTCAAGTTTTAATAGTGTTTGTCCCTGAACTTAGGTTGAAAGTGAATCATTAAGTGGAACTTAAAGGAAAAAACAGCCTGAGCAGTATCAGTCACTTTCTGATAACAAAGGATGAGGGTGTAGAGAAAGGGCAGCTGTGTGGATGAGATCAGATTATGACACAGTGAAAGATGTCCCTTCATGTCTCATTAACTTAATGATGTTGAGAGTCACAGCTACAAAGATAAACTGTCTTGAATGCTAAATATCAGAGTTGATAATGAGCTAAAGGTTTTAATAAAGGAGAAGCAAAAGACTTAGAAAGAAGGCAGCTTTGCTGTTTGATTCACAGATTTTGCAGAATGGCACCTATGCCACCTTGCATAGGTTCAAAGGTGTGCATTTTCACTGGGTTTTTATAAGGTGAAGGTAAGTGAGGTGCGGGGGAGCTAATACTAGAGGATAAAAGAAACTTCTAGAGTACATTATTTCCAATATAAATAATGTCTCACATTTGCTCATATGCTATAGTAATAATTCCCTTCTCCTGAAGAAGTGAACTTTATGGAAATAATTGCTTAGTGGAGATCAAAAAGGAAGTATCTCAAAATTTAAATTTTATTTTACTTCTTTGGCAATTTCTGGCGAGCATGTTGCTATGGAAAGAGCCCTGAAATGGAAACCACCAGACCCAAGTTAAAATTCTGGTTTTGATTCTGAGCAAGTCACCCTAAACCTCAGCTTCCTTCACTGTAAAGAAAGAATTTTAATGTCTGCCCCAGCTATCTTTCCACAATGTCATGAAAATCAAAACCCAATTTATTTAGGAGCTCCTATATATTAAATGTTTTTACTATCCCAACCAATATGCGAAATACTGCATAAGTATCATGTTATTGTAGCCACACAGTCATACTATATGAGAATTCCTATAATATTTTCATTATGCAGATGAGGAAGTTATGGTTGAGAGAGCTTAAGTCACTTGTCTATGGTCACATAACGAAGAGAGTGGTAGAGCCAGTATTTGATCTTGAGTGTGTCTGCTTCTAGAGGTTGAGCTCTTAGCCCTTACTTTATGCTTTTCTATCATAAAGGCAGAAAATGTACATGAAAACACATTGCCGATGAGAAATACTGTCCAATATTATTTTTATTTTTCAGCAATGATTATAGTATGGATAGGGATGAAGAGAAGACAAGTGAAGGGGGTGACATTACTGCCTCCAAGAATCTCCATTCATTTTACTCATCCATGAGTACCACATTCATCCCCATTTTCAACTAGCATCAATGCAGATGCATTCAAATGCAAATAACAGCAAAGGCTGACACCATCAGAACATTAGCTGTTAGTTAAAACAGAAGTCTAGAATCAGATAATCCAACTGAGATCAGCAGTTCCACAATGTTAAAGTTCTGTCATCTCTATAATTCTCTTGGTCCCCTACTCATACTCACATAATAGCTGCTGCAGCTCCAAACATCACAATCTAATGTAACTTTTTTTTTTCAAAACCAAGAAGCAGACAGCTAGCCAGCATAATGAATGAGCACATCTTATATGCCTCTCTCCTTTCATACAACAAAAGAAAAACTTATTGGAAGTGGAAGTATCCATGAAGAAACTCCGCAGTACGTTTGCCTTACATCTTATGGACTAGAACTGGACTATACAATGTATTAGGATGGGCCAGATTAAGCTTTGGTAACAAGTAAGCCCTGAAATCTCCATATAGGTGCATTTCTTGTTCACTTTACAATATTGTGGGCTGGTGGCCCTCCTCCATTTTGTAGCTATACCACCTGGAACATGAGGCCTAGGACTCCACAGTGGGGGAAGAGAGGTGAAGACAGTGGTATGAGCTCTTAACTGCGGCAGAAATGATGCACTCCACTCACATTCCTATTGATCAGAACTTGGTCCTACGACCTCACTTCCTGCAAGGTGGCTGAGAAGGACGATTGGCCTAGCAAAGGAATCACTGTGAGGAACACACACCATTATGTGCCACTCATGGCCTCTCCTGCTCCAGCTCACATCCATTTGCTCCCTCAGCAGACTGGGAGCCTGGTTAAAGATATGGCAGGACAAGTTTTTCTTTGTGCTTCCTTGATTCTTATGCCTCCTTCTTCCACAGCCCTTTTCTCTGAGTAATATAATAATCTTTCATTTGCCTGCCACTCTCTCCCCTCATCCACCCCAGCCCCAACAGATCGCAAATTTCTTAAGTTTAGAGGTTATGTTATCTTCCTTTCCTACCTCTCATGCCTAGACTGGGGTTTGGCACAGACTATGTGCTCAATAAAGGTTTTTATTTTTTATTTTATTTTATTTTTTTCCTCTTTAATTTCCCCCTACTTCACTCCACCCCGCTCTGCCCCACCCCACCCCACCCCACCCCACCACCACCACCACTTCCACCCGTGACCTATGGATGTTGTCATTTCCCCTTAAGAACCGGATCTCTGAAGGCAAGGCGTCTCCCCCCACACACTCACGGTGTGCACTCTGGGCTCCCGGGGTATAGTCCGTGGCTCCAACTGGCATGCGAACCCAGGACCTTCCACGTGTAAAGCAGACATGCTAACCACTGCACTATGGAGCCACCCCCTCAATAAATGTTTTTAGAGCAAGTTAATATGAGGGCCTTTTGGAAACAAGAATTTTAATTATTTGACTGTCTTTAAGAAATACGTGGCACTTATCTTTAGAATTTCCAGTAGAATCATGGAGGAACAACAAGTATGATTCAACCTTTAAACAAATGTGGGTGCAAAGGAGACTATACAACAGACTTCAAGAATGTGACCATAAATCAAGTAAATATTTGATCAGTGACATCAACATATGTAAAAGATTTCTTTAAGAAAACTGACTACTGGAAACCCATTTATATACCTTTAGTCTGGCTTTAGGACTTTAATAAAACTATATATCCCAGAAGTGTTGAGTCCGTTGCCTGCCCAGAGAATGCTTCACAGTGATGACAGCTAAGGCAGTAGGTAAAAAATATAGAGTAGTTTTGAGGCAGGTAGTATTATGCCCATTTTACTGATCAACATAGTAAGGCTCAGAGAGTCTAATAATTTATCTGCGATCATATAGCTGTTAAGAGAGCGGTGACAAAATTGGAGAACCAGGTCATCTTGTTTCAAAGATAACAACTTTTAACCATTAAAATTTGGACTTGTTCCCATACTCAGGGTACTAGAAGAAGATATGGCAGGCGTTTTGCTCATCCATTACTGTGGAACAACACAGACCAAAACCCAGTGGCTTAAAACAAAAATGTATTACTGCCTCTTTTGTGATTGACAGGGCCAGCTGGGTGATTCACCCTTGGAATCTCTTATACAGTTTCAGTCAGAGTCTTGTGGCTTAGCCTCAGAAGTCACACAGTGTCACTTCCACTCTATTCCACTGCTCAAAAATGGGACAGAGGACCAGTTTAGATTCAAGGGGAGAGGACTACATAGGAGAGAATGAATATCAGGGAGCATCCTTCATCAGGAACATCTTGGAGACTGGCTACCACAGCGGACAAAGTTAAATGAACTGGTGAGGAGCATCCTTTGTGTGTGTGCAAGGCCTTCCTTCTCAAAAAAGAACCTTCATATTCACTTCTCATTTAATCTTTTGTAGCCTGTCAGGCAGGCAGACCAGGGTCAGGACTTGATCTTTATTTTACAGACGTGGACAATGGTGCTCAGTGAAATTACATGACTTACCAAAAGTCACACAGCTTCTAAATGTGGGTGTGGGTGTGAAAGTTGGCCTTCTTACTCCTAGGGCTGCCAGTTTTTATAGGTTTTCCCAAGGAGGTGATAGAGGTGCCATCAGCACAAAGTAATCAAGGGGAAAAAAATCATGAATCTAAAGTTTAAAAGAAAAGGGATATCAAAGTTATAAACATTTTAAAACAAGATAACACCTACTATAATAGTGACACAGAAACGAACATGTGTCTACTGCTCATGGGAGTATAATTTGGTTCAAACTTTCTAGATATACTATAGATACCAAAAACCTTAGAATTTTGCAAAATCTTTGACCCAGAAGTTCCATATCTAAAAAAATTTCTAAGAAAATAGTCATGAATATAGGCAAATAGTTATTAGGATGGGTTCTGGAATATTTTTGCTAAAAGGAAAAAATTAGAAAAAATTCAAATAGCTAATAAAAGAGGTTATGTTAAACAATGGAAGACCATTCTGTCATTAAATTGATGATGTAGAAAAATATTTAATGTCATCTAATATGTTTGCAATGTTATTTATGGGGATAAAGTGGGTTTTAAAGAGTATTATAACATTCCATTTTTATTTTAGACACCATACATGTGTCCATGCACACAGAAAAAGAAATAGTAAAAAAGTGATTCAAACTGTTAATAATAATTATTTAAAGCTGGTGGGATTATAGGTCATTTTTATTTTATCTTTTCTTCTCTATATTTTAAAATTGCTTATAGCCTGTATTACTTTTGTAATGAAGTTTCAAAGAGGAAAGCAAGAAAGAAAATTAGGAAAATACTAAGGGTTCTAAGTTAATTTTAATAAACAAATAAAGAGATACAGAGGAGTAACATAGAGCCTTATGTTTAATTTCTCTAAGTGCTTTTTAATTCAAGGTCTAATTTGACTTCTACAACAACTCAATGAGAGATTGGACAGATATTATTTCTACTTTGTAAATAGGAAAAGTAAGCTCTAAGTGGTTAAATCTGTAAGGTCGTCCCAAGTAATTAGTGACAAAACCAGAACAAAAGCCCAGATCTCCTGGGTCATTCAGGGACCTCAGATGAAGTCATAGCAGAGGCTGAAGTCACACCTGACTTTGAACTGGCATGTCTAGTTCCACTTAATCTCCTATTCTCGATCTCCCTAGTATTTTAGCCTACCCGAAGACCCTTCTCCTGTCTTTGTCTTAGTCTCTACACTTGGTCTTTCTCTGTAGGATGTGCCCTCCCTCAGTCTCAGTGCAGCTTCAGTAAGAACCATCCTGCAGAATTCTGCCAAAGTGTTAGAAAAGAGTTTGCTGAGTTGGTAGGAGGCAGGCAAGAGCTTCTGTGGCCTTCAGGACTGACAGATGGCCGAAATGATGCCAGAAAGTGTCGGGTGGCAAAGACAGATGCCGGATCACGTTGTTTGGGTACTTGGATCCTGGTGTGGCTAAAGCTAAACCCCCTACTGCACTTTTTGCTCATCTGAGTCAGCGCATTACTTTTTCCCTCTGCTTCTCCTCTGCCTCTGCTTCTCCTCCCCTCCCCCAACTCCCTTCAAATTCCTTCTCTCCCTCCCCCTCATTCTTTTTTGTTTGTTTATTTTCAGGTTGTATTCCTGCCCGTTGCAACCAAAAGACTCTCAACAATTATACTTTCCCATCTTAGTTTTCTAACGTCTAAAATGAAGATATTAATAATAAGGTGCTGCTCACCTTCTACATAAATCGTTGCTAGATTTACATGAGTCAATACCCATAAAATGCTTGTCACATAATGAGAGTTGATAAGTGCCACCTGTTATTTTTAAGGAGTCAAGAAAAACTGTACTTCGAAACTCTCATTCACCCACTTCCCCTCACAAAAAAGAAAATGACTGCTCCATGCATAAAAATATAGGGAATAAATTCCTATAACTCAAGTTGTAAGAAAAGAGAAAGCGCTGTGTCAGCAGCTTCCACTGGGAGTTGCTATTTCTTAATTTATGGCCAGGCAGAGGTAGCTAGCAGCAGGCCCTGCCCTCCATCTCCCTGGTATGGGAGTCACCGATCTCCCACCTTTCTGATATACTTATTTACTCCCTAAGGGTTCCTCTTCAATGCCAGGCGAAGCTGGGCTGTGATAAAAACATTGTGTCGACAATTGTTAGAAAGAGCAGGAACTGCAAGAGAGGAGGAGAAAGGGGAAGTGAAGTGGTTGGCAGGACAGAAATGGCTGATTTTGCAATGCTGTTTGGTGAGAAGGAAAGTAAACTAGGAGAAAGTTAGCCAGGCCTTACAACCTCATTCCTGCATTGGTTATAGAAAGAAAGGATAGTCAAAACATGCTCATTTAAGGCTGCTCGTTTTTCCAGTGGGTTGGGACTTCGATGAAGCCAGGCCAGAGGGCTCTGAAGTTAAGAAGAACATTAGCACAGGAAGAGCAAAATTCATGGAAACTCAATGTATTGGATTAAACAGAACAGGGCACTGTGTAAACCACAGAATCTCCAAGGAAAAGGTCAGAGAATTGGTCTTGGAGACCTCCCAGTCCAGAACAATGTTCTCACGGTGGGTGCTGCTCAAGGGGAGTGTCCACGGCCACCACTCCATGACACCACACCTGGGCACCTTTGGTGTTGGCCACTGGATGCCAGAAACTGACACTGTGCCCTAAATCTTTACCCCAAAACGGATTCTGTGCAGCCCCAGCTTCCTCATGTTCTGTCCTAGAGGCCAAGTCTGTCATGGGTGTCTGATTGGCTAAGCCTAAGGCATAAGCATTGTTGCAAGGGGTTGGGAAAGCCAGTATAAGCCTTTAACCCTGGGGGTGGGGGCAGAACCCATGGTGTTGGAAATTTCCCAGTTGCAAAATGGGATTCAAAAGGACAGCTATGAAGAGTGTCTACACTCCCCAGCAGCATTTCTATATTGTTTGTGTACGTATAAAGTAGGCATACAATCCATGCCTCAAGGTCCCATTTCCAGAGTGCTTTTATCCTTAAAAATCCAAAGAACCATCATGCAAGCCTCCACCAGTGGCAGCCACCCAATCTCCTCATTTGGGTGTCATTAAGTCTCTCTGAGTTCAGACCACAGCTCCAAGTACCTTCTGGTCACTACTGCTCTATGTGGCTCTGCTACTTCAGGTCATCATTGCCTCCCAGATATGGACCCGGGTCTCTTTCTCCCCTTTCCTCCAAAATGAAAAGCTGACACACTTCCCAGAGACAGACTGGGCCCATGGGGAAAACAGTGTTCTCTAATGTAACAGAGAAGTTGGCTCTGATTTGTCACATCCTCTACCTTTAGGACTCAGCTCTTGTTTTCCCTTTTCAGAAACAAAGGTCGATTACATGGCCCTGAAGCTGAATTCAGCTACCGAATTTAGGATGCAAGGACAGAAGTAACTTTTTTTTAAAGCATTAGGTTTTAGTCTTGTCTCAGATGAAACCCCATTTTGCAGGAGAGAGTTGAAAAACTGCTCTGATGAGTTTTTCCTTTAGAAAAGGCTAAAAAGCAGATTAAGGGTGATGCTCCAAAGCGGTCCTGGCCCCACACTTCCAGGTGACAGTGCTTTACAGGATCCCCACAGGCCTAGACACGGGGAAGTGAACCTATGAATAAAGAATGATTATCTTCTTCCTCAACTTTTCCACTTCTACCCTTCCTTTTCTAGTGATTTCCATGTACTGTCTGTGTTTGCATTTGCCCCCACTCCCACCCCAGCTCATTTCCGTATGTCACTCAGTGCTTGTTTGTTGAATGACCAACCAGGTCCTCTGTGCGTTCTGCCTTGGTCTCTCCAGAAAGGCAGCTACTATCCTCACCTATCTTTCCTTTGGAATATTTACCGATGGGCCCATATTTATCTGTTCTATGAGTTTGCCTTTAGGACAGAGACAATATATCATTTGCTATGGAGTCCTAAAGAACTGTCTGCGTTTATCATTGTTTTGGAATGGAAAGGAGAGATCCATGGGTGGATGGATAAGATGGATGGATGAACACCTGAGCTTTGAGGGACAATGGTCACTGTAGCCAAATGCCACAGGGGGGCAGTGTGGAGCACCTTTTCAAGGACAAACTCCCTCCACCCTCACCCCAACCCCCACCTCACCCCAGGCTCCTCTACTAGACCCTGCCTGGAAGGTTTTCTAGACCTTGTTTTGTTCAACATTTTCATTTGTGAGAGAAGGAGTTGAGGCCCAAGAAGTCAAGGGCTGTGACCAGAGGCACATAGCTCCTGAGCCCAGCTCTTGATTGGGTCCAACACCCCTTCATTACAGTATGCTCATAAATCCAGCTCCCTAGGCTCTGAGGGCCCTGATGGTGCTTTCACCATCCCCTGGAGTGCATCCTGGGCGGCTGCGCATTGGCTGCTGGCTGGTAAACATGGGCAGCACAGAGGAAACAGACCACTGAGCGCACCATTCAGGACCCCGTCTGCCTTCCCAGTCCCTCAGCAGGGTCCAGACTTTGGTGACTTTGGCCCTCACAAGACTCTCCTTTCCTCTGACAAGTCTTTTTTCCCCTTTTGAGACCTACATCACCTGGGCTCCTATTTCCCAAGAAAGGAAGGACTCCATGCTCTTTTCATGTCTTACACCAATTATCCTCTCAAAATTCACTTCTTTTGTGTACTATTTCCTCTAGCCTTGCTTTTTAATTTTCTCCATCTGTGTGTGTATGTTTGGGGGCGTGGGTGTTGGGGAGAATACTAATATGCTGATGGTTCGCTCCTCCCCTCTTGGCTGTCCATACATCACGGTGGGTTCCCAAAGGACCATGCCTTAGATAGCAGAGAGAGAGATCTGGACGACACACAAAACCTCAACAATTTTTTTCCCTTCATTCATCTCTATAATTACTCAATTATTAAAAAGTTTTTAATCATCCTCTACATGCTGGGTGCTGAAACGATAACACAATCTTGCACTTTTTAAGTCCTTGCTATGTGCTAGGCACTGTGCTAAGGTATGACATTCCTTATCCCACACAGGCCTATGAGGGAAGTATTATTAGTTCCATTTTATAGGTGAGAAGACAGAGGTCTAGAAAAATAATGTCCAAGGAAATACAGCCAGTGAGCTACAGGAAACAAAGAATCAAACCTTGCAGGCTGCAACCCAGGTAACTCGGCATCTCCTGCACATATTTATTGTTAGGCTTATGGGGCACATGCCCAGGACTCTCCCCTGAGTCTGCACCCCAGCAGGCAGTGGAAGAGTGGTTAAACACACAGCCCCAAGAATGAAGGACGGAGCAGAAGCGACAGCGACCCCCAGGCCTGGGGTTCTGACTACTTACATGCATTGTAGCTTTGTGGCTCCTGGACTAGAATTCCAGACTGTTCCGTCAAATTTGATTCTGCAACTGAACATCTGTACTCTTTGTGAGATCCAGTGTCAGCTCAAAGCTCCAGCTCAGAGCAGAGCCCCTCCAAGTTCACCAGGATGGTGTCTGCTAGATTGGGACCTAAAAGGCCATGTGAGCTGAACCCTCTTCCTTTGCCATATTGAACACTTCTGCTGCTTCATCTGTAAAATGGGAGACTATACTACCTGTTTTGGAGAGCTGTCCTCAGGATGAGATAAGAGTAAGAATGTGAGAGGATTTTGAAATTTAGCTGTCTTTTCTTGTTATCAATCCATGCATCCTTATCATTGCCAGGAGCTGGACTGGCGTGCCTTGGTAGAGTTCTCCTTGAGGCCTAGAGAAAAGTTCTTTGTCTTCAGGACTACACAGGTCAGGATAATTTTTTTCTATTATAAATCTCAATAAGTCACTTAGGATTGTCACTTTTTTACATAGATTTTTTTTTTAATGACCGCCGCAAACACGTTGTTCTAAAAAAAGAAGTTTAACAAAGAAGCAGGAGGGACATAATCTTGCAATTAAAAGTGGATATATTTAACCTTGTGAAAACCTATGTGGTCTCTATTTTTCTCACTTCTCTTTAGACCAGTAGAAACTAAAGCGAGTATTGGCCCCTGTGAGCCATTGCTGGAGATGGTGTCTTTTAAAGGTGTGTCCTTCCCTTACAGACAAACCCGCAGCAGTGAGAGATGGGCTCGCTAAAGCCTGGGGCAGTCATGTGCATCAGGGGAATGGAAAAGCAGTGTTCCAGAAAAAAAGTTTTTAATGCACATTACAAAATAGTGTGTAAACCATAACCCTTAATTTGTAAAATACTCATATGCCTACAGACAGCCTTAGATGCACATTAAAAACACTGGAAGACTATACAGCAATATCCCAAGGGATTATGTCTGATGGAAAATAATGGTTATGTTTATTTTCTCTGAATTGTTTCTTGCATTTTCTAAATCTTCCTGTTTTGTCATCAGAAACATAGAATGGATAAAATAGAAAAAAAAAGTGATGCAAGAGAAATCATGCAACATACTGTGTATGACCTTGGCTAATGGTCTCCTTGGGATATGCAGAATTTCAGTGAAGCCACAACTTTTACTGCAGAAGGCTCTTCTGGGCTCGTGCTGGCGTCACGCATCTCCTGTCTTCATGTTTCTAGGGCTGGGCCTGGTATCTGGCATGCAGTATGCACTATATGGGTGTGTTGAGTGGGCTGCTTTCCTTACTAGGCTGGCCAGTATGGCTCCTGGCCAAGATGGGGCCACAGAGAAAAGTTGCCGCTTAAGCAGAAATGAACCATCCCAACAATAATTTCTTTTCTGAGTTTAAAAATTTGTATTTGAAAGCTTTGATTGCATCTCTCCTTGGGAGAACAGAAGTGCTCACCAAGATCCCTTTGATGAGTTTAAGCTCTTGTCTTAGAAGCAATCTGATTGCCATTATAATAAGACCATCTTTAAAATAACAGTGGGTCCTTCACTGATTAGGTATTTTGGTGACAGACAAAAAGAGTTGATTCTAGACGATTTAAGCAGGAAATATATGTATTGGAAAGGTTCCTGGTAACCCCCAGTTTGGACAGGAAGACAAGAGCCTCTGATAAAATGGGCAGGACTCAAGAGCAATCACCTGTAGGGACTGCTGCTGAGGACCCTTAGTCCTGTCTCTTTATTCTGAGTTCATAGGCTCACTGTGGGGATGAAGGGCACAGGGCCGGGAGCCAGACCACCTGGTTCAGATCACATGTACCAGGACCTGAGGCAAAGCCCATGACATCCCCATGCTGTGTTTCCACATCTGTAAAATGCAGATAATAAAAGTATTCACTTGCATCCATTACTTTTTGCTGTGGAACAAATTACTCCAGCACTTAGTGAGTTAAAATAATAATAAACATTTATTCTCTCGGTTCCTGTGGGCCAGATATTTGGGAGCAGCCCAGCTGAGTGATTGTCATAAGGTTTCTCAAGAGGTTCAGTCATATCTGGATAGGTCTGCAGCCATCTGAAGGCTCAGTTGAGCCTGGAAGATTTGTTTCCAACGTGGCTCACTCATCTGGCTGGCAAGTTGGTGCTAGCAGTTGGCAGGAGTCCCCGTTTCTCTCTAAGTGGGACGCTTGTGTGTCCTCACAACATGGTAGTTACCTCTAAGTGATACCAGAGCAGAGAGAGAGCCAGACAAGCTATATCCTTTGTATCACATCACATCACTTCTGCTACATTCACTCGTTAGATAAACATAGGTCCAGCCCACAGGCAAGGGGGCAAGAATTAGCCTCCATCTTTTGAAGGAAGGAGTGTCCAAAAGTTTGCTGTTCTATTTTATAACCACCACACTACTTCATAGGATTATAAATATTAAATAAGTTAATATAAGTAAGTGCTTAAAACAGTGCCTGGAATATGGTTATTATCATATAAGTGTTTGATTGCTATTATTATTATTACTATTACTGTTATTATTCTCCCCTATCCTGCTACTCCACTTGCTCCTTATTGTTCCTTTTCCCTAAGGTTATCTTGGAGGTAGGGGCTGATCCCTCTTTGACTTATTGGCTCCTAAGACCCCCTGAAGGAAGCAGGGACTTCTTTAGGACTAACCCCACCCCCTTTATTTGCCTTAAGAAATTAACTTTAGTCACACTAGGACTCTGACCCTTGTTCTCTCTCCATCTCTTCAGGTAACATATCCACAACAGTGAGCTGAGAAATTCCCTAGGCAAATGACTGGCTTGGTGGGACATGCTCTTGCTCAGTCAGTGCCCCAGTGTGATAGAGCGTAGAGGGAGTTGTTTCAAGGGCTTCAGCAGAAACCACCAAGTGGGTGGAAGAACCACTGAGAAGGGCTCTTGCTGCCACAAGCCCACAAACCATGAGGCAGAGCTACAGCAAATCGACATGCAGATTGCTCCCTGCAAAGGACACCCACTTGAGGGGGCTGAAATGCAACCAAGCCCTGCTTGCCAAGCCTAGAGCCTAAGCTGCATCCACCCTGAGGGAAGTTCTTAACTGTTAAGAGCGGGCACAGTTTTTCTAATTTATTTAAAGCATTGCATGTACTAGCTGTGGTTGGGACTCCAGATCTCATTTGAAGATCCCTGTCCTGGGCCCCTGGTAAGTGAATACTTGACAACTAGGTGGCTGATTACTTTTTCCATTTGGTTTAGCTTTTTTGTTTTCCAGTTTCTGCTTGGATTTCTTTCTTTTGGAGATAAGTATGCTATGGACAGTAAAGATGATTGCAGGTCGAAGGCACATGAAAGCAATTTGCCCTTCCCCAGGCTCTCCCAGGCCTCCTCACTGTCACATGTGCTAGAATTCCGCTCAGTGTCTATCTACCTGGGAACTATCTACCTGGGAACACTTGGGCCTCCTTGAAGAAGTATAAGAAGCCTTCCCTTCACCTCACTGGCATGGCTGAGGGGGTTACTTCGCTTTAAATGCTCAGAGGAATTGTCCTGGGGATATTGTGGACTCACCTTGACAAGATAGAGGAGCAGAGGTGCAGATGTAAAAAGGGGACTTCAAACCTTTACACAGGGATGAATACCCTATGATTCTGCTCTAGAACAGATCCTAATTTTGCAAGGAGATACTCTGATCTCTGCAAGGACTTATGTCTCAAACTTGAGGGGCCATGGGGAGAGACAGAGAGAGAGAGTGGATGATAGATATTTATAGAGAGGTTTGAAGAGGAAGCAATGGGCCAGTAAGCATTTGCATACAGACTTTATAAATTTTTTCCAGAGGAAAAATAAGAAAACCACATACAGAAAAAGTTCCCTCCTCCTGTTTGGTTAAAAATATAAAATAAACAGGCACAGAAGTCACCTCTCCATGTAGCCTCTCCTTGAGCTCAGAAACTAGCCTGTCTATATTTACACTTGCTAGATCCTAGTCTCTGTGTCCACCATTTTATCTAAAAGTGAAAGAGGCAAAGAAGGGTGATTATAATAGTAATTAATGACCGTGAGCAATAAACAAACACAACTCTCACAAAGGCTCAGCCTATGGTTTCCTGCCATCTCATTTCCTGAACACGTGAGGTCCATCCACCCTGATGACTCTGTACCCAGCCCCATGGACCAAAGGGATTTGGCAGCTGTGCACACCTGAAACCAGAGCATGATGCTGAGCCTCTCCTACAGGTTGGTTAAAGGAATACAGAGTTTTCAGTGAAACCCCTACCTGGAAAATAACATTTCTGGCTTTTGCCACTTGGTGGGAATTCACAACAGAGAATGACAGTAAGAGGAAAAAGTCTGGTGAGGTCGCAAGAGGGCATAGCCTCTAGTACAAGATTTCTCAACCTTAGCCATATCGGCATTTTGGGATGGCTAATTCTTTGGGGAGGGGGGCTCTCCTGTGTATGTAGGTTGTTCAACAACAGCTTTGACCTCTCTCTTACTCACTGAATGCCAGTAGCAATCCCCCAGTTGTGACAACCAAAAATATCTTCAGTTATTACCAAATATCTCTGCAGCAGTGTGTGTGTGTGGTTAAGAGCAGGCACGTTGGAGTGACACTGCCTGGATTTGAATCCCAGAGCCTGCAACTTGTAGGAACACTGAATGAATTAATAAATCCCAAAGTAGGATGACCATATAATTTATCCTCTAAACCAGAGCAATTTGAGACTGAGAGTTCTAATAATAATTTCATGACCTAAGGTTGTCTCTGTAAATGGGGCCATGTGGTTGGTTGGTCCTCAAGTCCACATACAGTGTTGAGCACTGAACTTGACCAGTGTCCACTCAACGACTATCGTGCTAAGTGCTTTACATGCAGGAACTTCATTTAATCCCTCCCACACTTTATTATTATACCCTTTTTATATATGTGAAAACTAAAGAACTAGAGGCTAAAATAACTTGTCCAAGGTCACACAGTGAGTTGTAAAGCCAGGATTCAGATCCGAGTAGGTAAGTTTCCAAGCTCATGTTCTTAACCACTGTGCTCAGGTGTGCTTGGTGCCCAGGGAAATACTACAGTACTCAACATCCATGAGACTCCACATGAATGACTAGCTCTAGGTCATTCACAATTTCAACATTAAACCCTTTATTTATAAAGCTGGGCTTTCAAGGGTTGTTGTGATAAGAAGCAAATACAATGAGAATCAGTGTGGAGCAGGAAACCTGAGTGGCAGTGCCCAGTCTGATCCCCAAAATTGTAAAGCTCGACAGGCGCACCAACCCATTAGAAAGTCACTATGGTTATTTAGGAATGAAACAAAATTTTTGTGTTTCAGTTTATATTCAGTGTTTTCACAGATGGCCACTAAGTTGTTAGGATAAAGTCTTATTAAGTAATTTGGACCCGGTTGATTAATAAATGGAACTGTTAGGTATTTCTTTTGGCCTAGGGGTGCCATGGAGGTGGTGGAAAGGAGAAAGTTTGGGAATTTCTGTACCCACCATTTTGCCTTTAAGAGAACCCTGAAGGATAACAGTGGAGAAGGCTTTCTAGCCCAGAGACCTTGCCTTGATGGTCCACTCTGGAGAAACCTCTTCCTGTCCCCATAGCGCATTGGTCTGGGATAACAAAATCCCCCCACCCTCATTCTCTCCCTCTCACACATGCACACAGTTCTCCTTTCCTTCATACAAAAACTCATGTCCCCTAACCCCAATCTGACTGCCAAATTCCATCTGAGTTTCCTTTATTTCAACCTCTTGCCCTTTCTTTCAACTATGTTAGGTAGGAAACTTGTTGTTTTATAACTTGAACTTAGTCAAGGTTCAAATTGAGCATCTCCCATTGATAAGCAATCTGCTCCTCAAGTCAGAGGTCACATCATCAACTCAGACCCACTTGACATGGTGATAAGCAGACACACGAATGCACCCCCTCCCCAGAGAGCACTCAGACTGCCATACCGTACCCTTCATAAATATACAAAAACAATCACAAAACAGAATGGGCAGCTGAAGGCCTGGTAGTATGACAAAGGAGAGAGAAGGTGAGGGCTTGGGTGGTGGGAGGGTGGCTAGTCAGGGAAGTGGTCACTGGGTCAATGGCCACAGTCACACTTTACATTCTCTAACTTCCTAATTTACTACAACGATGGCAACAAAAAAACTCAGACAGTAGATGTGTGGTGGAAACATGTGGGGCAAGGGCAGGGCCACCTCTTGCTGTGGCTCAGTTTCCTCATTTGAAAGAGAATTTGACCACTGCTTGTAAAACTGTGGTGCCTAAGGCACATTCACAACCTGTATGTGTACCTAAAAGCTTTGGAATGTCTGTCTTTCTGGGATGTCAAATTTACTCAAGTTTTTTTTGGGGGGGCCTACTTGTTTTACAGGACAGCATTTTATATCATTGCTTAAAATGCAAAATTTACATGCACTTTAATTACAGCAACTAATTGATGACACTTCATGCCCAATTACGGTGTGAAAAGTGTTGTGTTAAACTCTTTATATTATCCCTATCGTTACCCAAAGAGGTATTATTATTAAAAATTTTATAATGAAAACAAAACAAAACAAAACCTTGGGCACAGAGAGATGAAACAATCCACCTAAAGTCATATGTTATTAAACATGATAAAACCAAAGATTCTCTCCCTACCCTTTCCCCACCTCCAAAAAAAATCTGGGCCTACTGCGAAGTGCTTTAGGATTTACCCCCAGACCCATGGGGCTTCTTTGGTGAAGAAGATTATAACAGCACGAATTATGACCATCTCTAAAGTCCAGCTCTGACACTCTTAAATCAATTTTAACTAAATTGGAGATTAAAGACCGCACACCAGGTGCCACTGGAGGATGAAAAAAGGCTGTCCCCACCCCAGGGTTCCGAGGGTACACTGGGTGGGGTTTCCTGACCCCTTCAGCGCTCCCAAATCTGCTAGAGGACGTGAAGCTTCTCGCCCAGCACGGGTGTTTCCAGCCTTTGTCGCCCGGCACTTCCTCGTTCCCGCGCGCCCCGGGTTCAGCTCTCTTCACCCAGCGCCCGCGCTCCTCTGGCGGGAGGAGGTTTAGAGGAGAGATGTCGCAACCGCTTCCCTCCCTCTTTCCCTGCCTTGGCGCCCAGTCACCTCCCCAGATGAGCGCTCTCGCAGACAGCTGCGGGCCGCCGGCCGCCGGGCATGTCCCTTGAGTGCGCGCAGGCGGCGGGCACCGGGCTCCCGCGCAGCCTGGAGCAGGCCAACCGCACCCGCTTCCCCTTCTTCTCCGAAGTCAAGGGCGACCACCGGCTGGTTCTGAGCGCCGTGGAGACCGTCGTACTGGCGCTCATCTTTGCGGTGTCGCTGCTGGGCAACGTGGGCGCCTTGGTGCTGCTGGCGCGCCGACGGCGTCCCGGCACCACCGCCTGCCTGGTGCTCAACCTATTCTGCGCGGACCTGCTCTTCACCAGCGCCATCCCGCTGGTGCTGGCCGTGCGCTGGACGGAGGCTTGGATGCTGGGCCCGGTCGCCTGCCACCTGCTCTTCTACGTAATGAGCCTGAGCGGCAGCGTCACCATCCTCACGCTGGCGGCCGTCAGCCTTGAGCGCATGGTGTGCATCGTGCGCCTGCAGCGCGGTGTGCGAGGCCCGGGGCGCAGGGCGCGGGCCGCAGTGCTCGCGCTCATCTGGGGCTACTCGGCGCTCGCCGCGCTGCCCCTCTGCGTCTTCTTCCACGTTGTCCCGCAGCGCCTTCCCGGCACCGACCAGGTGAGCTCCGGGCAGGTGTCCTGGGCGGGCGGGCAGGCGGGGATCCGAAGGAAACGGTAACCTGGGATGAGGATTAACAACAACAGTAATAGGCCATTTGTTGCATATAACTGCTGTGTCAGATACTGTGCCCTGCGCCGTGAAGTTTTATCTCATATTTCACTGCAACCTTGCAGTGTAGGTCCCACAAACACCCTCCAAAAAGATGTAAGTGAAGTTCCCAAAATGTCTGTATAGTGCACTTACCTTTTATTGCAAAGTTAATGAAATAACGGGGGGGCTTAACAGCCAGCCAACCAGAACTTCGGGGATCTGGAGTAGCTAATTACATTATATTGAATTCTGCTTTCTCGCTCGGTGCGACAGTCCTCTTATCACTTACTTTACAGACGAGGAAGCAGAGGCACATAGAGAACTAAGTCGCTCAGGATATCTCACCCTTGGTGCGAGGAGCTGAGATTGTGCTTAGCAGACTCAGTGAAGGCTGAGCAAGGGTTCAAGACCCGCGGGCAGGTGCGTGTGGACGGGCCAGGGAGAAAGGGCATTGGAGACCCAGGGACCGCAGACTCAAGTGCTGCCTCTAGGGGAGTTGTGACTTCTCCTCCTGGAGCCTCAATTTTTCCAACTGCAAGACAGAAGGATTAGACTAGGCCACAGGATCTTACCCTAGGAGACTAGGATGACTAGTGGTTTCGGAATATCTTGGGCACCGGAAATGTTCCGCATAAACTGGGCGCATGAGCTTTATTCCGGGCAGCGTGCTCATAGTTGTCACTGGGATCGTGGGGGAGGGAGTTGGGGAGGGTGGTCCACCGTCTCAAAAAGGTTCTTCAGACAGCTCATGACATTGGTTCGAGTCTACGTCAGTCCTGCGCTCCAGAATCGCGGGCGTTGGTGGGTTGACGTTGCAAACCCTGTTTGCTGCGCTGCTTCAGGGTTTGCGCGCCGAGATTCACCCTGGGTGCAGGCCGGGTTGAAGGACAGTGGCCGGCGGTTCTGGTTGTTAGCGCGTGTGTTAGGTTTTCTGCGCCTCACGGGAAGGGGCAGGAAAAGGATAGAGGTCTGTGTGCCCCTACAGGAAGGTGTGAACCCTTGCTCGGGCTCAGCTTCCCCTAGGGTCTGCGGAGGCTGGATTCTTTGCCCCTTCTTTCCCCTAGAGAGGTCGCGCGACCACGAAAACAACCTGAGCACTAGGAGGGAGTGTGGGGCATCCTGAGCAGGCTCCTTACAAACCACAAAGAGAGAGAGACCTGTGCAGTGGCCGAAGGGGATGGGAGGGTAGTGAATCAGGGGGGAATGAGAAGTCACTCGGGGGAAGACTTCAAGCTCTGGAGGTGAACACAGTCTGACTAGGGGACGCCCCCGCCCCGGTGAGTCCTTCAGCCTGTTTACAGAGGTGGGCTTTTCTGGGGGTTTCCTCAGGCCAGTCTGTCACACAGGGCTTTATTAGTGTGTGTGTGTGGGTGGGTGCGGGGGAGGGCATTGGGAAGGGGGATCTGCATCCTGTGTAAGCAATATATATTTTTTTAACACAAACAAAACTTAAAAGCCTCTTAATAATTTATTCCTAAGTGTAATATATTTTGGGATTTTTGCCTATTTGTTTTGTTTTGTGACTAACAGGCTAGAACTGTCTCAAACCTGTGGCACTTGATTAAAAAATATGTAAGCCTGTGGCACGTCACTTCAAGTGGGGGCCAGGAAAGCTGGGATTAGCTGAACTGGTGGGTGACACCAACATGGGCAGACCAAAGACCCTAGCTTACTTGGCAGGCTTGTTGTCCTCCTCAAACCAGATTACACCTGGGAATTAAGATGGGTCACATAGATGCTTCTCAAATAAACAGAGACCAGGCCTCATCTCAGACCAATTGGATCAGCTGGAAGCTGGGGTTCTGCCATTAGTCTTCTGATTTTTTAAGTTATTCTCTCACTGAATTACAGTGTTTCTGTGTTTTCTACAGAATTTGAGGGATTTTTCCCCACTTTTTTTCTTACAGAAAAATTAACACTCAGGGAATGAAGGATCAAATAAAATATATCTTAAGGGTATCTTAGGTTTCCAGATGTGCACCTCGTGCCTCTCCATTTTACAGTTGTTTTAGGTACACTTCTATTTAACTGCTAATAACACTAAAAAATGAGCTTCATGTCACCTGTAGGCCAAAAGCTCAGACCAAAACTGGTTGCTGGCATGGGCACAGGTGATTGTTTGAGTGAGAAGTCTTTTGCACAGAAGATAAACCTTGCATGTTTTGCCACTCTGTATTTTACCCCTGGTAGGACATCTGTGTGTGGTCAAAGCCTCCTACATTCCATTTCTAGAATGACCAGAGTTGTACTGCAAGGTGCTTCTATGGAGATCTGTGTTGTGGTGGCCTTCCCTCTGTTCTACTTGGGGTCGGGCATACAGACCCCTCTTGTTTAAATGTAGAAACACTTCCTTGGTCTTCATAGCCTTAGAAGAGGAATTTGGGCAAAGCCACAGGAAGAAAATGGACCTGCATGGTACCTCAGAAGATTGGGGGCCAGGTGAGTTGGCTGCAGGAGCCCTGTTCCCTTAAAATAGTAGAGGTAGGGAGAGGGAGCTTGTCATGAAACCTCTATAGTCTTTTCCAGTTTTCCATCCTCTTTGTCTTACCCCACCACCCACACATACACCTGCCAGTTAAACCAACAAACAGAAAACTCCACGTTTCCACAAAGGCTGTGACCTGAGCATACAGGAAACAGCTTGTCTCACAGGTGAGCAAACAGGCTCAGTGCTCTGGGAAATAAGTTGAAAGGAATGAGAAATGAAAAAAAAAGGTTTGTGGTCGGGGGTGGGAGATAGGAATGTGGCCATTTAAAATAAAAGGAAAGATCTGGTCTAGACTGAACTGAGTCTCACATTAAAATTAGCAAAGTCTTGTTTTCTCAGTCCTCTACTCCTCGCTTCATGAAATATGAAGGTTTTTGATGGGGGACATTTTCCTACCCACACCACCAGCTGAGAGAACTTACTACCCCCAAGCTCAGGCTGGCTCCCTGCCCTCAAGGAGTGCTGGCCAGGGAAACAGTGCCTCTTGGAGCTTTCTGCTTATCTGTGCAGCACCCCACCCCAACAAAAACATCCAGAACTGTGGTTACATTTGTCCATTTAGCCAGTGGATGCCCAGCAGTCCTGGGTGACCAGACTCTCTAAATCTTTCCTGAAAGGAGGATGAAATGATAGACATGCCAGAAAATGCTAGATAATTTGGTATTAAGAGTAAGGATTTTGGTGTCAAATATTCTGCGTTTGAATCCCACCTCTACCATTTAGGAGCTGTGTGACAGAGGCAAGTGGTCCTGCCTCTCTATATGTCACTATCCTTGCCTGAAAGATGGGCATGACAACAGTATTAATCTTCAAGGACTGTCATAGGGAGTAATGTTCAGTAAATGGGCCAACATCTGGCACATACACAGTTAAATGCTAAAGAATTGCCAGCTATTATTGGCTTCCTTATCTTTGGTTATAAATATTTTAAACATTCTTCAAACAGTGTAATTCTTCCGATTGCTATAAAATAATAGACTGCCATTTTAAGAGGGTAGACACATCCTAGTAACTTAGACATCTCAGGCAGGGCAGCTCAGCCTGTTCCAGGGATTCCTACCTGTGTGTGCCGTGTCCCTGGTGGGGCAGTGACCCTCAATGACAGGTGGGAAGGACTGTCACCCTGGGCAGAATGTTTTGTACATTTATTCTACAAACATTTACTGAGCACCTTTCCTTTCCCTCCTGCCCCCACCACGAGTCACATGACCAAGACACTATCTTTCTCTTCAAGGGAGTGCATTTATTGAGCACTCAGATGGCCCCAGACCCTGACACGATTCAGTCCTCACAGTTACCCCACAAGTAGGTCTTCATATGTTTATTTACTGAAGGAGGAAATGCCTAAAGTCACAGAGCAGGCCAAGGTTGGAACTGGAATTTAGCCCAGGTCGGTCTGTTCTTCCCAGTGTCATTTCCCATGAGTTCACACTTCCTTAGGAGTTCTTGGTCCCACTGCCCCACCCTGCCCTGATTAAAGGCCAATAATTCCATCATGTGTCTACTAAGTGTGGACTGGGTGAGGAGACAATTTGCTTGTCTTTGTAATGTCAGAGGATGCTTTTAAGATATAAGAAAGTAAGTCCATCTCTTGCATTGACATTTTCTTTCTTTTCTGTTGGGAAGCTCTGATGAGAGATATCTAACTAGGATTCCCAGTTTCTTAAAGTGACCTTGAAGTCTTCCATTTTGTTTGAAGAAGTGGGGCAGGAAGAATGATTTACAAAGGGATACCCAAGGGTACTCTAGGAAGACTCACTAGAGAAACTGGCTAGAAACAGCTGGAATCAGGTGATATTTGTATATATACTGTGGGGAGGGGTCAGTAGTTGAGCAGCGCCTGTAGATAGATGTCCCCATTCACAGGGATATCATTTTAGAAAAGTAGGAGTGACATCTCAGCCCAGTGTGAAAAGGAGAGACAGCCAGACAACAATGTGGGAAACTGGAAGAATGTTACAGGCGGAGGAACTACACTATGGTTGGCAAGAGATGGTTCTGGAAGGTTTGGTGGGGCCCAGCCATAGAAAGCCCAGGTGCACTCCTTTAGGGAGTTTGGACTTAAAAGGGAGATGGCCTCGTCTGGGATGGAGTGGGCCAGTGAGAATGAGACTTGTGAGTGAGTTTGATACATATTAAGGTAAAATTTAAAAGTTCTGTCTGATGGGCAAGGAAGGAAGAAGAAGCCAGAAGGTTAGTACTCAGGTTTCTGTCTTGAGTCGGTGACTACAGGAGATGGAACCTTTTGAGAGTGGGACATTGGAGGCTTGACATACCTATGAGACAGCCTACAGAGATGTCCTCAGAGCTATGGGGTGAGTTTGAGAAAACTGAGCTGAAAAGAGTAGCTTGCAGCATCATCTGTAAAAAGGAGTTATGGAAATGGATGAGATTTCCAGGGAGAGGTGGAGGTTGAAATGATGATACATCTCATGCTTAGCCACACTTTTCCTGCTGTACATGGCCTTGCATCCTGCCTTCATCCTTGCTGGTCCTGACATTGAGCCCCAGCTCCTCCATTCCCCTGAATGAAACCTTATCCTTCCAGGCACAGCTGACACAACCCCTCTGGAATGCAGCTTTCCCAGATGACTCCACTCTCCTGTCACCTGGAGCATTGTGGGAGCTTACAGCTTGCTGCCCTGTATTGAAGTTTCCTAGTGCTTGACTGCACTGTGGCCTCCTTGAGGGCAGGGACCAAGTCCATCTTCACTGTGGTCTCACAGTGGCTCAGCCACCTTGGCTTAGGTCCATGAGTGGGTGAACTAACACTAAAGGACACGAAAATTAGAGGACACTGTTATAGACTTGGCAAGCTCTACCTCTATGTCTAAGTAACAAAGCAAGCTTAATGCTTTGGGTTTTTAAATTTTCTTTTTAAAATCAGGAAACATTTCAAAGGTGCAGAAAAAGTACAGAGACTATGATAACACTCATGCCATCATCTTCCAAATGGGACTCACTGCCGAACTCCTATAAGTCCTAGCCTGGGAGAGAATTCCTAGAATCAGGACTACTTAAGTCAAATAGATTTTTCCACAGAAACAAAATTTAACACAAAGTTAGATCTCTGACTGTAAGCCTAGGGCTTTTTTTTTTTAAATGAGAATAAACATTGTATTTAACCAATAATACTGTCTCTTAGCTCATGTCTGAGGGTGCTGTGCAGAGTTCTTATCTTATTTCCTTACCACACACTCTTAAGAATTAACTGATCATCAGATCTCTTAAGAATTAACTTTTACTGTCATCTTTTTGCTCTGAAAAAAGCCATATAGGCATATGATAGAAAATTTAGAAAATTCAGATAAAATAAAAGAATAAAAATAACTTAAGAGTACAACCTAGAAACGGACACTGTTCATTTTCTGGAGTGTATCCTTACAGTCTTTTTTCTGTGTGTGTGTGTGTGTGTGTGTGTGTGTGTGTGTGTGTGTGTGTTTAGGTACATGCATAGGTGTATATCTGTTCATTCACACCTACACATTTTCTTCAATAACACTAGGATAATAAAGGCATATTATTTAGGGATATATTTTTTTGCCCCTAACATAGGGACAACACTTTACTCTATCATTACACATTCTTCTACAAAATCTAGTTAAGCCAGGAGAGGTGTTGGCAGACATTCTGGAGAAGGCTTTTAGAAAAAGTTCAGACCTCCGGGGGTTTTAAGAAATGGTTCTGGAGTCATCTGTTTTTCTGGCCTCCCTGTACAAGGGTAGGAATTAGAGACCAACTCACATTCAGGGCTGGAATTGGTTTCTTCTGATCATTGCTTCAGCATCTCTGTTGGTACATGTTGCCCGCCAATGTGGTAGAAGGAGGGGCCTGTGGTGGGCAGAGGACTGAGTACAAGTGAAGGCTGTGTGGATTATCTAAAGAACCATGGTCACCCTGCTGCCAATGTTCAGATGATCCTTGAGAGATGCAAGTGCCTTTCCAGTCACCAAAATGTAAAAAGATCTAATACACTTTCTCCCATCAGATGTGGACAGTAGGGACTGGGATGGAGGAACAAGGTTTTGGAATACCCAGTGTATTCACGAGCCATTCAAACAATATAGGAAAAGGAAGCAACACTCTCCCCCCCGCCACCTCGCCCCCTTTAAGGTACAAATATAATTAAGTCATTCTTCCCTGCTTGACTTGCCTTATGAGTTTCCTTGGTAGATCCTTGGATGTCCCCATAAACATTTAGCTCTTTAGGGGAAATCCTGCATGATTAAAAGGAGTACATCTTTAGTGTTATAGACCATTATTTTAGGATATTTCTAAGCCTTAGTTTCTTCCTCTGTATAATGAGAAAAAAAATAATGCATTTCAATAAAGTTTTTGTTAACATTCAATGAGATAATGTATGTAAAATGCTGCTTGGCACAAAAAAAATACTCAATAAATATTAGAATATTTTCTGTTAATGCTGAATAGGAAAGAGGTGACTGGTTGACTGTATTTTGAGTGTGACCACTCAATTATGATACAGGTTGGGAAATGACAAAAATTCTTTGCCTTTGCCTAGTATTTTATTCAATAAATATTGGTTGAGTGAATAAATGAATGGTACTATAAATGATAAGGCTACTTCTGGACATTGGTTAAGATACCTTGTCCACCAAAAATCAATAAATGTGTAAAAAGATTGTGCTCTCAAAAATCTATCCTACATGTTTAGGGCAAATTGTTTTCTAAATAGTTTTGTCCTATAGTCAAGCAGACACAGGAAAATTGTGTTTGGGAGGATAGACAGATAGGTCGGTAGGTAAGCAGGTAGGTAGGACTCTTTTCATTCACCTACTTATTTATTGGAAGAAATTATTGCAGCAGCTCTTACTAACTATTCAGTAAGGTCACCCCATTTCAGGGGTACATGTTAGTTTCAACACGTTTGAATTCAACACAATGTAGTGATAGCAAGTTCCCAACCTTCACGCTCTTCTGCCACATTCCAAAGGTTTCATGTCTTGAATTGATGGGGCATTGTGGTTGCATCTTGCTCTGGGGCTGCACTGTACTCCTCTGGAGAGGCACACAAGGATAGAACTTCCTAGTCTGTGTACCAGAATTGTCCCAGAGTAGGCCATGGCCTTCTCTGATGCAACTTGGCACCATGCAGGCATTTGAATACTTCATGCCTTAGCATAGATCCTATTGCCTTCAGCATACACAGTGTGACTGCACTGAAACCTTGTTCCTGTTTTGATATGCTTGTGTGTAGTTGTCACTTCCGATCTACAACACCTTTTGGGGGTCATTTTTTCACCTGTAAAATAAAGGACTTGGAACAGAAGCCTCAGAGGCTCTCTGCAGCTCAGATAAGGGAAGTGAAAAGAGAACCTGGAGTCATGCCTTGGAACTGACCCTGGCTCTTACCAGTCTGTGACCCTGGCTCTTACCAGTCTGTGACTCTGTGACCCTGAGGGCCAGTCGCTTCCCCTAGAGAATGGGAATAACAGTTACAGTTACACTGAGGTCAGAAGCAAACGATGTGTAAGTGGGGTTTCGTGGGCAGCAGAAAGGCTTCTGGGATTTCTTGTCCTACCAGTTGTGTAGCAGTGTAACGCAGCAGTGTAACAGTGCCAAGTCAACACCCAGCTGGGACTGAGCTAAAGGCCAAGTGAGAAGCCAGCATTTAAATGACCTTCTCTTCCTCTGTGTAACTAGGAAATTCCGATCTGCACACTGATTTGGCCGACCATTGCTGGAGAAATTTCCTGGGACGTGTCATTTGTCACTTTGAACTTCTTCGTGCCAGGACTGCTCATTGTGACCAGCTACTCCAAAATTTTACAGGTACACCCGCATCTAGACCGCAGCTCAGCTCCACTCAAGCTCAGGGTATTTCAGGGGGAAGCTTAGCATTTCCTGGTCAGAATTTACCTTAGCGCTCATGCCAGTTCAGGTTTGGTTCACTGTCCAGATCCAGCCCGTCTGCAAAAAAAAAAAAAAAAAAAAAAAAGTTATATCTTCGCAATTGTTATTATGTTTTACTGATCACTAAATACAATCTTATTATAAAAAATTAAAGACCTAGAAACTAAAATCTCTACCCCCATTTTTAACAATTCAAAGTTTGGGTTTTTTTCATGTTATTTTTCTTAAAAATTTACATATATACATACTTTTATGCTATATTTGCATATATGATATATATATGATGAACCATATAAAATGTTCAAATGTCAACTATTTTTCACTATTCAATACAATTTTTTTTTCAGATGACATAACACTATCTGCTCCTTAACTTCCTTTTTTGCACTTAACACTACATCATAACATCTTCCCATTTCAGTTCCTTTATCTCTGCCTCATTATTTTTAGTGGTTTCACAGCCTTCTGTCATATAGCTGTGGCGTACTTTATTTTATGGTGTCCATTGTTTCCCTACAACGCACAGCAATGTAGCAATAGAGAAGGTACACTTTTAAAAACTTTTTATTGCAGTATAATATACATACAGAAAAGCACACCCAGCATACACGCACAGCTTGCAAATTGACTACACTCCCAAAGCAGCTCCCAGAAATAGAAGGAGAAACAGAACCTTGTTGGAAGCCCCCTCCTGCCATCTTCCAGTTGCTGCCCACACCCCTAGGAAATGTGCCTTTCAAAAGCGAGCCGAAACAGGACATGGTCTTTACCTTTGGCGCAAGCATGTACAGGGATGGAAAGAAAGACCTGCCAACCTGTTTCCTACCTCTGGAGGCCACCCATTTATATATGTGGTGCTGGCCCAGGTAAGCAGTGTGTACACATGTTCATGCTTGTTTGAGAAGGCATAATGCAAAGCCTTTGAGTCCTCGCAGAGGTTTACAGTTGTTGAATCTTGGTTTTATAGCATATTATGGGTCATTTGTCAAACAAGGATATTGAAGTGGGGCTCTATTGGTCCTGCTTGCTGTCTGACCACTTTTATGGCCCTTTCTTTGTAGCTGAGGATCTGTAACTGTCTTAGATGCTCAGAACCCAAAGCCAGGCCAATTTCCATCCAAGTTTGCTAATCGCCAGGTCCTTTGGGAGATGGCTCCCCATCCATGTTAGTCCCTAGATTTTTGCTCACCACTTGACTTGTGATCTCCCCTCTCAAGTGATCCCCAGTCTGGGGCTTGTTCAAGTGTATGAGGCCAGTTCAGGCCTGAAGCCTTACAATGGGGCCTGGGATGTATAAGTGCTATGTAAGTGTTAGCTATTATTGTTAGTGGAGTGGGGAGAGAAAAGGAAGAGAAATGTAGAATTAATTTTTTAAATATTATTTACCAAATATTATGTAGTGTTTACAGTGTGTCAGGAACTCTTTTTATTATAATAAGAACGACAGGTGAGGAAACCAAGGCACAGAAAGGTTAAGTAACTTACCCAAGGTTACACAGCACATAAGCAGCAGTATCAAAATTTAAACCCAGTTTCAGGCAGTCTGAATCCAGAGTCCCTTGGAAGCCAAGAGAGCTCTGGTCTCCTTTGACTCATGCCTCATACTTCTTAGCAGCCTGCTCCTGCTGAGGGAGGATTGGGGTATTCCATGGAAAAATTTCCCACCCACTCCTTTATCTTTTTTTCAAGCCAGGGCCCACCTGGGAACACTCTAGGAGACCCAAGAGACCTGAAGAGTTGGGGGAAGTGTCCTCTTGTCCAGTTTATCACTGTCCAGGCACTTTACATATAAACCCATGGCCAGCTTCAGTTCTCCTTGTCACAGACCCCAGGACAGCTTCTCAATGAAACCAAATATCATGACTCACAGTTGTGAAATGGTGCCTTAAGGAATAGGTCAAAGATATAATTTAGATCCCATCACTTCTTTCACACATGAAACAAAATCCAAATCCCTCACTTAAAGCCGGATGTGATCTGGCCCCTGCCTGCCCTTCTCACCTCATCTTCTACCCTCTCTTGTGCCTATGTTGGCTTTAGGGCTGTTTCTCACACATGCCAACACACTGCTGCCTCAGAGCTTTTGTACCTGCCGTTTCCCTCCTGTATCTCTCTTTGCCAAATTTCTGCACGGGCCATTTCCCCACTTCATTTAGATCTCTACTCAAAAAGAGATCTTCCACAGAAAGACTCCCCATCATTCGGTAGTTCCTTACCCTGATTTATTTCTCTTCAAAGCATGTACAAGCCCTGTCATATTCCATCTTTGTGTAGTTGTTTGTGTATCATCTGTCTTTCCCACTAGAATGTAAGCTCTGTGAAGGCAGACTTTGTTTATTGTTATAGCCCTGTGCCTAGAGTAGGGTCTGGCTTATCCATTGTAGTGCTCAATAAACACTCATTGATGAGTAAGGAACAAGTCTTGGATCACATTAAAAGACCAACAGTGCCTTCTCTTCTTGGGCAGTGGGAAAACTACTGGACAAAGTGTCCTAAGACCTGGTTTCTAGTTCAAGCTTTATTACTGTGTGAACTAGGCAAGTTACTTAAGGAATGTGGGCTTCAGTTTTCTCTGGGGCTAAATGGGCCTCAGTGGCTTGTTTAACACAATAAAATGAGAGTGCAGTATGATAATGTTTTGAAAACACAGTGTTAATGCAAATAAAGAATTTTAAAAGTTACTTCCCATCCCACTAGCAAAACTGTTGCCCATTTTCCAGGAGGACTATGACATTTGTCTTCACTTTGCACCTGTAGGTTTGCTGGGTAGCTGAGAAGCAGATAAGTTGCTGCCAGGTGGATGGAAGTCCTGGGAAGGCCTTCACTGTGTGCCTTTCTCTCCCTCTGAAGATATTCATGCTCAGAGGCACCAAATCAGCTTTTTGTGCTTTTTCTTTTAAAAGAGCATAACTCTGTAAAATCAATTGAACATCAGTGTTAACTAGCCATATTCACAGAGACATAATTGGCAGATCTTTTGAGGCCACGAGACAGAACTAAACCACCCACTCCATTCCCACCAGCCCTACCTCTCACCTGTCACTACTTACTGCCTCTAATTCGGGCTCCTTCTCTGGGCCTGAGAAATGCCTCTTTCAAACCACCTGATCTTCTATTCTAAAACAGAGGCTCTAGGGCACTCTTTAGAACCTCCATGGGGTGTTAAATATTAGAAAGGGTACCATGATCAAAGGAGCTGGGGAAAAACTGGGTTAATCAAAGTTAAATGGGTTTCTTTGCTGCAGGACTTCTCAGAGCCTTTATTATGCTGATGTACTTTGGAAATCTCCAACCCAGGAACATAGTAGACAACATTGCTAAATCTGGGTTTCCCCCTCTGGACTGGTGCTCCACGGAATCTCCTTTGGGAAACCGCTCTACAGTTCCTGCCCTGGTTGCTGGCTCTGGCCTGGTCAGGAGATTGAGAACAGGCTTCACCTGGGTTCTTCCCTTCCAGAGCCACTTCATGTGCTCGGGGCAGCGTCCTTATTCGCTTTTCTGCCTTTTCTGTTTCCTCTTTCCTTATGACTCAGCCATGCTATACATTTTTAGTGGCTTTTTCCAATCAACAGTTTCCCAGGGAAATAGTCTCCCAGCTCCTCCCAAGTGCCTTCAATCAGGCTGTCGATGCTAACTGTTGGGGTTTGGTTTACATTGTCAACTAGTAACCAGCCTCTCTGATAGATACTGAAGCAAGACACTCTAACTGAATAGATTGGATAGGAGACATGAGAAGTAACACCTTCAAGGGTTCCTAAAAGAAGAGTCCAGAACCTACTTTTTCTTCTTCTCCCCTTCCCCCAACCAGAGCTGGGCTCTCAGAATGCACTTCTAAACCTGCATAGCCAGGGGTGCCTTCTTTGCCCACAAACCCACTGCTACAATGTTGGCCTTACTCATTTGTATGAAATATTAGAGATCCCAGCAGTTCCACCGTTGGGAATTTATTCTACTGATATACCCACCTAAGTGCATGAAGATGTGCATGAAGATGTGTATCCCACCAATCATCACCTCTTAACTGGGGCATAAATATGAAATGGTGCTGATTTTTCAACAAATGTCACCAGCAGTGCTCTGACAAGCTCCTCTTTCTTACTAGGGAGGAGAATATTTAATGACACTTAAGACTGATCCTCGAACATTCCAGTCTCTTTTTGGTTATGCCTGCCTATAATCAACCATCAATCACATGGTCAATTTAAAGTTTCCCCTCCCCATGAGGCAGGATGGGAGTGGGGTGCAGAGGAGGAGGTGTCAGTACTGCTGATCTCCTTCATGGACAAGGAACTTGTATGTTGCTAACTAATGTGAGGTGATTGTCCCCCTCTGTTGGTCATTGCTTCTGGTTTGCATGTAGCTGGTGGTGGTACTAACAAACCCTGCTGATCAGAGCATCATTTGCAAATAGCCACACCCCTCTCCCCCACCACCAGGTATTGGTTGGGGCCCTTCCTGAATCTAGCTATGTTTTCAGAATGAGTCCTAGGAGCAGCTCTTCTAGGAAATGAGCAACCTCCAATCTCATCACCTTCCACAGCCCCAACTCAGGGCCCTATGGCAAGACTATAGGATCCATTTTCAATTGCCCTGAGACAAAGAAAGGAATCCAGTGTGGACATGCAGGCATGGCCATACCCTTACACCTTCTCCCACTGCTCCTTCCTTCCCTCAACACTCTGAAGAGAAGGGGAGAGGGACACGTATGTGTACAGCCACTTCAGCCAGTACCTACCCCCCACCTGTCACACACACACACACACACACAAACACACACACACACACACACACACACACACACACACACACAGGCTAAATAAATAAAATACCCATCAGTAGGAGCCTGGACAAATTGCGGTATGGCCACACTATGGAGTCTCTGCAACCACTAACAAGAATGAGGTGCCTTCTCTCTGGGCTGATATGGAATAAGAATCAAGATATCCTGCTAAGTAAAAAGGAAACAAGGTTCAGAGTGGGATGCAAGGTGTGGTCTCATCTTTGTACAAAGCAAAAGTGCAACCACCTGTGATCTCACAGCTAGGCATGTGTGTGGAGTTGCAGCATGTCCAGATGGACATACAGGAAATCATTCCTTTGGTCACCTCCAAGAAGTGGAAATGGAGAATCCAGAGACTAGATACCTTCTATCTTTTCTTTTGATCTCCTTCAGTATTATATCATTTGAGTTTGTACTTTGAGCACATATTGCTTTTATACAACTAATTACTTAACTCTTTCAAAAAGAAAGAAATAACAGGGAAACTGTGTATCTTAGTTTGGACTACCATAACAAAATACCATACACTGGGTGGCTTAGAAACAACAGAAATTTATTACTCACAGTTCTGGAGGCTGGAACTCTAAGATCAGGATGGCAGCATGGTGAGGTTTGGGTGAGAGCTGTCTTCTGGGTGGCAAGCTGCCAACTTCTCATTGTGTCTTCCCATGGTGGAAGTGCTGAGGAAGCTCTCTCAGCCTCTTTCTTAAGGACATTTCCAGGAATTCTGGGAATCATGGCAGAGTGAGAGACATCCTCAGATCTCTCTCCTTGAAACAACAATAAGCTGAACATCTAAAACTGAACAAAAATCACCCAAACTACACACCAGCATGTCTGAGAGTGGGATCTATGTATAAGAGCTACCATAGGTCAGAACCCCGGGTGTTGGGTGGTAGTCTGGGAGAAATAAAGAGGCTGTCGCTCTCTCAGCCACTATAGCTCCTTTCAGGGGGAGGGGCACGCGGGGAGAAAGTGCAGCAACTTCCCTGATCAGCCCTGCCTAGAAGTGCCGGAACTTATGGCAGCCAACAGCAGGTCCAGCCATCAGGGCAGAAAGCAAAGAAGTGGGACTGGACAGCAGAGAAACAACAGTTGATTTTTACCGGCCCCAGTTCCAAAACCAAGGCTGAGCTGTAACCCCCAACCCCTAACCCAAGGGACCTCTCCTGCATACCCTCTGAGACTGATCACAGCGGAGCCCCAGGGGAATCTGAGCAAATACTACTGAAACTGTTGCTAACACTGACAGGCACTGAAACTGAGAGTAGCAAGTGTGATTAAATATCTACAAGAAAATAAAAAAAGACATTTAGGCTTTGTATAAAGCAGGAATCCAAGAGGTTTAGATGCCACCTACTGGAAATCAAAAGAAAAGCACCTTCTTTACAACAGGCTAAAGAGAGACCTTTATATAATAAATCTTCTTTCTGGAAAAACAACAGAATACACTTCCATAATGCCCAAACATAGAAATAGTCCATTAAACACCGTGAACAACCAAGGTGACAAGGCATCTCAGAAAGAAAGAGAAAAATCTCTAGAAAAGAAGCGTACAGATATAGCAACATGTGACTTAAATGACAGAGAATTCAGGATGGTACTTCTGAAAAAAACCAATGAAATACAAAACAACTCAAATCAACAATTTCAGAAATTGAAAAAACAACTAGATAAACAGAGCAAGGATATTTAAACCCTCAAAAGGAACCAAATAGAACTTCTGGAGATGGGGAACACACTGCAAGAGTTGAAAAAATGAAATAGCAAGCTTGGGAACTAGAGTCGACCAAATGGAGGAAAGGATCAGTGATATCAAAGACAGAAATCTAGAAACAAATCAGAAGGAAGAAGAAACCAAAAAATGAAAATAATGAAAGAGAAATACAAGAAGTAGCTGATATCATCAAGATAGGAAACATAGGAATAATAGGCATTATCGAAGGTGAGAAAAAGGAGCAGGGACTAGAAAGCATTGCCAGACAAATAGTGGATGAGAATTTCCCAAATCTTAGGAATGAGCTAGAGCTTGGAATTCAAGAAGTCAACAGAACATACAATTATATCAACCCAAAAAGGCCTTCTCCAAGACACATTGTATTAAAGTTATCAAATATCAATAACAAAGACAGAATTCTCAGGGCAGCCAGGGGAAAGAAGATAGTAACTCATAAAAGAAAACCCATTAGATTATCATCAGATTTCTCAGTGCAAACCTTACAAGCCAGAAAGGAATGGAATCAAATATTTAAACTGTTAAGTGAAAGGAACTACCAGCCTAGAATAATATATCCAGCTAAGCTCTCCTTTAAATAGGAAGGAGAAATTAAGACCTTTCCAGACATACAAAAATTGAGGAAATTCTTCACTATGAGGCCTGCACTACAAGAAATATTGAGAGGTGTCAGCTCATGTAAAACAAAATAACAAAACAAAACAAAACAAAAACCACATAATTAGGAGTAAAGTGACTATCTGGAACATAGAAGCAGAGGAGTGCAACCCTTACTAAGAACAGGACATTAAAAGCTTAAATAATAAGAAGAGAATTATATAGCAAAATAGTAATGAACATCCAGCATACATAGGGACAAACTGAGATAACAATGACTGAAAAGGAGAGAATTCAAATATCCAGATTTGCAAAGTGGAATGGAGATAAGGCACATGCAGAAGAAAAAGGATGACTGTATATATATATATAGCTACCCTTTTCATATTTGTAATAGTAACCACACACCAAAGATTCAGAACTGAAATATATAACATGAAACAAGAACTAGAGGCAAAACTCACAAAAGCTAAACAAAATAAAAAAAAAAGAAGCACGAAGACAAGGAAGCAATGGCAACACCAAGTTACCATAAAGCAAACGATGAAATTGCTATGAGAAGACTTCATATTTCAATAATCACCCTAAATGTAAATGGAGATGGGGAACACACTGCAAGAGTTGAAAAAATGAAATAGCAAGCTTGGGAACTAGAGTCGACCAAATGGAGGAAAGGATCAGTGATATCAAAGACAGAAATCTAGAAACAAATCAGAAGGAAGAAGAAACCAAAAACAAAACCCAACCATATGCTGCTTCTAGGAGATGCATCTCAGCTCCATAGACAAATATAGACTCAAAGTGCAAGGGTGGAAAATGATATTTCAAGCAAATGGCATTCAGAGAAAAGCAGGAGTAGTGGTACTAATATTGAATGAAATAGACTTCAAAATAAAAAAAGGTAAAGAAATATACTGAGAGACACTTTATAATGATAAAGAAAATCATGCACCAAGACAACATAACACTTATTAATAATATCTATGCTCCCAATCAGGGAGCCCCAAAATATGTAAAGCAATTACTAACAGAACTAAAAAGAGAAAAAGACCAAAACATTATCGTGGTAGGGGACCTAAATACACCATTGTCGGATATAGATGGATCATCCAAACAGAAAGTCAATAAGGAAATAACATCCTTAAATGATACATTAGACCAACTGGACATAATTGACATTTACAGAGCCTTTCATCCCCAAACAGCTGCTTATACATTCTTCTCTAGTACACATGGAACATTCTCAAGAATTGACCACATACTGGGACACAGCCTCAAAAAATATAAGAGGGTTGAAATCATACCAACCATATTCTTTGATCATAATGCTTTAAAACTAGAAATCAACTGCAAAAAGAAATCAGGAAGAACCACAAATACACGGAGATTAAACAACATGCTACTGAAGAATAACTGGGTCAGGGAAGAAATAAAAAGAGATCAAGAGATACATAGAAACAAATGATAATGATGGTACAACGTATCAAAACTTTTGGGACATGGCAAAAGCAATCATAAGAGGAAAGTTCATATCATTACAGGCCTACCTCCAAAAACAAGAACAAGCCCTACTAAACAACCTAACGTTTCATCTTAAAAAACTAGAAAAGGAATAATAAATGAAGCCTAAAATCAGCAGAAGGAAATAAGTAATCAAAATTAGAGCAGAAATAAATAAAATTGAAAACAAAACAAAAAAATAGAAAAAATAAATACAACAAGGAGCTGTTTCCTTGAGAAGGTTAATATAATTGACAAACCTCTGGCTAGACTCACTAAATAAAAAAGAGAAAGGACACATAAATAAAATCAGGGATGAAAGAGGAGAAATTACAACTGATATCACAGAAATACAAAGGATCATACAAGAATATCATGAAAAAGTATATAAAAACAAATTTAATAACCTAGAAGAAATGGGCCCATACTTAGAGAAATACAATCTTCCTAGACTGAATAAAGAAGATCTGGAAAATTTAAATAGACCGATCAGCAGTATGAAAATTGAAACAATCATCAAAAACCTACTAAAAAGTAAAAGTCCAGGACCAGATGGCTTCACCAGTGAATTCTATTAAACATTCAAAAAGATTTAATACCCATTCTCCTCAAACTCTTCCAAGAAATTGAAGAGGAGGCAATACTTCTCAACTCATTTTATGAGGCCAGTATTACTCTGATACCAAAACTTGGTAAAGATAACACACATAAAAGAAAACTACAGACCAATTATCTCTCATGAACACAGTTGCAAAAATCCTAAATAAGATATTAGCGAATCAAATACAGCAACATATTAAAAAGATTATACACCATGATCAAGTGGGCTTCACCCCAGAGGCACAGGGATAGTTCAACATATGCAAATCAATTAATGTGATACACAATATAAACAAATTAAAAAATATGAATCATATGATCATATCAATAGATGCAGAAAAAGCCTTTGACAAGATACAACATCCATTTATGATCAAAGCATTTAACAAAATCAGTATAGAAGGAAAGTACCTTAACATAATAAAAGCCATATATGGCAAGCCCTCAGCCAACATTATACTTAATAGTGAAAAACTAAAAAACCTTCCCTCTAAGAGGCAAGGCTGTCCACTATTGCCACTCTTTTTCAATATAACATGGGAGGTCCTAGCAAGTGCAGTCAGGCTAAAGAAAAATATAAAAGGCATCCAAATAGGAAACGAAGAAGTCAAACTGTCACTATTTGAGGATGACATGAATCTCTATATAGAAAACCCTAAAGACTCCACAAGAACACTACTAGAAACAATAAGTAAATACAGTAGTCTCTGGATACAAAATCAATGTTCAAAAATCCATAGTGTTCCTATACTCTAATAATGAAGCATCAAAAAAAGAAGTGGAAAAATAATTCCTTTTGCAGTTGCAACAAAAAGAATAAAATACCTAGGAACAAATCTAATGAAACATATGAAAGACTTATATAATGAAAATTACAAGACCCTATTAAAAGAAATCATAGGTACAAAGAAATGGAAAGATATTCCATGTTCTTGGATTGGAAGAATCAACATAGTTAAAATGACCAGATTACCTAAACCATTATACAGACTTAATGCAATCCCTATCAAAATCCCATTGGCATATTTTAAAGAAATAGAACAGAAAATCATCAGATTTGTATGGAAGCACAAAAGACTGCAAATTGCCAAAGCCATCCTATGAAAAAAGAATGAAGCTGGAGGCATCACTCTGCCTGACTTCAAATTATACTGCAAAGCAACAGTAATCAAAACAGCATGGTATTGGCAGCAAAACAGACACACAGACCAGTGGAACAGAATCAAGAGTCCAGAATTAAACCCAAATTTATATGGGCAAATAATTTTCAACAAAAAGCCAAAAACATACAGTGGAGAAAGGAAAGCCTCTTCAATAAATGGTGCTTGGGAAACTGGAAAGCCACCTGCAAAAGAATATTTGGTTGTCTATCACCACACACCAAAATTAACTCAAAATGGATTAAGGACATGAATATAAGACCAGAATCAATAAAATGCATAGAACAAAACATAGGAACTGAATTCAAGGACCTTAGACTACAAGAGGATTTTATGAATTTTACCTCAAAGGCAAGGGAAGTAAAAGCAAAAATAAATTAATGAGACTGCATCAAACTAAAAAGCTTCTGCTCACCAAAAGAAATTGTCAACAAGGTAAAGAGACAACCATTGGAATGGAAAAATATATGTGCAAGCAACACTTCCAATAAGGGCCTAATATTCAAAATATACAAAGAACTCATACAACTTAATAACACCAAAAAAACAAACGATCCAATCAAAAAATGGGCAGAGGACCTGAACAGGGACTTCTCCCTAGAGGACATACAAATGGCCAACAAATATACGAAAAGATGCTCAACATCACTAGCTATTAGGGAAATGTAAATAAAAACCACAATGAGATACTATCTCACACCAGTTAGAATAGCTGTAGTCAACAAAACAAGTAATAATTGGAGAGGATGCAGAGAAAAAAGAACCCTCATACACTTCTGGTGGGACTGTAAATTGGTACAGCCACTATGAAAAACAGTATGGAGGTTTGTCAAAACACTAAAAATTGATCTACCATCCCTCCACTGGGTATTTACACCAAAGACTTGAAAACCATATCGGAAAAGATATTTGCACACCCATGCTGATAGCAGCATTATTCACAGTGGCCAGGACATGGAAGCAAACGAAGTGTCCTACGATAAATGATTGTCTAAAGAAGCCATGGTACATATATACAATGGAATATTACTCAGCCATAAGAGGAGGTGAAATACTGCCATTTGCAACAACCTGGATGGACCTCGAGATAACCGTGCTAAGCAAAATAAGCCAGACTGAAAAAGTTGAAAATCATATGATCACTTATATGTGGGATATAAACCTAAAAACAACAAATGAACAGGACAAACAGAGACTCAGGGACATGGACAATTGACTAGTGGTTACCAGAGGGTAGGGGGTGGGAGAGGAGGGAAGAGGTAGACAGGGTAAAGGGGGTCAAATATAGGGGGGCTGGGGAGAGTGAAGTGGGTAAAAGGGATCAAATATATGGCAGGTGAAGGATACTAGACTTTGGGTGGTAAACACACAATAGGATATATAGATGTCAAATTATAATGTACACCTGAAAATTGTATAATTGTATTAATCAGTGTTACCTCAATATACTTTAAAAAATTAAAATAAAAAAAAAGGACACTTCCATTCAGGAGGGTTTGTCCCCCATAACATAATCACCTCCCAAAGGACCCACCTCCTAAATAGCCTCACCTTGGGGATTAGGTTTCAGCATAGGAATAGGGGAAAGGGGAGGTGACCACAGCGATGTGCTTCTGTTCACATACCCCTCTTCTAGACTATCCCATTCAGGCTTTTCACTTCCCCTCCTGGACTCTATTTACATACAAGATGGCTAATTTTCTTATTTCTCAAGGGGCAAGCCAGGTGCTCGGTTTCTCCAGTGCACACTAAGTGCAGGTGCTGCACCAAGGCCTCGGAGAAAGGAGTGTTCTCCGCACAAATACAATCCCAGATTCCACAGATCCCACGCCTGGGGCCCTCAGCTCCTCCTAAATCAACCCTCCCCCACCCCATCTCACTCCCCACCCCACCGCCCCCATTGTGGCTCCGCAGGAAATTGTGCCTCTGGCTCTGTTTTGTGTTCCTGCAGATCACAAAGGCATCCAGGAAAAGGCTAACAGTGAACCTGGCTTACTCAGAGAGCCACCAGATCCGCGTGTCGCAGCAGGACTTCCGGCTGTTCCGCACCCTCTTCCTGCTCATGATCTCCTTCTTCATCATGTGGAGCCCCATCATCATCACCATCCTCCTCATCTTGATCCAGAACTTCAAGCGAGACCTGGTCATCTCTCCGTCCCTTTTCTTCTGGGTTGTGGCTTTCACTTTTGCCAACTCGGCCCTAAACCCCATTCTCTACAACATGTCACTGTTTAGGAACGAATGGAGGAAGATGTTTCGCCGCTGCTTCTTCCCGGAGAAGGGAGCCATGTTTACAGACACGTCTCTCAGAAGAAACGACCTGTCTATTATTTCCAGCTAATTTTTCTCTATAGGCAGAGTTTGTCACTCTCTGGCAAGCCATGCATGGTGTATTTTCAAGGGGTGTTAATTTCCAGGACCCTCACACCAGTGTACCATAAGAAAATGTAATCTATGCAAATACACATTGACAGCACCAGTAAATTAAGGAGTGATCATTCAGTATACGAATTTTATCTTTTATAAAAGGCTTTGTTGGGGTTCCTTTCAATATGAACTTTTTCAATGTGCTTGTAATATGATTGAATTTAATAAATTTTTATTTGTAACTGTTCTGCAATCACATCTCCTACATACAAAGCCACACTTTGCTGGTTTCTGAAGTAAGGCTTGGAACCTGTCAAGGACCCAGATTCCTCTGCTGAATGGTCACAGTCATTCTAGGTCCCCACCTTGGACTTGCAAGGCCTCAGGATCATTCATTAATGTCAAGAGGAATTTTCAAGGAATCATTAAAGGTAACTTTTTCACTTATAAGAAGTTCTGTGGACCCCTTTAGGAGATGCAGTGTCATGAATTCTGAGCGACAATAGGATGACTCCAAAATGTGGGGGAGGGGGGTGTGTGTGCGAGAAATGATGTTGTGACATGCTTTGGGAAAGTGGAGCAAACATAACTTATTGATGGACAGGATTTAAGGGTAACTTCTAAATTTGTATCCTGACACCGGTTGGATGGGAGGCAGGCAACAAATTTTGGTAGGCTGGTGGGGGAGAGCCAAGAGTTTCATTTAGGGCTTATAAGTTTGAAATCTTAGAGAGATCCAATGGAGAGCAGGCAATTAGATGTGGGGATGTGGAGTGTGGGCCTGAAGATACAGTGTTGGGCATCAGCAGATTGTGTATACAGGTCTATCCCTGGGAAAGAAGAGAGTGAGAGAAGAAACCAGAGCCAAAGGGAACCCAAGGACATGCCAACACATGGAAGTCGGGTCAATGACTGGAATGCACAGTAGCTCAGGGCCTGGCACATAGTAGGTGCTCAACAAGTCTTTGTTGCTGAGTAAATCAGGGCCAGTAGTTGCCATTGTTTGTGGTGTTTCATGAGTAATTTCTTCTGAAGTAAGATTTAGGGTGTTCACAAGCTCGAGAACAAGAGGGCGGATGTTTTGTTCATCTTTAGTTAATAGATTGGGTGAATTAAAGCTGCATTTTGAATTGTGTGGCTATCTTATGGGTCTCTGGCGTTCTCAAACTGAAGCTGAGGATCCTCATTCTGACTGCTGTTCTGTGTGATGACAGGCAGGGCTTTCCCATATATGGTCACCTGTCTCTTCACTCTTTGGTGGGAAAACAAGCATATTGGGGTGGGAGTGCCCAGGAGCCTCCCATGAACCAGCACCAGGCAGAGATGCCCACACACATGGGAGAGAGGTGCCCTTCCCACCTCCCAACACATTTCATAGCTGTCAGCCAGGCATTGCTAGTGTTTGCACAGCTCTGAAATGTTCCAATTGAGTCTTCACTGCATCCCATCAGGCAGATACTATTTCCTTATATTTCATGAAGGAAGAGTGAGACTCAGAGAAGCCATGTAACCAGCTCCAGATCATACAGCCAATATATATCTGAGCTAAATTTTGACTAAAACCAAGACAGGTACCAAAGCCTAATTCCTTTTCAAGATGAGAAACTGATGCAAATGGCTTTGCATGCAGTTATATGCTAGCATTCACAAGTGCTGCTGGTGGAGTGGGACATTGGTGTTTGCTCCAATCCAGGCTACTCCCCAATCTCCTTCCTTCATGCTCCAGGTAGGGAGGGTGCCATGATCTTCCTCCAGACCTGGCTTCCAAGGGTCCCATTTCCCAGTCCCCCCAGGGAAGCCGAGGCCTCTTCTGCCTTGACCTTTGGCTACATCTGAAGAAGTGGATTAAGTGCTAGAAACAATGAAGGGCTGGATGGTGTTTACTAGAGCTCACCCAGACTCATGCCTCTCAGCCTCTCAAACCCAGCTGAGTGAGTCACCTGTCCTGTCCACCTCATGGTCCCGGGGCTGACTGAAGCCTTGGGCTCACTGGCCTAGCCTTGGTGCCTTGTCCAGAAGTTAAGTCCTTTCTGGATTAATGGGATACACTTTTTCAGGAAGTTTGGAGAAGAAATAGCCATTAATAATGAAGATTCAGCACTAGAACAGGCCAAGGGTCATAAAGCCCAGGGAGGGAAGACCCTACCCTATCTGCAGGACTTCTTTGACACACATGTGGACACAAATAAAAACCAAAATCATAGGAAACGGGTGACTATATTTTAATAAATCAAAATCGGGAATCCGAAGCTTCAGAAGATTCTATAAAACCTTAGTAAAGACATATATCTGAGTGCAAACTTATTCCCACATATGTTTTTATGTGTAGCGGAGGTTTTATGTTTCCTGGGGGAAAGCGGGGAGAAAGGGTCAAACTAAACTGAGATAAATAGAGTTGAAGACTAAGTGAGAGTTAGTTGGAGATCTTCAAATGAAACCTGACATCCTTGATACTGCTACAAAATGTTTCCTTCTGATTTGCCATCACAGTAACCTGAAATATAGAAAACATAGCCATTAATAACAAAAAGATGAACCCAGTGTTTAATGTAGATTACGAAGGCAATGATGGCCTCAGAGCTTGGCTTTATTCAAGTACTTCTTGGAAGGTTATTCCTAGATGTGGCTATAATTCATCAACATCCTCAAGGCTGTTTCTGCAACCCTCTGAATTTCTCTGGGGGCTGAGAGGATAGAATCTTCTGTATGAAATAATGTGCTTTATGTCTTTAATTTGCCTTACTGCATTTCAAAGAGTTGGGGCACATCCCCCTATTTCAGAAAGTGGAAGCCAAGTCGGCCTGATCTCAGCCTCTCTTAGTGGTTTTATAGAATGTTCACCTGTCCTGTACCAGTATCACCAGGTGATACCACAAGGGGCTTCAGTGCCACAAATAAAAACAAAACAAAACTTGAGTTTGCATCCAACTCAGCTACTTATTGTAGATATTGGGCAACTTTCAGAATCTTTCTTAGCCTTTGTTTTCTCATCTGTAGAATGTACATATAAGAGTATCTATTTCATAAGGTGTCTCCAAGGATTAAGTGAGATAATGCAGGCAAAGAGCTTGGCCTGAAGTCTGTCTGGCAAAATCCTTTAGGACCCTTTCATTTAGGCCACTCAGGGGTAAAACATCAAAATCTACTGATTTATGCTTTTGGTCTAGGTTCACATCTGTTTGGTGTAGTGTAGGTCAGCTAGTTAGAGGACCAACAGAAAAGTTCAGTTTTGTTCTCTTTTTTTCCTACATTTTCGTATTACCCAATTTGGATTTTGAAACCTAGTTTCCCATGGGAGTGAGTGAGTGTCAATTCAAAATAGAAAGGACACTTTCCTCCAAATATGCTCCTGGTTTTTAAATCAAGATTAGATGAGGGTAATATCTATAAAAAGATCCAACAGTTATTCCAGGGACTCTCAAAAAATATAAGTGAGGAAAATCATCTAGTCAATTTAATAGTTATGCAGTTCCATAATAGAGAAAGAGCATTTGTTGAAATCTTTCTCTTTTGAACTTGCTATGGTGATATCTCTCTGTAAGTTTTTACACCAGTGGCCCCACATTGGTGCCTAGCTCTTCATTAGGGCCACTCAATCCTTAATAATATTAATTCAGTCAGCATTTTTTTTTTTTTGGCAAAACATGTGACCAAAGACTGGGCCTAAGATAGCAGAAAAAAAAGGAAGAGCATGTCCCCTTCCATTTTACTTAATTAAAAGTGCCACAGTTTTGGAAAATGGTCTTTGTTTGTTCCTTCTGCCTCAGCCTTGTGATAAGGCCAGTGAAAGACCTAGTCAAAAAGGACCAAGACTTGGGCTTAGAGGGGCTCCCAAGGCTCCCTAGTTTCTCTTGCATGCAGATGAAATGCATGTCACTGGCAGGTGACCCACTGACCCCTCAGGAGAGCAGGCTGCTGTCCCGCTTGTGCCTGCCTTCCCACTCACCATTGTGCGAGATCATCCTGTACTGCCTGGCTAGGCACAGTTCCTCCTGCCTCCGCCTCACGATTCTCTGCACGTCTGGGGGCAGGCCATGGGGGTGGCGGGCAAAGATGAAGGAGTAGCTGTCAGCACAGGTGCCGTCAAGGTTCAGGAGGCGGCAGGAGTATTGCACAGCATAGGTGTCATAGTCCGTGTCGATGATCCAGTGGTCATCATCTGCAAACCGGAAAGCCAGAGCCAATGCTTCTCCCTCAGCAGGCTCGGATGTCAGGGAAAATCACTATCAAGCCTGAGAAGCCAGCAACTTCCTGAAACTGGTTCATTTTGTTAGGAAGCCGGAGATCACAGACAATGTGAATAGGTTTAATAAAGCTAAACAATGAGAAAGGCTTTTGTTCTCCTTTACAGAAAAAAAGCCCTGGAGTCGGGGAATCTCATTCCCTTCGATGATTATCTCATCCTGATGATAAATGTAATATCTTTTCAAAGAACAACCAAGAATGTGGGCCCATCAAAACCACAGAATAGGTCTTTCTACTGTGTCTTCCCCATCTACCCTCCGACAATATCTATGCCTTTGTGGCTGATGTCTGACAGATACCTGCTTATATTACTACCAAAGTCAGCATGCATCTCTTGCAATGGTCTGTATAGGCTAGTTCCCAGTCATCTCAATAACTACTCAGCCTTTCTGTCTCTCAATTCCCTTGGGGATGCCACTCTGATGACCTGGCTCATGGTTTTTCTGGCCCTATCCTAATTTCGGTTTTGACTGGCACACCTCTTCAAGCTGGCAAAAAAGTAGTTTTTGCCTTGGGAGCACAAGATGCCCACCATACTGCATCAGATATTCTTTTTTAGAGTTTGTACTCTTTAGAACTCCCCTGATAGAGGCAGAGTTGAGCCCTTAAAGAATTTTAATTGCATGTATTCCTCACATGGGATGTGAGCCATGAAGAATAAGTATAAATGAAGGTGGGAAAATGTCAACAAAGGCAGAATGGGAAATAACAAGAAAGTATGTGACAGATCTGCCAGGAAGAAACAACAATGTTCAGGTTTATCCAAATATCTTATATTTGGTAAAAAGTGCCACATCTCTACTTAATTTAACATTCTCGTTGACATATAACCATGATTAAGACTTTCTGAGCACTTAGTTATGTGACAGTCATTGTGCGGATACTTTCCATGTTTTCTGTTATTTTTCACATCGATCCACAAGTGCACACTGTCATTCCTATTTTATAGATGAGGAGACTGAGGCATAAAGAAACTAAATAATTCACTCAAGATCCAAAAGAGCAGAACTGGGATTCAATCTGATTCCAGAGCCCACATGCCTAACCTCTATTCTAATAAGTAAATCAGGGGCAGAGGGGACAAAAAGCAAGAAACAAAAAGGCTTTGCCTCTCCATTTCATGCCCAGGTCGTGAAGCGAGTGATCACCCCTGCCCTTGTGGTATGCTCCACACTGGAAGAATACAGAGGTACCTGCATCTCTCATCATTAGAGAGTCTAAGGTGGATCTCTAATATTTCCCTTAAGTCACCTCTGGTGTGCCTCTTGGCTCTGAGAATCCCTGAAGTGGCAGCTTAGTAGGGATTCAGCTCTAACTCATGTCCTGCAAAAGGGCTGCACAAGAGTTGGTGGTGGAGCCTCCTTTTCAGCTCACTCTAGGCCTACCAAGAAGAAGAATGAGCCACCCTGCACCTCACAGTGTCAGAAGAAGAGTGTCAGAAGCCAGGTGGGAGTGCCCAGATGTATGACTGCTCAGTAGTGGTCATGCAATTATTCAGCAGGAGAGCCAGGAACAGAAGCCATGGGCTCCACCCTAATCACCAGCTCCCTTTACAGGCTTCTGAGCATCTGGGCAGAGTCTTCCTCCTCTCTGAATGAAGTCATTTCTTCCCTGGTTATGGGGCTCACTATGTCAGTCACAGGTACCCTTATCCTTTGAAATGTGACCTCAATTCACGATTCAGGCAGCTATTAGCTTGGCAAATCTGCAGCTTAATCTCTCCCTCCGCCCCCCATCCCCAGAATTGCAGACAAAATGTGAATGCTGTCATAGGAACTAAGTAACTTTTGACATTTTTGGTTTTAGGAAAATTCACTACAGTTCTTACTTTACAAAATAGTGGCCTAAATTGGTTTGGTTTATCTCCAAGCTCTTTTTGGCTAAATAGTATATAGATGAGGAGTTTCAATTGTAACAATCTTTATCCAACTCTCCCTCCCAAAACAAGAGATGAACTGCCTGAGAGCTGCTAGAAAGAATGAGCTCAGGCCTCCAACCTGCTCAGTGCCAGCAACTGGGGTGGGTCCCTCTGGAGAGCCAGACACTCCTAAACATTTCTGGATGGCAGCTATTTGCCTGCAGCAGAGCTAGGGAGAGAGAGTGATGGAGGCAGCGGCTATATGGCCGGGAGCCCACGCCACTCCACCATCCCAGAAAGTGAGGTTACACTGCTGCTGTGTCTACATTATACCTACACAGACTGGTTTAGAGGTTTTGATTTCCAACCCAGAAACGAACAGTCAAGCAAGCAAAACACTCCGTGTGAGCCAACTCTGATGACTGGGGTCCCTTGAAGATCTGTTGCTCATTGTGGACCTGGAATGTGTCCTTTAGGTCCCTACACCTGTAGGGTGTAGGTCCTCCTATCACCTAAAATGATGAGACGGGGTGAGAACCTTCCTACAATTCTCAGGTGAGCCAGCCAGGTGAGCCAGCCAGGTGGTGGTGTGATGCTAGTTCTGACTAATTGCTTGAAAAACACCTTGCAAAGTGGAGTCTGGGGCCTGAAACCCAAGTAATTAGCTGTGTTCCCCATGCTATCACTTTTCTCTAATGTGGGGCTTCTCTAATTCCTTCATTTGTAAAATGAGAACTTGAACCTGATGGTGTTTTGGGGTCCTGTCATCACAGACCCAGAATATAAAGCTATTATTTCATGACTGGGAAGATAACTAAGTATCAAATCATACACTTACAGAGAACTTACGTCTCAAGTACTGTTCTAAGTGCTTTCTGCATGTTAACTCATTGCATCCTCATAACACAACTCCACGAAGCAGGGGCTGTGATCACTTCCTTTTGCAGATGAGGAAACTGAGGCACACAGAAGATAAAAAACATATCCAAGGCCCCACAAGTCATGGATCGAGTTAAGATTTGAATTTAGGCAGTCCAGCATTAACCCTACATTCTTAACCACTACACTACTTTTCTGAAAGATTATCTAAGAAGGAATTTAGCCTTAAGCCTTTCATATAGTAGTTACCTCATTAATAACTACGGCAATCACTTTCAAGATTTCAACACTTTTCTTTTTCTCCAAGCAAAATCCTAGCTAGAATTTTAATCTACAAGAGGTAAAAGCAGAGATAATCTGGTTTGGGAAGGGGAGGTGGTTTGAACATTTTTCAAGAGGTAAAATCCTACCTGCTCATGAGGTCTTCTCTTACCCTCCCCAAATTCAGTACTGACAAAATCCCAGGCCTTCAAGGAGTGCATCTCAAAATGCCACAGAGCATTATGTTTGTGTTTTCTAAAAATTAGTAATTTTGTATTCCTTGTTATTGGTTTTTATAATCCATTATCAGAAGAGTGTATCTTCTATGCTAACTGGATCACTTTAGAAAGTTTTGCTGCATTTTTTGAAATAATTTTTATTACTTCTAAGGATAAAAGCTTTTTTCACCTTGTAAAGTAGCAATTCCCTCTGTATAGTGTAAATCACTACTGAAGAAGCAATTTGACTTTTAAAAAATGCAGTTTCTTCTAACATACGACTTTAGAGGAAGTCATGGAGCATGTGCCATGTGTAGAACGATGGGCCACACAAAGGATGCTTCTGCCCTGGCTCACCAGATATGAGAGTCCCTCTGGTCGGTCCCCTGGAGCCTATCCCACAGGAGAGCTCAAATAGTTCTTTGTAAAAGTCAGTCTCTATTGTTGTTCAGGGCTACCTAACCCTGGCCTAGGATCTGAAACCTCTGGTTTCTGACACTGACTCTAATAAACTTATTCTATGACCTTGGGCAAAGCACTACCTTATGTCAGCCTCAGTTTATTCATCTGTTTATTGAACCCATTTTGTAGGGTTAACTCTCCATCTCTAAGATCCTATATGTCCGCCCTGGTCTGCATTATTCTCTAGGTACCAAGTAGACTCCAGATTTGAAATTTAGGAGAAAGCGGAAAAAAGTAGAAAGAACGTACAGATATTATGTTCTCGTGATCAGGCCAAGTTTTAGGATGTTCTTCTTACAGTCTTCAATCTCTCCCTCTCCCCACCTGAATTTCAGTGCTTGGGAAAAAGGGAAGAGGTCACTGACACCCAGAACACTGCATCTGGCTCAGGATCTCAGTGTCAGCAAACAGGCTATGGGGGCAGTGGGTCAACCCTATCCATCATGCTCCTACACCCTAGCTCCTACACCCCAGCTCCTGCTGGGGACCCAAACAGTCAAGTTGTCTCTAGGATTCAGCCCAAAGAGATTGAGAAAATTCAAAGTTAGGTTGAGCAGTGATGTGGGCTGGGTCTTGGGGTGGTGGGAGGGATAAACCATGGAGAAGGCTACACACCCTGCCACAGTGGCGGGACAGGAAAATGGCAGAAGGAAGGCACCTGACAAGTCCAAAGATCCCCTGAACTTTGGCCAGGTTTTCTGAGCTGGGGGTTGGGGCGGAGAGGGGTAGGCGAGGGAGGGGGCAAGGAAAGGGTTAAGCTACTCTCAGTCTCATGCACCTAACCTCAGGCTGTGCTCAGGGTTCCTGCTACTTACAGACTACTTTTCCCAAGGGTGCCACAGAAGAAGAAACCCAGCAATTTGGCCAAGTATGCTCCACCTCTACCCTCAAGACAGACCCATTGAGCTGAGTACTCACTTCCTCTCTGGAGAAAAGACGCTACACCCCAGTACTTCATCTTGAACTTGGCAGGGTCCTCGGTGTCTGTGAAGGTGCCCACCATATCTGCGCACACGTCCCAGTTGCTGCAAAAGCCAAAGGGATCCTGAGTCAGGTCCGGCAAAGGGCTTCCTCCCTCCATCCCACCTCGGGTGTTCCCTTCCCTCTGCGATCAGGGTTTGGTGCACAGCCTGGGGGACCCTGGAGCGCAAAGAGCTCTGCTGCCCTGAGGCCACTGACTTCAAAAGACGGACTCGGCCCTTGGCCGTGGCGCTCATCTGACCGTTCTCGTCCACTGAGAACTCTGCGATGATATCGTCCTGCAGAAAGAGGCCCTCGGGATCCTTCTTGGCCATGGCATACCAGCGGCCGGCAAACTGCGAAGAGATGAGGGCAGGTTTGGTGTTGGCAGTGCACTGCCGGCCGCCAGGAAAGGGGAGCGAGGAGACCCGGGCCACCCGGGCCGACACGTACTCGAGCCTTATCGAAGTTCTCCTTGACTGGGAAGCTGCTCACTCGGCAATCGCGCTCTGCCCCGGCGCTGCCTAACGCCGCCAGCAGCACGAGCGCCCACACCCACTGCATCTCGCCCAGGAATCCGCCCTGCGGGAAACGCGCGTCGTGAGAGCGGGACCGCAGGACCCCTCGGCCCGCTGCGGTCGCCCCCACTGCGCCCGTCCCTGCCCTGACCCGTGCGGGCGCCGCTCACCACCGGGAGACGCGCGCAGAGCTGGCCGGGGCGTCCGGGCGCGCGGGGAGCGAGGGAGGCGCTTTATAGCTCTGCGGGGAGGGGGTCGCGCTGTCGCAACCGCGCTGGGTGAAAGGCCGAGGGGGGAGGTGCGGGGGCCGGCGGGCCAGCACTTGCATAACTTAGCGCCCTGACTCACAGGCGCCCGCGCGCAGGGAACGTCTTTTTGGCCAGAGCCTCACTTCTACTGCTGCCATGGAATTGGTGGAGCTGCAGCGCGGGGTGGCCTCTAGGGAGCCCAAACTCTCCAGCGGTGACGAGCCGCGGGAACAAGCCCTGGCCTAATTACCCAGCGCTTGTGCCAGTGTCCGCCAGCTGCGGCCTGGGGTGGCCTTGGGGCCCTGTTGCTCTGGCTGGAGGCCCAGGTCGGCCTGGCGGGAAAATCGTGGCCTCCCAGAGCGGGAGGACCTATGATGATGCTGTCTGGTGCTGTCTGGTGCGTCAGTGACCCGGCCCTGGCCGTCCCAAATTGGACCCTCCGTCCTCTGAGGGCCAGTTGTGCAGGGGTTTGGGAATATTTCAGCCAAGTAGTTTTTCATGTTATAAAGGATGTATTTTACTCTCTTTCAGGAGACTTGTGGTGCTCTCTGGGTCAATATTTATTCTTTAGTTTCAACATCTTTAGAAGCATTAAAACCCTCCCTGTTAAATATTCTCCAGAAACGCAACATTGGTCAGGACAGGAAATATTTTAGCAACCTTGGCGGTGGTCTACTTTGTGACACTCCAGCTCAAACCACTTTGAAATATGTCCATCAATTGTTTATGATACAATTTTATTTCAAAGCCATAGTAGGATTTTGTTTTATTTTCAAAACAGCTAAGGTGAATTGGCTAAAGAGTGGGCAAGAGTGGGGAGATAAACATTATTCTACAACCAACATCAATGGTCAATTAAACAGCAATGCTGCGACTATGTAATTTTGCGAGATGGCTCAATTTTCTGACCACTTTTTTTTCTGTTTCCATTCAGAGTTAATGATTTGCTTTAATCTGGTCAAGCAATCTGAAGATACAGCTTTTGACTAAACGAGAATTAGTGATATGACAAAGAAATATCTTTTTTGTAATATTCCTTCCGTACAATATCAGTTGTGTCTCTACAGCCCAAATTGGAAAGAACTGAGATGAATTTGGATCATTTTGTTGACACTAAATAAGAGAGGGTGGGGGAAGAGAAGGCTGGATGCCAAATAAGAGATGATGGTTGTCAAATCAGTCCTTTTTACAGGGCTTTGAAGTTATCTCTGAGCCTGCTGAAAAGACACCTGTGATCTCTCTCACCTTCCTGTTAATTCTTTAGACATCTACCTGTCTGTTCTCTGCTTCCACTTTCCACCTTCCCCTCTGCTGCTGCTTTCATTTGAGTCTCTTGTGTCTCTGGAGTGTCAATGATGATGCATTTAACTCCTTACCACCACAGAACTAAGAAAGCCCTGTCTCTGGCCAACCAGTTAACTAGAAGATCTTATTCTGGTGAGGCCAGTTTTATCACAAGATGTAGAATCCCAAACAGCTCAAGTAAGGCCTGCTTCAGAGCAGCTTCTGCAGGGACCATGTGTGTGGCTGTACATGTGGTAGTATCTATGCACGAAAGACTTTAGAGTATCTCCCAATCTCCTGTCCAATGCTTGGATACCTTCTCTGAAACTCCAGAGTAAAGGCCTTTCAGCTTCTCTTCCAACACCTCCAGTGATGGAGAACTTCCCGCTGGAACCAACTGCATTTAGACAGTTACTAAATAAGGCCAGAAAAGTTATCTTAATACTCCCAGTCCTTTCAATCATCTCTCCTATAGCATTCTCATGGTCTTTGTACATACCATATATGTTGAATAAAGGTAGGGGGTTTCAGTGCATTTTTATAGTGATGGTTTTGCAGCAACATATTTTATTTGTTAGATGCTTAAAAGTTGCTGTAACTTGCTGCGACCTGCATAGCTAGAGGGTTAATATACCTGAGAGGGGGTGATAGAAGGATGGAGAAAAACATAGAAACAGTATATACAAAAGCAGGGCCAGGTGGGACACTGCACTTTGCTTAGATACAGTGAACCCAAGCCAAGCTCAGCACATTTATTATATACTTTTGAAGGTTGAGGAGGGAGTGGGAGTCTTCTTCTCAGGACTTGAAACTTGCTGGCAGCAATAGTTTCCCAAGGCCTGTCTGTACCTGGTTATCTATGCTAAACTAGAAGCAGCTGTCTGTTAACTGTTTCATTTCTCTGTCCTTGGCAGATCACTACACAGCCAGGCATAGCTTTGCCAATGCTTCGATCAGTAAAGCATAGCTTTGCCAATGTTTCATTCAGGCCCGGCTCAGACCTGGCTCTCTATAACTGTTCCTCCTCCTCTCCACACACACTCTCTCTCTCTCTCTCTCTCTCTCTCTCTCTCTCTCTGTCTCTCTCTCTCTTTGTAATAAATCATGAACTTTGGTGGCCCAGATATCAGCAAAGAATAACAGTTCATTTTGGCATTCTCTCTAGAATTTCTTCATGATTACAAATATGTGAATACAGGTCAACTGATGTTTTAACTTCAGTGCTTTGAAATTTATCTTCATAAAATAAAATTTCAAATATACATATACAGATATAATATTAATGGGAAAAATGTTCACAGTGATTACCTCTGTATGATAGGATTAGGGTCATTTAAAGGAGTTTGTTTGTATGTTTTGATTTGGACCATTTTGTATTTTCCAAACTTTCCTACAGTGAAAATGTTTAATCAGAAAATAAAACAAATATTCTTTTTGCAAACAGTTTTCTCTTTTTTTCTAGCTGTAAAATTAGGTTTTCAATTACAGCTTATGGAGTGTGCATAATATCCAAAAAAGTTCAGTTCTTGCCATATTTCATGAAGAGACAAACCATGTTTCATTCATCTTGTTATCCACCCCCACCAAGTTTTCCTCAGGATTTATCTAGAGACTTGTACATAGTAGCTGTTCAATCAGTAGATATTGATTTAATTTGTTTTGTTGAAATTAATCATTTTAGGTAAGTTTCATAAAATATTTATTTTTAAAAAACTTAGAGATCATTCTTTCTAAAATATAATTTCTCAACTTATATAGCCCATGTAGCAGAGGTGGTTAACCATCCTTCCACCAAAAAATTTGCGCTCTCTTTCCATTGTGTAGAGTTGTTGAGAGGAGGCTACCCTGCCCAGGGGCACCTTCCAACATCCTGCAGTTTTCTATGGCCATGTGCCCAAGTTCTGGTCAACGAAATGTGGACAAAAGTGCTATATGTTATTCCCAGACAGAATTAATAAAAACTTCACGTCCAATTGTCCTGATTCTCTCTCTTTCCTCATATGCCTGCTGGTGGAGCCTACATCAGCCTGGGACCACACTAGTGATTCACTTTAGGTGAATGAAAAATAAACTAACATTAGATTAAGCTGCTGAGATTTGGAGGTTACCTGTAATAACAGAAGTTAGTGTTATCTTAACTAATGCAGCAGCAAAGAAGTCACTAACTCCTAGGAAATACTGAAACATGTTTTAACCACAATTGAAAGAAAAAAACGGATGCAAGAAATGAGCATCTTTACCATTATAAAAATTGAGCATTGTCAACCAGCTCCATTTTGTACAAACACATTTACATCCATATCCTGACAAAGAGGCCAAGAAAAATGAAAAACCAGGAAATCGGGTGGCATTTATTTTCTGACTACACTTTTAAAAGATGCCAAAATAATTGGTGGAACAATGAAAAGATTAGTTATCCAGCCAACATGTTCAGGTACAAAGAGTCAAACTAATCTTTTCAGTAGTTATAAAGCCGTCAGTGAGTTTTATCGATTTAGTTGAAAATAACATGGATCCCACCAACGGAATCATCTCTAAGATACCTGATCATATTCATCAATTAGATGCAAATAAAGATTCTGTCTAGCAAGGTGAAATGTCCCTTTGTAGTTAGGGGCCAGGATGTACCTGACATCCCTGCCTTTAGGGGGCACCTTTTGGTGATGAAAATTGGTAGGAACAAAGAATTTGGTTAAATTACCTAAAATGGGTTCACTATAATGATCCAAAATGCACTCAGTTAATTCAGAATATTGTTGTTAGTTTTCTGTTGGTGCTTCAACCTCATGTGCATATATTTTGGCTATTACATAAGCATTACTTTCTGTAGAAATAGTTAACTTCAGTGGAAACTTTTAGCAGTATTGGAATTAAATATTATGTGTGTTCATTAATATAGTATACTAGTGATAAATGTAAACTTGTTAAGCAGGAAGTTTAAGGATGTTAAACCATTCTTTGATACATATGTAGGCTTTTAAAAAGAGTTTCTGGAATTTTTATTTAACTCCTGTATTGGTGTTTGACATTTCATAATATATGTTTAGATTTTAAATTCTTTAAAGGAAAGTTTTTTGTATATTACCCTGTGAGCAGCTACTATGATGTCTTGTACACTTCTTGAGTGCACTTTTTAATTTAATCCTATTTAAACTGGTAGTTTTGAGGTAAGACACTGTCATTTACTAGCTATGCGACCTTGAGCAAGTTATTTAAATTCTCTGTGCTTCACTTTCTCACATGTAAAATACAGATAATAATAGGACCTACATCATAAGGTTAGCGTATGAATTAAATGAGAAAATACATGGAAGTCTTAGAAGAATGCCTGGCATAGATTACATACTATGATGTTAACTATTCTATGATCACTTTTTTTTTTTTCCTATTATTACCTTGTGGCTTATATTTTAAAAGTATTTTGTGTAAACAGAATGAAGTTTTCACATTGACTTAGTTATTGTTTCAGATACGTTTTATCTAAATAAATGCTTGTTTATGTCTATATATGGCTTATATTTTTTAAGTATTTTGTGTAAATAGAATGTATTCACACTGAGTTAATGTTTCAGATATGTTTTATCTAAATAAATGCTTGTTAATATCTATAAGATCTAAGATATTGACATTTTACCTCACTCTTCATATCAGTTAATGCTCTATTTAAAAAAAAACTCTATGCTTTAAATGAAATAGAAATGCTGACATAAAAATTAAACAGTGATGTTTAACAGTCAACAATTATTTGTAGAGTTAAATATTCATTCTAAGTGGACTTTGGTAATTTTTTTTAAATCATATTTTTAAAATTTTTATTTTCTTAATGTCTATGACTAAACAGCTAGTAAGAGACCCAAGGGCTTGTCTGCACAGGCCAGAGACTCTGCAAGAAACCCCCTGGGGAAAAAGAGCACTGGAGATGATGGGGGTCAGTCTAGGACAGGAAAGAAAAAGGGATGTTTGTGTGTGTGTGCCAAAAGGCAGGCTTCTAATATTTCTCTTAAAAAAATCTTTGTTTTTATAAAATGTTATTCAATACTCGAAGTAGTCACCAGTGATTGCTCTTTTTTGCTTGCTTTTTCTAATTGATTGTCTTTCCTGTCAATTGTTGCCTGAAATTGTGTCTCACATTTGTCCCTTCTTTTTTCATTTCCAAGTAACTTTACCCATCATCTGTAAAAATAGCTTTAAAAACTTTGTTTATAAATTAACGAAGTTCTTTATTATATAAATTATATATGTTTGTTGTATCTACTTTAGAAAAATAGGGTAAGCAGAAAAGAAGAAAATGTGTTATTCTCACCACCTGAAAATAATGACTATTAACATTTTGTTATACACACACACACACACACACATATACACACACATACACATACACACACACTTCCATATATGTGTGTGTATATGAAGAATTATAATTATATCTTGAAACTTACTGAATGTCATACATATATGTTCATATCAAATATATCAACAGACTTCTACAGCAATATTATTTTTTTTCTGCAGCAGTACTATTGATAAATGTATACTTTCCTATTCTATGGATATAATGCCATCTGTTTACTCAATCTCCTATTGTCGACTATCTAGGCTATTTTTTATCTTTTATTTTTATAATCATACTTTAATGAACATGCCTATAACTACGTTAATTCACATATATTCTCTTAATTATTTATGTGAGATAAATTCATAAAGGCAGAATTTCAGGGTCAAATGCTTATACACATTTCTAGAGTATTTGATAATGAACCAAATAAATATCTTTATTCGTATCCAAAAGTTGAGGATTTCTTTTCCCCAATTTGTTCTTCCAAGCACCAGATTAAGTTTGTAGAGAAGAACCCTGCTAATTTCACTTTCTGCCTTCAAAGCTTTCCAGAGTTCAAATCCTCAGTCTAGCCTTTGAGGCCCATATAATCTGTGCCCAACCTTTTTTTGCCCGATTTATCTCTCACTATTCTCCCTGTTACTCTACACTCCATGTTATTGCCATTGCTGTTACCACCACCTGGAACATATTCAATTTCTACTCCATCTCCATCCACTCTAGATACGAATCCAAATCTATGTCCTGTATCTACGGCATATGACTTCTCATAGTCATATGTATGTACCTTACTTCTGGTATTTATCATATCTTGTTCTGTGCTCCATGACTTTTTATGCGCCAGTCTTACCTCTCCTACTCCACCACAAGAGCTTGTAAAGTTGGGACCAAGGCTTATTTATCCCCTGTGTCCCCTGAAGTAGAAGTGTAACAGTTGGGGTTGACTCAGTTATGCTGTGGTAACAGACAATTTTCATATCTCAGAGGCTTAAAAACAACAAAGGTTAATATCTTATTCATGCTATATGTCTGTCTCAGGTCAGCAGGGGCCTCTGTTCATGACATCTGGGATTCAGGCGGCCCCTCCATCTGGAACTGATATGGCAACAGGGAGCGTGGAAAGCTGGAGCGTTTCATACAGGCAATTAATTGTTCCTACCTAGAAGAGACATTTATGGCCACAACCCATAGGCCAAAATTAGTCACATGGCTGTATGGGGGGTGGGAATGGGGGAGAGCAGGGAAGAATAATCATCCCATATAACTAGGAGGAGAGGACAATCATAAGAATATGAAGTCTCTACAGGAGTTAGTATGGCATCTTGCTTGTAATGGACAGTCAACAGACATGTGTTGAGAGAATGAGCAAATGAATCTAGAAGTAATTATAAAAACAAAAGAATATGGATTATAATAGAATATGTTTCATTTTAAAATTAATTTTCATTTTTATAAGTAGAGGACGTTAACATATATGGATATTCTGGTTTTTTAATCAAGTATAAACCTGTATATAAAATATAGATATGTGTTTTTTTCTCTGTTTAAAGAGGAAAATATGAACTCAGAGAATTGTGAGCACAGCACATACTTCTGGGAGAAGTAGAAACTGCACCACAGTCTCATTGAATTACTAGGAAGAAAGAATGTCCAAAACTGTATAAGAAGATGATGGTCTCATAGGAGGGATGACTCAGCTGGTTCAACTCCTTTCTCTTAAGAGAAAAACCTCTGCATTATTCTAATTACAATGAGATGCTAATACGGTGTTATGAAGTAAATAGTAATCTGAGGAGGATGCTTCTGAGACTAGACTAGGGTGTGACAGTGGGAGGTACAAAAAAAGGTGTGTATTTGACAAGGCCCTTTAAGGTAGCAAGTGAATTCAATGATAAGTGATATAGCTAGCGACATAAACTAGTGAAATGCTATTTGAGTTCTGTGTCCCTGGAAAAATCAAATACTGACCAAGAATCTCTCATTTCATCACCTAGACACTTCACCCTGTGTGGATTTCTTTTTCTTTTCTGTCTAATAAGACTATTATCACTCTAGAACAGGAATCCCCAACCCAGGGCTGAGGATAGGTACCAGTCTGTAGCCTGTTAGGAATGGGCCTCATAGCAGGAGGTGAGCAGTAAGAGAGTGAGTGAAGCTTCATCTGTGTTTATATCTGCTCCCCAACGCTAGCATCACCGCCTCAGCTCCACCCCAGATCATCAGGCATTAGATGCTCAAAGGAGCACCAGTCCCTGGTGCGGAAGAGGTTGGGGACTGCTACTCTAGAGAGGTAAAGCTTTAAGTTTGGAGAAGTAAATGAAACCCATAGGGTTGCTATTTTGAAATGGACTTAAGTGTGGGTATAACAATAACTTTTTATGTCACTGTAACATATTATGTGTGTTTCCAGTCAAGAGGATTTGTCATATAAAGTTTGTAGTAGCTTTATTGCAAAGTTTAATAAAAGACCTTGACTAAGGCTGAAATCAACATTTAAATATTCAAGAAAACTGGTTCATGAAATGTGTATTTGGACTTATCAGTTGCATAGTGTTTAAATATTTGGGAAAATGTGCTTAATCAATGTAAAAGCTTAATAATTTGAACATTAAACAAAACTAAGTAGCAGTAACTGATCTTTCCAGGCTAGAAGCCCCTGAGACATTAAAGATCCTAGCAACAGACAAGACAGGTTTTATCCAGTAGATTTAACAGGCTGTACCTTAGAGCAAAAATGCATGAGTTCTAGCTGTTAACTATTGAACACAAAATCCAAATTAATATGCTTAGCCAGAAAACCCAGTAAGCAGCTGTGTGGGTTGCTTTTTGTGATCATGTGTCTTGCCAAGGATTATTATTTATGTCGTGGCTTGATGAGGCTTGGATTGCAGGCAAATGTTTTGCCAGGTTCACCTCTCTAGAAATAAGCCAAAGGTCTGCTGTTCCTTCAAAACACTTCTGAGGTCCAGCTTTCTAAAGTGAGGGGAATCGAGAGGTGAGGGTTTTAGAGAAGTAGGCCAAGAAATGTGGATGATCAAAGGACTTTTCAAAAAAGGAAAGATTAACTTTTATGTTGCATGGATGCTAAACCCTTGCATCTCCCCCAGTGTTCACTAAAGTACCTATACAAACAAACAAATAGGTACAACTGAGGTCTATTTATATTCACCTTATATCACTATCATAAAGAGTGATTCAAGCTGTCCATTGATGCCATTGTACTGTAACTTATTAATATGTTGATGATTCTTCTTAGCTGCAGAAGACAGCTGCCCATGAGCAGTTATTCTTTTCTGGAATTGTCACTTTTGACTTGCCACTTACCTGGCAGATCTAAAAATGCTCTGAGGATTCTCTCAGGACTTACGAGCTAATAATGGTAGGGGATTTCATGCCCCGAAGAACTCTATAATCCTGCGCTTCCTGAGTCCCAGTCTAAGCCAGGACCTTCTGTCACATCTCAAGAATTACAGGCAGATTGAAAGCTCTGCTGAGCAATCATTCTGCTCTGCTTCTGGGGGTCATACAGGGTGCCATTTAGGATTTCTCAGTAACCTTAACCAGGATGTAGTTCCTTATTGGTACTCTGCCTAAGGTGGTGCTCTGAGGGTCTTCCTTTCAGAAGAAGAGCAGCAAAGCAAGCCACGCCATGGGTGAGATCAGCCAAGGGGCCGTGGAGAGATACTTGGAGGATAACCCTCAGTTTGCCAAGGAGTACTTCGAGAAGAAGCTGCGGGTGGCGCCGCTGGGAGAAGCCTCAGAGAACAGCGGAGCGCGGGGCACAGCCAATACGTCCTTCCCCGGGTTGTCACTGGAGGAGGAATCGGCCCTGTGCCTGGAGCTGCTGCAGGCCGCGCAGGAGGAGGCGGGCAGCACAGAGCTGGCAGCACAAAGGGCCCTGCAAAGGCTGGCGCAGCTGCTGCAGGCCGACCGCTGCAGTCTGTTCCTGTGCCGGGCCCGCAATGGCACACCTGAGGTGGCCTCCAGGCTGCTCAACGTCACTCCTACTTCCAAGTTTGAGGATAACCTGGTGGTCCCTGACAAAGAAGTTGTGTTTCCATTGGACATCGGGATAGTAGGTTGGGTTGCTCACACAAAGAAAGCCCTTAATGTCCCAGATGTGAAAAAGGTAGGTGGCCTTATGACAGTGGGGCAGAGATGAGATCTTGACAGAGTCCTGGAGGGACAGTGGGAGAGAGAGCTGAAGTCCAAGGGGCCATCCTCGTGGCATTGGTTTGGCTCTAATCTGAAGAGTGGGAGCAGCAGGGAGGAGGAGCACCTGGGGCCAGGGCTGCCAGACTTAGTAACTAAAAACAAAGATGCCCAGTTCCATCTGAATTTCAGATAAACAATGAATGATGTTTTTGTTCAAGTTTGGCATTTTATCAGGCAACTTCCCTGGGCTTGGTTTAGTCTACACCTTCCCTCTTACACCTCCTCCATGCCCTGGGCACTATCCTTCTGAACAAGATGGCAAAGCAGGCCCGCCCAAGGGTGAGATCAGCCAACAAGGTAGATGCCAAGACTCCCAAATCACTCTCTATGCCTCTTGCCCACATCTCTTTGAAGACATTCAGTTCTTTGGATTGAATTGGCTCATCCATAGATTCTTTCACCTATAGACCAAATGCGCATAAAGAAAAAAACGATACCATTTGAAAGTTCAGATGTTCACATTTAGGTCATTACAAATGTAAATTTCTCTGATGATTAAGTACAGTTTACCATCCCAACCCTCCCCCTGCCCACTCAGATCTATTGAGAATGAATTCCAATCAGGTAAATGAGACTTTTGGATCCTTCTGGAAAACCAACAGCATATTCACAAATGTTAGGTTTATTTAAAAACAGAAAATTTAACCCCTTCTCCTTTCCACTGCAATGCTTGTTTATTTTAGGAAAATTATAAAATACAAGTGAAAAGGAGGAAATGCAAATGACTCATCATCCCTCCACTCAGCAATAACTGCAGGACCTTCTCCTGGCACCACCTCCGTTTTTTTCTTCTTTCCTTCCTTCTTTCCTTCCTTCCTTCCTTCCTTCCTTCCTTCCTTCCTTCCTTCCTTCCTTCCTTCCTTCCTTCTTCCTTCCTTCCTTCCTTCCTTCCTCCTTCCTTCCTTCCTTCCTTCCTTCCTTCCTTCCTTCCTTCCTTCCTTCCTTCCTTCCTTCCTTTCTTTCTTTCTTTCTTTCTTTCTTTCTTTCTTTCTTTCTTTCTTTCTTTCTTTCTTTCTTTCTTTCTTTCTTTCTTTCTTTCTTTCTTTCTTTCTTTCACAAACATGCCCCATTATTTTGCTTTGCTATTAACAAAAGGAGAGAAGTGGATTATGCTGGCACAGAGTTGATTGGGAGCAGACCCTAACGGGCTTTCTGTGCAGAGGTTTATTGCTGGCTTTTGAAGCCGGTGGCTGGAGGCAGGAGGATAATCTCCCACAGGCCTCCTGAAGCTGATTACAGGAGGAGGGCCACATGGATCCGGAAGGCACAGGAGTTGTCAAACATTAGCAGCACTTGGCAAACAACCACAGGACAGCCCTGAGGTGCAAGGGTTGCTGCTGGGCTCAGTCTTCTCCCACTCCTCCCTTCAGCGAGTTTAAGCAGGTTTAAGTAGGTTGTTGAGGCCCGTTCCAGCGCTGCAGGTGACTAAACCGAGGTGTGCACATGGCAAGGTGCTCTGGACACGAGTTAGGAGGTTGCATACACCCTCTGTTTTCTCACGGGAATATGCCTGTTGCCAGTCTCCAACTGAGGCCACCTCCAAAATTACTAGGACATCAAACTTAAGAAAATGACATGCATGCAAAATTTTTTTTTCTGGATAAAATGACTTCTGCTGTGATACTTTATTAATGAGCTCAGGGTTCCATACAGAGGAGAAAATAGTAGTCTGGAGCTGCTTAAAAGATCTGGTGGCCTTGATCTGTAGCTGTCCATGTTGTGTGCTCTGCGTGAACAGAGCAGCAAGAGGTGTGTGTGTGTGTGTGTGTGTGTGTGTGTGTGTGTGTGTGTGTGTAGCTTCCTTTTCTTGAGGGCTTCTGGCTGTTAGGGGTGGGACAGAAATGTATGTGTTGAAGACAGACACCCTCCTGAGCTCAGAGGAGAGACAGAGGCCTTATTTGTTTTCCATCACTACTGCTTCTAAGCATAATTCCTATGACAGTGGTGCTTTTCAACTTTGGAAGCACATTAAAGTTAAATTGGAATATTAGATGGAAGGGGCTACTGGAGTCGTTAGCTTACCTCTTTCCTTGGGCGAACAGGAAGTTGAGGTCATGGAAGCTTTATCTCTCCGAGTCCATGGTTTGGTCAGTGAATGCAAAGGGCTGAAAGAGAATCGAGGCCTCCTCACTTTGTGCCCAGTGCTCCTTCCACCCTCACCAAACCCCATGTCTCTGTGGTGTCACCACACTTCAGTCACTGCGGTAAAAATCTGCAAAGAGAAAGGTGATGGAAACCAACGTTTGCCAAATGAACTTTCTATTAATTCCTCACTTTTTCATTGCATTTGGCATTTTATACAGATTTTCACATTCTTAATCTCACTTGATTTTGGAAAAGACCCTGTGCAAAAGGCACATTTTAATTTCCATTCTATATAAGAATCTTCTCAAGGTCAATTAGGCAGGAAGTGCTGGCTCTGGGACCATAACCCAGGTTTTTGGAGGCCTCCCTCTTTTACCACATTGCTGACCACATTCGACCTCTCTGGCTGGCAGTGTGGGCACAGGTGAGGGAAAAAATTCTCACACCTAAGCAAAGGCAGAACCAGACACTCCCAACCTTGGGAGTCCACAAAGGTGGTAGCAGGGAAGCCACGTGGTGTAGGCTGAAGAGCTTTGGCATCAGACAGACTTGGGTGCAGATCCGTGTCTGAAACCAGGTAAATGTGATGAATTGACTTTCTGCACCCGAGAAATAGAGGTAGCCTAATGTAGAGATTAAGTGGACATCGAGTATCTGACTCCTGGTAGGTGCTCAGTAAATGACAACTGTGACAATATTAGCTTTATGGCAAAAGATGTTGGGGGCCTGGGTGTGGGTGGCCAAAACTGGGTCAATGGTTATTGCCTGTTTTTTAAAACAGGTTAAAGGCAGGAAAACTTTAAATAACAGGAAACTAAGAGATATTCTTTTCACGTTAATCATTTCTATTTCTATTGGAAAAGCTGTTGATTAGCTCTATGAATGGGTGGTTCTGGTTCTGCCTGTGGTTAAAAGAAAGCCACAGAGAAGTCCTAAGTTTGCAATGATTAACAGGATGCTTATTGGTCCCTTTCCTCCCTCTTCTGTCTTCCTTCTCTCCTCTCTTTCTGACTTCTGATTTCAAAAGGGATAACGGTATTCAATCAGAATTTAACAATGCCGAGACTGGATGAGAGATCCAGGCGGCCTGCTGCTCTGGACAATGTTCTCTTTAGTTGCCTTTCGTGGCTGCTTTGAAAAAGAATCATCAAAGGGAGTTTAGGAATTTGAGAAATACAAGATTTATTCAAATGAACTTTAGTAAGGATTGTTTGAGCTAATGGAAATTTAAAAAACCAGAAAGCCTCATTTTACCTACCCTAAAATTTGATGGATAGTTTTATCCAGGGCTTTCAGATACAACGATAAGCAAACATTCTATTTTGAAACTCATAGGCCATTTTCTCAAAACAGCCAACTGAGCTTGACAACATTACCTTGTGTTTAGAATCTAGGACAAAACAGCATGAAATGTTGAAGCTGTAGAATGAAGTGTGTTAGCCAAAAGATGTTCCCTGACTCCATCCTGTGGTGCATGTTTGTGGTATTTTGATTATTCTCTGAGTGCCCAGGATTGCTGTATAAATGAAAGTGATTATGATCTGTAACATGTAATAGGTTAGCAGGAAAATGGAATGTGAGCTGGCCTGGGCAGATGGTAAATTAAGAGAAAAAAAAAAAAACTTAACAAAATCTGGGGACCTCCTGGCCTGAGAGTGAAGATGCTACAGGAAGCAACAGAGAAGTAACAGATAAAGTAGTCAGGAAAGAAATGTGGCTTTTGACGACATGAGGCAAAGTGTTGGCCCTCAGGAGGAAGCGTGCTCCCAGGCATTAGCTAAGAGCATCTAATTTCTTTAGTGATTAGAATTGGTTAGAAAAGCTAGAGCTAGAAGCAAAAAGCTAATTGCAAAAGAGAACTACTTATTTTCCAGGGAGGCCCTGGATAAGGTTTCTCTTTTTAGTATTTTTTGAGTACCCACTATGTGTCAGACACTTTTCTAAGTGATCTACCCATACTATGTTATTCTGTCTTCATGTCAGGGACTCTAGACAATAGATAATATTGTTATTCCAATTTTCAGATTAGAAAACAAAGATGCAGAGGATACATAGCATGCCCAGGATCCTGCAGCTAATAAACAGGGGCCTGTTTTTCAGCCAAGGAAGTCTGACTCCAGAACCTTCTTTACCACTGTGCGATGTTGCCTCCTAAATAAATAGTTAGTTTGAGTGCTTCAGTGTTGAAAAAGGTATAGAAGAGATCTGGGGCGACAATCCGCATTTTCCTCTCTTAGCACCTCACATTTTCTTTGTAAAGGGTTGCATTTCTGAGCATCCTCCACAGGGGTGAATCACCTACTAAAAGTACAAATTCCTGGGGAAGACAGACTCCACTTTAGGAGCTTAGGCTATGGTGGGTCTGCTGTGAGGCCATTTTTCTGCAGATGACTCTGAGGCACAGCTAGGAACTATTGCTCTGAGCTGAGCTATGAGTTCTCTTGACCAAGCAACCCTTGTTCCCTGGAAGAAATTCTAGCCTGGAAGTTATATACCAGTGGACTCTCATATTTTTATTTTAGGAAGCTGTACAGAGTCCAGCATCCAAGGTTTGGGCTGCTCTTAGAAGCACCATCAACACGGGGAAATGAAAATAATATGACTTTTGAAAGCAACACCACATTAATTTTAGACCATGAGTCTCAGAATTAACCTGAAAGTTCATTTCTAAATAAAGAAGCCTCAAGTTCAAAGAGGAGATAGTAAGGGCCATGGAAGGCTGAGCCTTCCATGTAGAGTAGGTATTCCTCTAAATTACAGCTAATAAAACAACTGCCGTCCTTGACCTTCTTCTCAAGCGCTTTCATTTGTGCACCTCTCCAGACTCATGTCTCTGTCCTTCCCATGATGAGTGCACTAGAATCATCTCTTGCACAGCTTGTATCTGGGAAGATCCACTTCTTCTCTCCCGAAGAGAGAAATAAAAAATACAAATGAAAGACATTAGTTTGGTAAGAAATAAAAATTGGTAAGGAATCTAGTGTTGGGGAGAGGGTGATACTCTCACTCATGACCAGTGGCAGTAAGAATTCAAACTTTTTGTAAAAGTAATCTGTATAAATAAAAACTACATATACCTATTGATCCAGCAAAAGTAATTTCCACTTTGGGGAACCCATCTCATAAAAATAAAAATATGAATGATCAGTGCAGCATTGCTAGCAGTGGGAAAATTATAAATAGACTGAGTCAGTGGAGGATGGTTGAGCTGATCATGAAGCTCCCACACTGTGGAGTAGCATGCAAGAATCTAGAGATAAATTCACAACCATATGCATTGGTCTGGAGGAAAGTCCATAAAATGTAATAAAAAATAAAAATAAAAGTAAAACACCTTTGTCCAAGCATAGAGCAAGACATAGAAGGTGACACACCAAGCCATTAACACTGATTTCCTTAAGTAGGTGAGATTAGGAGTTTGGGGGGGATCATTAATTTTTCTTCGTGTTGTGATGCACTAGTTCTCTGGTTTCAAGTGCACATTTTACTTTGTAAGTAGAAAGAACTCTTTGAAATATACCTGTAACTCCAGTTGTGCTCTCCTCCTTCCAGGCACACACATTCTGTTCATTGACTCCCTCTGTCTCTCTCTCCCTTCCTCTTAACACCTTCTTTCCACTCGGCCATGGCAATCCCCTCTTTTCCCCTGGCCCAACCTCAGCCTAACTTAGATAAGCTGAAGTTCAGATGGAAAATGTTTATTCTGAAATGGGTAATTTCATTTTAAGCAATCATAGGATGGGGTAGTGTTTGCTCAGGTCCACTGTGCTGGGGCCCTGGTTCCGTGTCCATATGACTTGGGTTAGACAGAAAGACCTGTAGCCATTTCTAGAGCTACACTCCATGGTTCTGTGCTCCTTTGGCAAATGTGTAAATGTGTCTTTCAGAACAGCCATTTTTCTGACTTCATGGACAAACAAACCGGATATGTCACCAGAAACCTGCTGGCAAACCCGATCATGATGGGCAAAGAGGTTCTTGCTGTGGTTATGGCAGTTAACAAAGTAAACGCACCTGCATTTTCCACACGGGATGAAGAGGTAATGCTGGGCATCCACCTGAAGGCTCAAGAAACTTACTTGTTTCACACTTAAAAGAAAGATGTCACAACTAATTTGTTTTTCTCTGCCACCTGTAGGTCTTTTCCAAATACCTCACTTTTGTTTCTATCATCCTAAAGCTTCATCATACCAACTACCTGTACAGTGTTGAATCCCGAAGAAGCCAGGTAAAGGGAAGGTGACATTAATCACACCATGCTGACTTGTTCTGACAATGGGACCCAGAGAGAGAGAGAGGCAACAAGCCCAGATCCCTCTTTTCCCTCATGGGGGTTTAGGCCACATGGAGCCAATTTCCAAACTTCAGAGCCAGGTGTCTTCTCATGGTCTGCCCCGGCCTTCCATCCCCACCTGCCTGCCCCTCCGTCTGTATACAACTGGCTTGCCTTTCTTCAGTTTTCATCTTGGAAAGACATGATTTCTTCACCTATGAGATAGCGATGATCGTTATCGTGCCTGCCCCACATGGTTGCAGTGACTATTAGTGGTCATTAGATAAATTAGTTCATATCAATCTCTTAGCAGTTCCCACTACATAGTCAACCTATAAATTTCAGGAGCAAACCACTCCTCTGAAGTCTGTTTCCACCTTGAGCCAGGAGTATAAAGGTCAACATTGGTAACCAGGATACCTGAGTTGGGACCACTCTCTGGCCCTGTTTCCTCATCAGTACAATGTTGTGTGTATCTGGGGAGGTTGGAATAGAGGGCTTTCAAGGTTTCTTTCCATCCTAACTGTCCAGGTAGGGTTACCTCTGATTAGCTCAGGATGCACACAAAGAGGCATGAGGCTTTCTCTCCACAAGGGCCAGTAGTAGCCAGTGGGCCAGTAATACTGTACCCTATGCCCAGGGGCTGTTTCTGTATCCAATTGTAGGTCACTAGCCCTTTGAAACCAAAACATTTGCTTCTCCTTCTTCAGAAATCCAGAGCCTTACAAAGGTGTAGTCATCATCGCATACAGAGAATCAGTAATTTCTTGAACATACACAGGTTCAAAAATGGAATTGCCTGGTCTAGTGATATGTATTTCCTTTTATTTGATGCACCTCCTGTTTTCTTCTGGCCAAAGCTCTATCTTTTCATAGCATGTTTTGTTCTAACTGTTTTCTTTTTAATACCTACTTTCAGATCCTTATGTGGTCAGCCAATAAAGTCTTTGAAGAGCTCACAGATATTGAGCGACAGTTTCACAAAGCGCTTTACACAGTTAGAACATATCTGAATTGTGAACGATACTCCATTGGACTACTGGACATGATGAAGGAGAAGGTCCTCATTGTTCCATACCTTTGGTCTTGCCTAAAATCACCTGTAATATACACATCACATGAAATGTGATCCATTAAAACATGGGTACACTATGTAAATAATCAGTCATGATAGATTACAAGAACCACTGCCAGGAAAAATGCAGCACAGAGGTAAAAGTATGCATTTTGGAACAACAACAACAACAAAAAAAACAATCTAGGCTCAAAGCTTGGCTTTTCTACTTCCTAGTTGTATGTGTCTTCAATGAGTCCTTTTTCTTTTTTGAAATATTAATTAATAGACTTTACTTTTTAAAGAAATTTTAGGTTTACATAAAAAATGAGCAGAAAGCTTAGCAATTTCCCTTATATGTCTTCTTCCCCACCACTTCCCTGTTTCCCCTATTATCTATTTCTATTATAACATCTTGCATTGGTGTGCTACATTTGTTACAGCTGATAAATCAGTATTGATACACTATTATTAACTAAAGTCCACAGTTTACATTAGGATTCATTCTCTGTGCTGTACAGTTCTATGGGTTTTGAGAAATGCATAATGTCATATATCTGCCATTACAGCATTATTCAGAATAGTTTACCTGCCCTAAAAAATCCTCTGTGTGCCATTTATTTATTCTTCCCTCTCCCTGACCCAAGCCCCTGACAACCACTTGTTTTCTTTTTTATTGGCTCTACTTAGGCCTTTTCCATAATCCCATCTAGTTGGAATCATACAGTAGGTAGCTTTTTCAGATTGGATTATTTCTCTTAGCAATATGCATGTACGTTTCCTCCATATATTTTCATAGCTTGATAGTTCATTTCTTTATAATGCTAAAAACTGTTTTATTGCCTGGATTCAGCACAATTTACTCATTTACCTACTGAAGGACATCTTGGTTGCTTCCAAATTTTGTCAATTATGAATAAAGTATAGATTTTTATGTGGACATACATTTTCAACTCCTTTGGCTAAATACCAAGGAGAGTTATTGCTGAATCATATAGTAAAAGTATGTTTAGCTTTATAAGAAACTGCCAGACTACCTTCTAAAGTGGCTATGCCATTTTGCATTTCCATTGGCAATAAATGAATTTCTGTTTTCCACATCTTTGCTGGCAGTTGGTGATGTCAGTATTTTAGATTTTAGCCATTCTAATGGGTGTGTAGTGGCATCTCATTGTCTTAATTTACATTTCCCTGATGACATGTGATGTGAAGCATCTTTTCATATGCCTATTTGCCATCTGTATACCTTCTTTGGTGAGATGTATTCAGATTTTTTGTCCACTTTTTAATTACGTTGTTTATCTTCTTATTGTTCAGTTTTAAACTCTTTGTATATTTTGGATACACATGTCAGTTCTCTGACTTTGTAGGGGAATAATAAATGATACTGGCATTACCAATTCAAGGTTTTATATTCTGAAAAGTTATAATTATTTTAAAGTAGAAATAATAAAATATTTAATATTATTGACACACAATATAAGGCTCATTTCTCATCTTGTTTCATTAATTCTGTTGAAGCTCTCCTAGTTCAACATAACTAATGAATATCATGTCATTTATATTTATTACTACCCATGTGATTGAAAGTTATTTTTTCAGAATAATTGTTCTAAGTGGATAAACATAGGACCAAGCACCAGGAGAGCTGGTTTCTGATCCTGGCTCTGAGATTCCCTACGTGATTGTATTGGTTAGGGTGTTGTTGGCTACAACCTCAGATCCAGGTGAAAGCATCTTAGACAATAAGATAGTTATTATCTTATTGAACAAGAAGTCCCAAGGTAGAATAATTCTTAGGCTGGCTAATTCAGAGCTCCGTAGAGTCATCAAAGTCCCAGGTTCTTTACATTTTAACCTGGCCAGGTCTCTGTTACCTTCAGCATGTTAATCAGGTCTCCTTTTATGATGGCAAGATGGCTGTTGCAGCTCAAGGTATGGCACGTAGACATGACAAAACTGGGAGACATTTCCTACAAATGTCATTTCCATCACTGGTCGCCTGAATAACACCTTTCTCCAGATGCTCCCTGGCAGACTTCTCCTCCTTCTTCATTGTCTACAACTGGGCCATATGCCTGTCCTCCAACTAATCCCAGACACCTCATATAGACCACTTATGGGCTGTGCAGAGGCCATATTCCCTGAACAAATTACCACCTGATACCCAAATAAAATCAAGTTCTGTTAGCAAGGAAGAGGAGAATTGATGTTAAGGCACCCAACACTTTGGCTACTCTGCATGACCTTGGCCAAGCTCTTAACCTGTGTAGATTTATTTTAATTATCTATAAAAGAGCTGCTATATACTGAGTACTTTTAATTATATACCAGGGTAGGTGATGTGTATTTATTATTTATTTAATCCTCTCAATGACCACATAGTATAGATATAGTATAGTATGATTCCCATTTTACAGATGGAAAAGTTTAAGTGCCTTGTTCACAACCACAAGCTCATATAAGCAGTATTACTAGGAATTACAGGTATTTTCCAGCTCTAAAATTTTAGAATTATAAATGAATGTAAAATATATAAACATATGAAATTCATATAAGATATTAATAGGTCATGGAACAATTTGTTTAATAACGTTTAAATATAATCACCTCCAGGAATTCTATGATGAATGGCCAATCAAGCTTGGAGAGGTTGAGCCTTACAAAGGTCCAAAGACACCAGATGGCAGAGTAAGTACAAACATCTTCCTTCATGATATCTGTGCAAGGTGCAAGTAGCTAAAACCAGAGGCAGCCATGCATAGAGGAAAAACCATGGGGCTGAGAAGGTCTGGGTTCTAGTCTTGTAACTTTATGTGAGACCTTGGAGTAGAAGGAGTACTGCACAAGGAGTTTGAAGTTCCTGTCCCAGCTTTGCCCCAAGTTAGCTGGGTGGCTTTTGCCTTAACTCACTGTTCAACTTTTCAATTTCCTTTTTCTGTAAAGCCAGGGTTTGGTGGGTCAGTAATTCTCAATTGGGAGGGATGCATCAGAGCCACCTGCTAAGCTTTTTAAATACACTGTGCCCAAGTCCTTCTGACATGCTGGATTGGAATCTCCAGAGAAGGGTTGGGTTAGATTTACTTCCCCCTTGACAGCAAGCATCACAGGGCAAGAACCACCACTGAGAGGGAAGGTAATGGCGTGAAATGTGTTCAGGCCTCATTTTCTTCATTCGTCTAAAGAAGTAGAGAGACCAGTTCCCAGTCCCTTCCAGCTTTGACAATGTGTCCACCAAATCCTATTTCTGAGTCACTTTTTCAGATCATCTAGTGCTTCAAAGGGGAAAATGCTCCCTGAGAAGGGATATCACTGGGAAGTACAACTGGGAAGGGAAAGCGTTGACTGAGGTTAAGAAATTACATGATTTGTTCCACTGAAGTTAACAGGCAGATATTTCTGGAATTGTTCAATGAAATATTTCTACTTTTGGACAATAGAAAAGGATCAGTTAAAGGAAAGACAAGTTTTCCCTAAAATTGTTTGGGTGAATTCAACTTTTTAAATTTAGTTCAACAAGCTTGTTCATGTAGATGAATAGCCAATAATATTTCTAGTTTTATTATAAGTTTGTAATCAGAACATGAGTAGTTTGGTAATTTTATGTTATGCAGAAAAATGTCATTGGGAAAGAGGTACTATTTAAATTAGTTTTAAAGTATTAGTTTGTCAATGAAAAGCATTTTCTTTGGAAAATAAGATTTTTCTTACAATCTCTCTCCTCTTAGGAAATCATTTTTTATAAAGTAATCGATTACATTTTACACGGAAAAGAGGAGATCAAAGTGATTCCGTGAGTATTGTCCTAAAGCTGTTGCAGGAATTGCCAATTTTTTGTACAAAGTGCATTTCTCTGTACAGCAATGATTTTATTTCTTTCATTCTTCCTCAAGGACACCTCCTGCAGACCACTGGACTTTTGTTAGTGGGTTGCCAACATACGTTGCTGAAAATGGATTCGTAAGTTATTAAACAAATTCAAATCTTAAATAATATTAGATGAAATTCTTATTAGCTAAGAGATGGAAACAATCGTAAAAGCAAGAATGTATCAGGAAAAGGTGAGCTGGTCACTCTCTTTGGCACAGAATGTAGTAGGAGAGGGGAATCTTGGCAGTTGAACATAAGTTAACTAGAGACTCCTAAACCCTGCAAGACAATATTTTGTCAACATGAGAACGATTAATCCATTTCACAGCTTCTTAATCTGCAACCACACAAATTTCAGAGTATTTTGGAAGTCCACAACCATGATTCATGCTAAGTTTAATTCGATCTCAAGCAAAGTTTCTTTGGAACCAAGACTTTTGAAGCATAAAAGATTACTGACAACAGAGAAAAATATGTGAGGAGAGAACTTTGCCACTGATTGCAATACAAAATGTTGTGAGTTGATAAAAGAAGTGAAAATTTTGCCTTGGTCTGTCAGGTGGAGTGGAGCAGACAGTAGGCCAGGTCTGGCTAGGAGAGGTCAAGTGTAGGAAGACAACAAAGAAGAGATCTCTGATAGGCCCCATAATTCTCAAGGTCAGAAGTCAAGGGTCACCATAGATTTTTCCACTTGGCCTCAGCCACTAATGGCTGACCTTTCTCCTTCTAGTGGGTGACTTTTCTCCCATGTTGGGCTTCTTCACCACCTGTGACTTTTTTTTTTTTTTTTTTTTGCATCAAGAGTCCTTCCTACAAGAATATTTGATGCTTTCAATATTTCTTTTTGTTGGCATTTTTATTTATTAACCCTTTAGATCCAAGTTTCTGAAATATACTTACAGCATTTATTTGCATATTTGTTTTTTCTTTAGTGTTGTGATTGTGTTTTGGGCAGTGTTCATTTGTCCAGTTGCTTTGACTTTGAAAGAAGAAACCTTAGGGGCTGGGAGAAGAGAAAGGAACAGAGATGGTGCTAAATGTAATCCAATGACGTAATTAGCAGAAGGGACATTAACTTCAATGTATTATTACCAAATTTGGCCTAGCCAAAGTCCAGTGTGAATAATTTCTCGGCATGTCATGGAGAGCTATGGAAGAAACCTTCCCACTTGATGCATTCTTTCTTGTTCTGCGTTGCAAGTTTAATGGCTCCACCACATAATGTTTCAGGACTTTTGTTTCCTCTTGTTTTATAGATATGTAACATGCTGAATGCCCCCGCAGATGAATACTTCACATTTCAGGTAACTTTGTCTTCTGCTGGTCCTCACCTCTCAGTGCTGAGAAGGAGGAGAGCAGCACTGTTCCCCCAAACCTCCCATCCCCAGAATCTGCATTAGAGAAAAAAAAAATCAACAATTCTGAAGCACTTGGAAAACATCTAAGTGCTAAATTGTATGGTCCAGGCTATAAATGCTTTTGTAATTCTGAAAAAGAAAAGTTCCATATAGGTGAAAAACATAAGAGAAGGCTTTATAGAAGAAATGGGACTTAACCTGAGCCTCAAAAGATGGCTAAATAAGCAAAAGGAGGCTGAAGAATGAATTATGTGCTGTGTTGAGTGTTTGGCTACCTTGCCTTGCTGCATTCTGTGTGGGTGCTACACCATGGTTCTCAGACTTCGGGGGGCATCGGAATTACCTGGAGAGCTTAGTCAAGATGCCCATGGAACAAGTTTTTTTTTTTAATCTGTTACATGTGGTCTTTGGCTACACTCCTAAACTCATATGGCTTCATCCCCTGCTAGACAGTTGTCATCTTGAGGTTAGGGCCTGTGATTTATTCACCTTTGTAGCCTCAGAAACTAGCCCAGGTCCCGGCATATCCGAGGGTCCTGATAGATGTTTGCTAAATGGAACCACACCACAGAAGAAAAGACTATCTGGATGGATAAGTAAGGAAAACAGAATCCACACTAGGTATTTCAACAGAGATAATTTAATACAAAGAATTAGCTAAACATATTGGAAGACTGAAAAACTGAACAGAAAACACTGACACAGAGGTAAAGGATTCTCATCCCTAGGGCTGGGAAGACAAAAAGAAAAGGTTAAGGTGGTCACAATACAGACACTCAGTTCTAGTACACTTAATCAAATATACTAGAACACTTTAATGGCTGTGTAATCCTAGGCACAATGTTTTGACACAATGTAGAAATTGTGCATCTAACACCCAAAGATTATTCTTTCTTTAAATTAAAAATAACCCAATTGTGGGTGGGGTAGGAGGTGGTTATAAAGGGCTGATGCAAGGGAGCCTCATGATGCTGGATTAGCTCTGTATCTTGATTTTAGTGGAGGTTGTGCATATCTACATCTGTGATGAATTTGCATAGAGCCACAAACACGTGCACAAATAAATATATGTAAATCTGGTGAAATCTGAATAAGCTCCTTGGATTGTACCAATATCTATTTCCTGGTTTTGATATCCTACTATAGTTACACAAGATGTTACCACTGAGACAACTGGGTGAAGGGACATGGGACTTGTCTGTATATTTCTTTTGCAACATTGTGAGAATCTATAATTATTTCAAAATAAAAAGTAAAAGTAATAAACTAAGTATCTTTATTGTTTGTAGAAAGGACCTGTGGATGAAACAGGCTGGGTCATTAAAAATGTCTTGTCCCTGCCTATCGTCAACAAGAAAGAAGACATTGTGGGAGTAGCTACATTTTACAACAGGAAAGATGGCAGACCTTTTGATGAGTATGATGAACACATTACTGAAGTAAGTGCAATTATAACATAATGGAGGTAAATGAAAATTATAAAATAATAGAAGCATAATTATTTGTTATTCTGGAATGATATTTTTGAAAGGCAGTTAAGACATAAGTCACACATGGTTGTAGTCAATATGTTGTTATTGTGTCATTTCTGTTTTCTGACTTCTATAAACTGTGTATTTTTTACTAAAGTATGAGCTGGTAATTTAATCAAAATTCTTTATAGTGCTAGGAAATTGGGAATGAAGGTTTCTACCTCCTTTCTCTCCACCCTTTTCTATTCCCTCTCATTCTCACTCTCACCCCCAGCCTTCTCTCTAATTTTCAGGTCATGCCTATTCTACTGGATCCTTGTAATTTCTCTTTTTAAATAAAGTATTCAGTGTGCATGGGCTTAGCAAGGGCTTAGCCAATTTTGTTGTCTGGGATCATAATTAATATGTTTTTTCTTAGATTAAAATAAGGAACTGGGTTGTTGATAGTGGACAAGAGATTGATTGATAGGAAAGCATGAAGATTGCTACCTTCAAATGAATTTTTCTCTGATTTTAGAGATTTGAATCACATTTTATCCTTTTCAGACTCTCACACAATTTCTTGGATGGTCTCTTTTAAATACTGACACCTATGAGAAAATGAATAAGCTAGAAAACAGAAAAGACATAGCCCAGGAAATGCTCATGAACCAGATCAAAGCTACTCCTGATGAAATCAAGTCCATTTTGGTAAGTGGAGAATTCAGTCCTGTGAATATTAGGTGGTATCTAATCAGGGCTTCTGGAATTCACCTAATATTCAGAGGTCTGACAAATGAGAATAATTTTAGTTCTGAGCTAAGGAGTGAAGACAAAGAAAGAGGTTGGGGGAGGCCCTGGGTGGCCCAGTATACACAGACCTTTACTGGACAACCAGGCTGCTTGGATGGAATAGTGTTTCGTTAAAAACAGCTTTTGAGTCTGTAGGAGCTGGAGTAGTGATGTCTAGATTCAAATGTGTTAGCAAGGAAAAAATATTTCCAGGAAGGAAAATGTATCAGTCAGTTATTGTTGTGTAATGCTGCACAAAAACCATAACATCTCAGTAGTAAATAACAAGAAACATCTATTTCTCACTCATGCATTTGTGGGTTGACCAGGCTTCAGCTAATCTTGGTTGGGCTTGGTTCCAAGATGCAAGTTTGGTTTTCTCTATGTGTCTCCCATATATTTCTTAACCGACAGCTACCTGATAAATGTTCTTCTCATAATGACGACAGAAGTGCTACAGAGCAAGCACACTGTGCAAGCACATTTTAAGTCTTTATTCATATCACATTCACTGAAATTCTCATTGGCCAAACATGACCAAAACCAACATCATGGATGATGAGAGAGCGAGTGAATATTTGCTAACAGTTCTAGTTATCACAAAATGAAGGGAAAATATTACATACCCACTATTTCTATTCCTTTTATTTCTGTAGCTTTTATAGTATGTGCTTAGGTATAGTTTTACTGTGGTGGTTTTTCTTTGTTTTTGTTTTGTTTTGTTTTGTTCTGTTTTGTTTTGTTTTGTTTTGTTGGGTGATTTGAGAGTTAAGAAACTTGACTTAAGAGTTTGAGATATTGAAGATATTGAAGATGAGATATTGAAGATGGGGAGAATAAAGGGGATTGCTATATACTAAAAAAAACAGACATAAGTCACTTATTTTTCGCTTTCTTAACTACATACAAACAACTCCTCTCTCTCTCTCTCTCTCTCTCTCTCTCTCTCTCTCTCTCAATAGCTACTGTTACATTTTTGGGAAAATAGGAAAATCAATTAGATTATTTCTTGGAGGAAACTTCATACTCAGGTGCTTTAGGTTTTCTTTGTAGCCAGAATGCATCTTTGTCATGGAACTCATTATAGCATATTTTAAATGTTTTTAAACTGATTTTAAGAGTGAAGAATCAGATAGAAATCTCCTTTATAAGAATTTCACCTCAATTGCTTTTACATTTTAGAAATTTAAAGAAAAGTTAAATATAGATGTAATTGAAGACTGTGAAGAAAAACAACTTGTCACTATTTTGGTAAGTGTTTTATCCTTAATGTGTTTTTAATAAAATATATGAACATTGCTTTTTTATTTTTCAAGTAAATATTTCATTTCCTCTTCTCTGGCACCTTTCAAAGCTAAAAAGAAAGATTTCTTCTAAAGAGTCATCTTCTGGCTTCCTGCTTTTCTTCCTCCTCATCACCTACAGTCTAATCCATGCAGATAATTTAAAATTCCAGCTAAATTAGACTATGGCCTAAGAGACTGTAGATATAGACTCTAGAGATATCATGAACTGGTTTATTTTAATAGCGTTGGATTACACCACGGCCACCTCAGAAGACATGACAGGATTATAGAAAACAGACCCTTCTAGCTACAGTTATTATCTGCCATTTCTAGCTTCTTTTTTTTAGTCTGCAGGAAGTCAGCTCTTTTCTAATGTCATTGAGTCACCCTATTATTTCTGGTTGAAATTAACTTCTCTTCCAGTTAATTAATCACGTTATTTTTGTTGTGTTTACTGCTAACCCTCCAAACCCATTTTCTACAGTTTATTATTAAACCCATTCAATAAAATTTTAACTTCAGATTATACTTTTCATTCTAGAATGCGCATTTAATTCTTTTAAAAGATTCCAAAACTGTCTTAAAATTTTCCATCACTTTATCTATTTGTCTATCTTTCCCTCTATTTCTTGAATTTATTGAGCATAGTTATTTTAAATTCTCCATCTCAAAATCTGCATCATCTGCAGGTCTGCTTCTACTGTCTATTTTTGCTTTGGGGTTTCAGTCATTTGATCATTTTAAAGCATGCTCCATATATATATAATTTTTTAATTGAAAACTGGATATTGTGTATAAAAACTTGTAGTGGCTGTGGTGATATTATCTTTCTGCAAAGAGGGTTAGCTTTTCTTCTGACAGGTGAATAAAGTTAGTTTTAGATTTTGTTAGGAATGGTCTTTTTCAGTTTTTACCCTTACTATAAGGGTAGAGCAATTATTTCTAGAGTATGGCCCTTTTAGGACCAAAAATGAAATTCGGGGTTATTTACCAAAGACCCTAGACCTTGAATTTCAAAGCTTAAATACAATCTGATTGAAACTGAAATAATATTACATTTATTTCTCTCACTAACTACCTCATCCTGTTTTCCACTGCCCCATATCCAGTCTTGAATGTAAGTGTTCTGCTTTCCAAACTAAGATGTACTGAACATCTCACCTTCCCACTTTCCACTTTTACGGTCTCTGAACTCCTGTCTTGATCCTTGGTTGTGTTCCCACAGAGTCAGTACCCTCTGACACCTGTTGAGGCCTTCATTGCCACCCTCAATATTTTTGTGTCACCTGAGGCTCTTCCTCCTTCTCCCACTGTCCTTGGCTCCACCTCTGAGCATTTTCCTCTCACACTTGGACCAGAAAACAGCCTTTCCTTCTCCTCACCTGCCCTCAATAACACATGTCTTTTGTAAAATAAAATTTTAATTGACATCCATGACACTTTAGAAATTCTCTAATTCTCTATTTAAAGGAGAAAGGACCTTGTTTTGAAGAAGCAATAGAATGGATAAAGGATCACTAGCTTTACCAAAAGACACCCTATTTTAATGTAAAATCTGCTCTTCCAAAATCATTGTTGCACAAAACTTAGGAACTCAAGAAACAAACAAGTGTTGCAGAGAGATTCTTCAAAATTATCTTCGCTTAATTTCCCAGATACATGATTATTTATGCATCTGTACTTACCATGATTTTTTCTCTAGGTGTGTACTTTAATTCTGGGTTCAGGGAAGGCCTGGTTCTATTTTATAGGCGTAACATCAGGTGCACGTCATTGTGCTGGGAAGGACAGGGGTAGAAGTGCACTGACTCTGGCAAAAAGAGGTGAGGAAAGTCCTCCTCCTACCCTTATCCTGTTCTCCAGGACATTCCAGGTCACTCGTAAAAAGAAGATCTAGAGAGTCAGAGAATCACCTCACTCACTCATTCTTAATTCAATTTTTTCCATTCATTTAGTAATTATTGAGATGTACTGTAATATAGAAAATTATATTAGGTCCTGAAGGCAAAAGATAGTATGGTCTGGTTCTCATCTGATTCAAGAAGCTCCCTGCTTATTAGGGAGACAAAAATACAAGCACTGACATTGCCCTGGGTGAACGAGTTTACAGATCATGAGTGCCAAGGGCCTGAGGGAGTACTCGGCCTAATTCTACTCACAGAATGTGGTAGAATTTGAGATGATAGCCACGGCCCCAAGGCATGAAGGGGAAGCAGGAGTCGACCAGACCAGGCGGGGGCTGATGATGGGGGCTTAGAGATGACTGGAGATAAAAAGGGAAAGTGAGACAGTATAGGCCAAAGTGTGAAGATACAAGATAGCATGCTATCTTAAAGAAATGGTAGACAGCTGGATTTGGCCAGAGCTTCACTGAGCAGAAGGGAGGAGCAGCCTGTGATGCCCGGCAAGAAGTCCAGACAAGACCATGACAGCCTGGCACTCTGAGACTCCAGGACTGACATGATCATATGTTCAGGATGATCCTTCTGGGAACAGATGGTGCAAACCATGGCAGCATCTCCCTTCTCTACTTGCTACACCTCAGCTGTGCAAAGAGGAGAAAATCAGTCTTGGATGCCAGAGTTTTTACTGATCAAACCAATAAAAATCCTTTATTTTGATCCACCACTCTGTAGCATAGACTTAAAAATGGCTGTTCTTCAAAACTTGTAATTTCTGTATTAAAGTGTTATTTTACAGGTTCTTCTATAATTGTACTTGGGGCCTGGGAATCATAATTCTGAATTTACTTTGTTCCCTGCTAAAATGAATATTTACACTGAAGTATGACTGACCCTGCAATGCCTTAAAAAAGTATTTTCACATTTTATCTTTACAGAGCACTCTAGGAACTGTTGGGCAGAGATGACTTCCAGCAGGGAGGCTGTGTGGCATAGGGCACCCCCACCACTGTCTACACCTACCTATTCTTACTCTGATTTTTAAAAACTATGCTTATTGTCTGTCACTCCCCATAAGAACATATATTTCAGGAGTAGTGACAATGTCTGTTTTATCCATTGCTTCCTCCATAATGCTTAGAACACAAATAGGACCCAATAAATGTTTGTTTAATGAATAAATAGTAAATGAATGAATGAATGAATGAAAAAGAAGAACCTATATGGACAAGGAATCTGGGAGAGTTTGGAGAAAGAAAGAAAGTGATGAGGATGGGTAACAAAGGACAGAGGAGGATCCCATGAGAAAGGGAAAAAGGAGTTTTATGAAGTGTTACATGGGTTATGAATTGAATCTCTTCTCATTTTTTTTATACATCCACATAGAATTGGAATAGTTTTTAAAATTAAAACACCAAAAGCAAAAATGTTACTATTATAGTTTCCATTTCACAGATGAGAAAACTGAGGCTTGTTCGGTCTGAGAGATGCAGTTAACCCGAACTCAGAACTGAACACTAGTGTCCTGATGCCAAGCCATTGCTTTGCAGGAAAAAATCTCTGCCTAAAGTAACAGTCTGAGAGTGACATTGGTGAGAAGGGAGCCCCACGGAAAAGAGAGTAGGGCAAGGGTGTGAGAGACCAGCCCAGACTCATGGGGTAGGGGACTAGAAACCGTAATTCTGCCTAAAACAGGCAAATATCATTTGCTGTTGAAATTTGTATAAATAGAGTATGAACTATCCCCTGGAAAACCTTAAACTTACCAAGGGCAATGACCTCAGCACACTATTAAGGACACACAATGGACTCGGTAAATACCCAGTGAACTGAATTGCTCCTGCACATCTGTCTGGGGGGCCCACATAGCCCTTGCTAACTCCTGCCTCCTCTCACTTTCGCTCCTCCCACCAATCAGCTGAATACCTGCCCCTCCAGCATATCTCCTCCCTTAATTCCCCGCTCCTGCCCTCGGGTGTTCAGTCTCTCACACACAGCCCAGGCACTTGAAGCTACTCTCTGAGCGTTCTGAGTTCTTTCCCTTCCCTGGTCTGTACTGTATAACCATTTCAATAAGTTAACTTTCTTAAGGGTGAGATCTCTATTTTTATTTCCCAAGCTATGCCAATATTCATGTGCCTAATTCACTATTTTGTTTGTTTGTTTATTTGTTTGTTTGTTTCACATATCCCTAAATCCTAACAAGGTGTGAGTTAAATGAGGTTTCTGCAAGTGTACCAATACACTGCAGGACATCCATTCCTCGACTCCCGAGCACCTTCATGGGACAGGCACCACAGGTTCTGGGACAAACACCACAGCAAATAAGAGACATGAACCCATCCTTGCTCACCTCACAGTCTCATGGGAAAGCATTATAGACTATGTAAAGAAGTATGATAGAATTGAATTAAGTGATTATTTACTGTTTACTGAATATTTCTTAAATGTGAAAAATGAGGAGTATTAAAAATGGACAAAGCTGAGGGGTCTAAACGTTTGATTTTGCATCATAGAAAAAAAAATAGCCACTGGAGTCAGATTTAGAATCGAATCCCATTACTTAGAGAGATTCTTAATATAGCCGAGTCTCAGTTTTACCACCTAGAAACTGGGGATAATCGTGCAGGTTTGTCGTGAGGATAATATATGCAAACACATAATCCAGTGCCAGACACCGTAAAAGTAAAGGCTCAGTGCACTGCACGTGGCATCCATTTATTGCAATTTTGTTTCACACCCAATGTTGGATATGTGAGACTGAAGGGAAAAAAGATTAATGCAACCTGAAACAGTTTGTCCTTGTTTTAACAGAAAGAGGACTTGCCAGACCCAAAGACAGTAGACCTGTATGAATTCTGCTTCAGTGACTTCCTCATCACAGAGCATGAACTGATTAAGTGTGGACTACGACTGTTTTTTGAAATAAATGTGGTGGAGAAATTCAAAGTACCCGTAGAGGTCAGATGGTCTTTAACGTAAAACACTGAGTAGTTCTCTTGCTGTACTTCGCTAATGTTTCCTGTAGTTCAAAAGATTAACTTCAGTTTGGATTTTAAATTATCATTAACTTTGTAAATATATCAGCTTAACCCCTGTAAATAAGACCAACCAATCTTTTTAGATAAGATTGTCACAGACCTCCTAACCTTTAGCATTCTGTTCCAAAGTCTGAATGGTGTTGTCTTCTTTCGGTGACAGGTTCTTACCAGATGGATGTACACCGTGAGAAAGGGGTACCGTTCCATCACTTACCACAACTGGCGGCATGGCTTCAATGTGGGTCAGACGATGTTCACTTTGCTGATGGTAAGCACAGAGCTCTGGAAGTTTCTGTAAACCAGCACATTTCCCCTTTGAACATGGTGAGAACTGGAGATGGTTCATCAGTTTAGGTCAGTAATTTTGGAATTCATGGACATAATCTCATAAACCTTAACTCCCCTGTAGATGATGCCAGGCAGGTGGGTGTCCCTGGGCACTTGGCTGGATTATCACCCTGACAATCATGTAGTTACTTCCTTAAAGGAAATTTCAGTTACCTGCTGGTTTGTTTTTTTCTTTTCAGTTACAGTTGACATAAAATATCCTATTAGTTTCAATTGAACAAGGTAATGATTACACATTTATATAACTTCCCAAGTGATCACCCCATAAGTCTAGTACCCATCTGACCCAGTACATAGTTATTACAATGTTGCTGACTATATTCCCTAGGCTGTACATTATATCCCCATGACTGTTTTTATAACTGGTCATTTGTATTTATTAATCCCTTCTCCTTTTTAACTCATTCCCTCAACTACTCTTTCATCCTGCTGAGTTTTATAATTGCCCAGAATGAGTTACAATACTCAACAAGAAATAAAACCAGCTTGCTCTAAAAACACAGCAGGTCTCCTTCTCCATTGCAAGCAGGACTCACTGCATGCACTGTACAGGTGTATTGATTCAAGTAAATACATATGTAATTTTTAGACAGGAAGACTGAAGAAATACTATACGGATCTTGAAGCCTTTGCCATGCTTGCTGCTGCTTTCTGCCACGACATTGACCACAGAGGCACCAATAATTTGTATCAGATGAAGTAAGTGAACACATGTGGCAAGAATGACAAGTGCTGATGATGTCTGAAGATGTCTAAGGGGAGAACGAATGAAAAGCCCCTTGTGGGCAGGTTTAGTTGTCAATATCTTTAATCTCCTTTAATCTGGAATCATTCCTCAACATTTTTGTCTTTCAAGATGTTGATGTTTTTGAAGAGTCTAGGCCAGTTTTGCAAAATATGATTCAATTTGGATTTGTCTGATTGTTTCCAGATTGCTAGTTTCAGGGAAAACATTTAGGGCAGAAATTCTACATAGAAAATGTTGTGTCCTCAGTGCATTGCATCAGGAGGCTCACGATTTCAATTTGTCCCATCATCTATGAGGTTAAATCAAACTATTTGTGACTAACATCTAGCTGATCTCTTTATGCAAAGATACATTTTCTCCTTTGTGTTAATAACTAATCTGTGAGGTGTTACTTTGAAACTGGGTGAATATCTAGCTCTCCAGTAACATTTCTTACCAGTGTTTTTAAACCCAAAGGAATTAAAGATACCACTCTTCAAGTGGAATTGAGCCTTATTCATTTTTTAAAAAAAATCTCCAGTGCTGACAGAGATTAGGTTTTTAAATACATGTTAAAACTATGATCAATTACAACATGGATCAACATGGATCAGACATGGTTCCCTAAGTGGAGTATCTGGTTTACCAGACCTGTTAGTGACCTGTTTGTGATGCCTCCCCTCCCTAAAGTTCTGCTCTTTCTGAAATAAAATAAAACTTCTCTACTAAGCTGACATCAATATTTCTTATTTCTTCTTTTTCTTTTAATTATATATTCCATGTTTCCATTATGAAGCCTCCACATTATCTATGTAGACCTTTGGCCTCAGCCTCTCTGAATCTTTTCTTCTTTTCACCTTTTTATTTGTGATGTCACTTTCCCTTCTCAAACAGGAAGAATTGAAGAAAGGCAGGGTACCAAAGACTGCGGTCCCCACTTACACAAAGCTGTGACCTAACCGTTAATAAATAGGAAGTTTAAGTTTAAATTTACCTCACTGTCTTGGAGGAGAAATGGTACTTTACAGTGTTTTTCATTTTGATTCTTAATTCTTAATGAACAATTTCTATGCAAATAATGTGTGGGCTTCAACGGGTTTGCTCCACGTTCTGCAGGTCATAGTCTAGCACTGTGAGCTCCAGGGAACTTAGCGATTTTACGTGCAGGGGATGAACCAAATTTCCTAGTTTAAATAATTTGATCATTTTAGTCATTCAACAAAATCAGAGGATTTTTTAAAAAGATTTATTGAAAGAGCATTTTCTCATCTTCTAAACCTAAAAAATCTTTTCCAATATGTTACTTTTGACCATTTCACAAGCATTAGCGGAGAAGGAGAGGAAAGAAATGAAAAAAATTCTTCAGATAGTAAAGATTCTATATTGTATGGACTTAAGTAGAATCTTTCTTTAAAATTATGGCATATCCTTTTTCTCCTAGATCCACATCTCCATTAGCAAGGCTTCATGGATCTTCTATTTTGGAGAGGCATCATCTGGAGTACAGTAAAACTCTACTGCAGGATGAGGTACGTGAACCTCTCTCTCTCTAGGGCAGCTCACAGCTCTGGATCAAAACATTAACCCACAGAAAATGCTTGGAAAAAGGATGGCCTTGAGTTATAGAGGCTGACATTATATACTTTTATTAAAATCAATTGATAGAAATTGCTTGAGTGCAATAGTTTTTGAATAACCAAGTTGGAAGTAGCTAAGATAAAGGAGAAAAGAACCATAGAAAAGTCACAGAATTTCTGTGGGCCTGTGAAAAAAGAAGAAAAAGCTTACAGTGGATGTGGAAAGGCCCTGTGCATCCTAAAGTCTCTCTATAAATGTAAAAAGAAGAAATGGCTACACAGACAGTGATTTTCTTATTCATTTATGACCACTTGCTGGAGGGCAGAGTCTGTACCTTTGAGAAAGTCAAGCTTTGGTAGTAGATGCAGGCATGAAATCGGGATGTAAGGCAGAATCAGACAACAGCCATCAGAGAAGTACTGAGAGATCCAGAGGAAGATGTCATATTCAGGAATAGGCAGGGCATTGAGAAGAAGAAGGACCAGTTCAGGGATGGCTTTACACAGGAAGTGGTTTTGAGCTTGATCTTGAATTCACTTTGATTTGTACACATCATGCGCTACTCACATTCCATGGGAAGTAGTCATTATTCTTCTCTTTATCAATTTTATTTAAGGGGTATATGGGATACAGAAAAGTTATGGATGTAATCTAATTATACTTAAAAAAGAGTCTCTTGCGAAAGTTCCAAACCAAAACAATTAAAATTATTGGCGGAAGGGAACACTGTTTTGTCACAACAGAGAACTTTTTTAGAATCACACATGCTCATTAGAATAAATAAGACCTCTTGAGAGTAGAACTTTTCTCAGTTTCGATAATAATCTTTTATTAAAAGCTCAGGAGAAGGAATACACAGAAATGTGTCCAAATTCAGAGAGATAAAACTATATTCTTTGAGGTAATAAAAAGCCAAGTGGGAAAACTTTTAAGACAGAGCAACCAGACAGAAAAATGGAAAAAGAAAAAAAAATGACTCAAGTGTTTTTAATGGTCGGTGATTGATGCAGCACCAAGACCGATTGTGTCAGTTATTGATTTAATAGGGCAGGGGCAGGCAGGCTTTTAAAAACAGATCCTGGGCTTCTTCTCATACTTACTGACACACTCTCTGGGGTTGGGCCCCAGAATTCTGCATTTTCAGTAATAACTTTAATAATTCTGATGTACAGCCAGGCAGAACCTCTTCCTGCAGTATGATTTATGCCATAAATATGATGATAATATCTGTTTTGCAAGAACAAAAAGGAGTAGAAGTGAAAATAATTCAGAAAGAGTTGTTATTACTCAATTTGTTATGAGCCTTTGTTTTACAGGTTGGGACAATCTTATATTTTGAGTCAGAATTTCTATACATCCCACTGATTATGTGATGCCACAGGCAGATTGTGTCAAATATAACTTATTATTTAAATTTGCTAAAGGAGAATATGTTTAAAAACTACAGCCAAATATTTAAAGGAAGGCTCCTCATATTCTGTGTGTTTTTCCCTTCTGGGATTTGAGAATTTATAATGAGAGTTATGGATTTTCATCTTAATTTTTTAAATGTTATATACTCTTCAGTCTGAACTGGTTTGGGTGGCTATATAAAGGCTTATCATTCTTTCTAAAAAGGAATATTGCATCTCGGTAATCTTTACCACTTTGGTAAGGACCTGTCTACAGTGCTATTCAACCTGTTAATTGCAGACTTTTAGGGACTGTAAATAGAGTCACTAGGCAATGCAATCACAGAGCTTTTTAAAAGCAGGAAAGTTGAAAGCTGAAAAAATGAAATTTTTAGCCATCAGATGTTCTTTTTATATTTTTGGGAGACAACGCAGTTTTGTGTGTGTGTATGTGTGTGTGTATGTGTGTGTGTGTGTGTGTGTGTGTGTGTGTGTACACGCGCGTGTGTTTTGTTTGTTTGCTTTGTTTTGTTTTTTACTTTTTTTGTATACAGGAAATATTCACATTAAAAACCTTCAACTTTTTTTAAATAAGGTAAATCTTTAGGATTTATCCAGCAATTTTGGCAATTTATGGGCATGACTCAGACATTTTGTTTTGCATGTTATAAGGCTTTGACCTAATGTGTCCTTCTGTTCCCATAGAGTGGGATTCACTGCTTTGAGGATTAGAATCATCTATATTCTAATCAGATGTAAATCCACTCTTTAACCTGAGTGAACAACTGGAAAAAAACTTGTTAGTCAAATTTGTGAGAGTATGCATTTTAATACTATAATGTAGTGTAGAAATGACAAAATAAATTGCTCAGCGTAAACAACAGAACCCCTTTATTATTCAAAACATTTCCTTATAAAGTATATGATAATTCTATTTGTGCTTTTCGTACCAACTCCATCTTATACAAAAAAGGCATGAAGAAGAAATTAAATATTTTGTGTATGGTCACCAGCGAGCTATGAACACGTTGGCAATCTCCTCTTACGGGCGTTGCAGGTACCATCTCGAACATTAGAACTGCTTATGCCTTCTGTGGCCTCACCTCAGCTGGGAACCCTCATCAGAACGAATTAAAGCCACTTCTACCTATTTTGATGTGCTACACAGAATTTATGCTTTATTGCCACTTTAATAGTATGGGGAGAAAAAAAATAGACTCTTTTTGTGAGCAAGTGGGGCCCAGCTGGAGTGGGGCAGCGGGGCAGGCCTCCTCTCCTCTCTTATTCTGCTTCACTTGTCAGTACATCATGTTGTCAGCACAATTCTCAAGAAAATAAATGAAATATTACATACTTATGTATTTTTAATTGATTTAAAAATTGTAAAAATTACACATACCCACTATAAGAATTCAAGCAATAGGAAAAATTTCAAAGACAAATATAAAAGAAATCACTTCAAATCTTATTACTTAGAAATGGGTATCACATTGACATTTGATGAACTTCATTGCAGCCACCCTATGAATATATACAGACAGGATAGAGAGAAACAATTTTAGAAAAATGGGAATATTATTATCCAAGCTATTTTTTAAAGTCAGAGTTATATTTTTAAGCAGTTTTGTTGTAGTATAATATGTGTACAATAAACTGCATCCCTTTAATGTGTACAATTTTGTAAGTTTTACAATTTTATACACCTGGGAAACTACCACCACAATCAAGATACAGAACATTTCTGTCACAATGGTTGCTTATGTCCCTTTGCGGTTCGTGCCTCTCTCCACTTCCAGCCCTAAGCAACCATTGAAGTGCTGTTAGTCACTATAGATTAGTTTGACTTTTTTAGATTTTATATAAGTGTAATCATACAATAAGTACTCATGTGCTAGCTTCTTTCATGCATTGTAATAATTTTGATATTTGTCCATGTTGTTGCATATATCAAGGATTCATTTCTTTCTGTCTCTGAGTAGCATTCCATTTGTCTTTAATATGTATATAATTTCACTTGAATTTAACAGAAACATTTTGGAAACTGAAGGAATTGCAGAAATCAGATAACTGTCTTTGTTACAATAGCTATTAATTCTTAAAGAGCCCTCTAAAATGAATAACAAATGACTATGCGAAATTATGAAAAACTATAGCTGAGCATTTAGATGTTTGAGATTTTAAACTATATGTGTTAACTTTACTCTAGCTGTTAACTTCCTGTTATGTATCAAGAAACTGTATACTTTTATTTCTACTTTTACTTCTTCCCATGTCTCCACCTCTGTTTGTAAGGTATTTATTATCATTAGTATTTATTTTACCACTATCAGTATATCTAAAATTCACATCTTGCTCTATAATTTCCACAACTGTTCATTACTAATTCTACTTTTCACTGGGCCCAGTACTTACCATCAGTTGTCTTACCGTGGCTCCTCCACTCTTGTGTATTGTATGTACTTTGACTCACTTCTTAATTGGTTAGATTTTTGTCATCTGGTAATTTTTCCAAGAGATGCTAATCTAAATACATGCTTAAGACTACTGCTTGTTACATTTTTTTTGAAGGTCAGTTTGGCAGTATGTAAAGGTCTTGGGTCACACTTTCTTTTTCTTAGAGAGTAGAGGGCCTTGCTCCAATGACTTTTGGCATTAAAGCATTGCCTTGAAAAGATATATATGGCCAGTCTGATTTTCTCCCTAGTATGTGAATTGCTTTTTCTACATAGATCCTCAATGACTCTTTATTCTTCATATTTTAGTAACTTTACATGAATGTCTTGATGTTTTTCATTCTGCATTAGGTTTTTTCCTAACTATGTGTTATATATATCATTTACAGATTTTTTTTTTAAATTTCTGGAAAGTTATTTTTATTGTGTCTTCGAACATTCTTCTAATACACTGGGAACACCAGTTATTTACATGTCGTCTACTTTGCCATTTATATCCATTATATTTATAGACATTTTTATATATTCATTCTTTTCCATTGTGTTTTGTTTAATTTCTTCAATCCTATGTACCATGTCTTATGCTTCTGTTTCAGTTGTTTACTCGGTTGAATAGTGTTTAATGTGGATTTCATCAACTATAATGGTTTTATTTTCAGTCCCATTTTTTTCATTCTACTACTGAGCTTTGCTAGTTCATTTTTTATTTTACTATTGTTGTCATACAATATCCTCTTTGAATTCTTGTGTTTTTGAGACTAAGAAGAATTATTGGTGTGAATTTTTCATGTTTCATAAGTTATTTTCTTTGATATATTTTTCATCTGCCTTTTATTTGTCTTCCTTTCTTTTATTTTTCTTGAAGTCGTGTGTGTGTGTGTGTGTGTGTGTGTGTGTGTGTGTGTGTGTGTGAATAAACTACACTTATTTATTCAGTCATCTATTGAAAACTATTTACATTACTTCTGATTTAGAACTACTATGTTGAGTGCTTCTATGGCTATCTAGTACATGTCTTTTCAAGAACACATGTGCACATTGTTTGGTATATGCCCAGGAATGGAATCGTTTGACAATAGGGTATGCAGATGTTCAGTTTTAGCAGATACTGACAGTCTTCCAAAATGGTTCGACTCATGTACATTCCTATCAACAACTCAGTCTAGTTGTTCTACATCTCTCCAATACTTGGTAGTTTCCATCTTTCTTATTTTAGTCATTCTGGTGGGGATGCAGTGATATTGCATTGAATTTAATTTCTGTCCAATTAAATAACATTTTTTAATACATCTGAACTACATTATTGGCCTTTTGAAATGCTCATTTTTGGGTTGCTCAACTTTGCTTTCAATTTGATTTATAGGAATTCTTTATATATTCTTGTTTACATGTCTTTTGTTGGATGTGTGTATTGCAAATATCTTCTGCCTCTCTGTGAACTGCCTTTTTACTCTCTGAATGGTGGATTTCAATGACCAGATAGTCTTAATTTTAATATAGTCCAATTTGATCATTAAAAAAAAATTGGTTCTTTATTACCCTCTTGAAAGAATCTTTGCCTACTCAAGACCATGGAAATATTTTTCCCTAAAAGTGGTATTATTCTATTTTTCTCATTTAGACCTACAGTCCTTTTACAAATTAATATAAATGATGTGAGGTAAAGATTAAGATACATTTTTCTTTCTTTTTGAAAATCCAGTTGACTCAGCACCATTTACTGAAAAAGTCACCCTTTTCCCACTACACTTAGGTGACACTTTTGTCACAAATCAGGTAACTGTATAGGTGTGACTGTTTCTGCACTCTCTATTCTATTCCACTGGCCAGTTTGTTTCTCCTTTGTCAATACCATGTTATCTTATTTACTATAACTTTATAGTAAGTTTTGATCTCTTAAAGTAAATTCTCCAGCTTTGTTGTCCTTCAAGGACTTGGCTTTAATTAATCCTTTGCACTTCCATATGAATTTTAAAATCAGTTTGTCAATTTACAAAAGCACAGACATACACAAACCTGTTGGCATTTTGGTTGGAGTTGCATTGAGTCTATAGATTCTTTTTCATTCTTGTGGTCTTCATGCAGAGGTTTTATGCTGTTTCCTTTTGAAAATTATTCATCTCTTAGTGGAACAGCTATCTGTTGAAGAATTCTTTTGGAGGAAGGGCAGGAATGAGCTGAGGAAATCATCAGCTCCTGATTTATTGTCTCAAACACCACCTCATCAATTCTATTTCCTTTGTCTGGGGAACACACTTCTTTGATTTTGGCTGAGGCTCATGTTGAACAAAGCTCACAAGTTGCAGGCTCTCTGTGTTATGATGTAGCCACTGATGTCTGCCTTCTCCCTTCACTCTTGTTACTTATGGCTAACTTTTTGTTCTACGAGACTAAGTAGTTGGGCTCCATACAAATATATACCAGCAAAGCTCTTCCATCAACTTTTTCTCTCCTGCTGTTCTGTAGTGTCAAACTAGGTCTTTGAGGGATATCCTTCCTTCTGTGTGCTGTCCATATACTGAGACCCTTTGCTCTGATTAAAGGATCACTGGCTTTGTCTTCCATTATTTAAAAAGCAATTGCATGTGTGTATATGTATTTACTCCTGAATTTTCTCCAAAATGTTTAATGGAGCTTCAAAAAATACATTTAACAATAAAGAAAAAGAAAATAAGGGCTAGTGGAAAAAATTTTTTTAATATATGTAAAGGCCCAAAATGTACAGTGAGGTATAAACATTTATTAGACATGGTCAAGAGCTTTCCAGCACCTAACACAAAAACAGAAGCTGTTTATGGATGGTAAACATACGATGCAAAATATGTATGACTTACTGTTGAACTGTACACTTGAATCTTACTGGATTTTGTTAATACTGTCACCTTAATAAAAAATAAAAAATTTAAAAAATTTAAAAATAATAATAATAAAATGTGCTCCATCTCACCATATTGAAAGATGTACAGTGGCCCCTACTGGCTTAAATTCTAATTAAAAACTGTGCAATAGGTAAAACAAACAAAGAAACCACTTAGAAACTCTTCCTTTAAGAACATTAGCTGTAAAAGGAAGGGGATAAAAAATATATAGAATTAAAAAAGGGTTTTTCAATTAATAGACTTGTACATGTTTAGGTGAAAGTGAAAATGAGTGAGAAAAAAAGCTGAGAGTGAAATACAGGTATATTGTGCTATGTATAAAAAAGTAGTACTGAAAAGTTGAATGTATACCCTTTTTCCTTAATTATACCACTTTTAAAAGTATGTCATTTAAAAAAATCCAGTATTGATTACTTTGTAAAGTAAAAGAACTTTTGACAATCTGTCAGCTTTAATACAGCTGTTTTTTTAAATTTTGATTTAAAATTTAAATTAAATGGAATACAACAGGGTTAGTCATATTTATTTTTATATCTCTCTTTATATGTAGCTTTTTCTCTCACACATATGTATACTTAGCTAATAGCAACAGGTATCCAGGTTCACAAATATAAGAAACATACATTAAATTAATTGGTGCATAAAAAATAAATATTGATTTATTTGGTCAATGGTTAAAGATTATGACTCTGTACAATCTGACACTTGGTTAAGAAGGTAGAAAAAGGAAGTTCTATTCTATAGGGTTATTTATTTAAATTCAATAGCCTGTTTTGCTTCTCACCCACCCCCATTCTATAATGATTTTATTTTGCTTTTTTTATATAACTTTTTGTTCAATTTTATTTTTTAAAATTATATATATTTAAGGTGTACAAAATGATGTTTTGATATACATAGTAAAATGATTACTAGTCAAGCTAATTAACATATCCATCTCTTTACACATTTACCTTTTTGTGTGTATGTGGTGAGAACTCCTAAGATCCACTCTCTTAGCAAATTTTCAGTATATAATAAGTATTAAAACAACTTCATGTGTTAACATTAATTTGTCTACAGGCTTAAGGCATTTTCACACATGCCCCTAATTTCCCTCCTAGTACAGCAATCAAGGATAACTTTAAATGTCATTGGATCTGCAAAGTATATGTCAGAATTACATAATATACATTACTTTTGGAAGATAAAAATGTACATCAACAAATAAAGACAGTGACTCACTGATATAAACATGCCCTTGAGTCACCACCAGTCCAAAGGAAGGCCACCAAGGTAACAAAATCAGGGACAGGTTAAGTGGGCTTAAAATTACAAATGTCCACTTACTGTTTTTTTTCATCCTGGCTAATACAGACCAGTTGGAAAATAGTCTGTATCCAGAAGATTTGGTCCAGAGATTATGGATCGATGTGTCCAAGGGGTAGCTATGAACTGTCTCAAGAAGTTGATTTTGGTCTAGACAAACTTTAATTTCATTACTGTACTTTGGAGTGTTCAACAACCATTTTTTTATTCTATCAATTTAAAGTGACTAACTATAGTTGCTATTATAAACTCATTATTTTAACAAAAAAAATCACAGCTTCCTTTTCCATTACTTATATCTACTATGTAAAATACCCTTTTTCTTGTCCTATAAGTTGTTATAAAAATATGACTTAAGTAAAGGTTTATATAATATATAGTATAGTATGTACCTAAAACTTGAGTTCTTGTCCATATCTTGCTTTCTAATATTTCAGTCTCCTCGAATGACAGAGCCATATTTGGTCTTGGGTTTGCAATTCTATTTTAACCTGGAGTTAGCCTCAAAACTTTATATAAAACAATGATACAGCCATTGTAGCAATTTATAGTTTTAAAATTCATTTGTTATCATCTCATTTGAGTCAACATTCCATGAATATTTATTAATCATATACTAAGTGCTAGGCAGTTAGGCAGGGTAACTGTTATTATCTTCATTTGTGAGAGCAAATACAGATGTTAAGTGACATATCCAGGATTATACGACTACCAAGTGGTCAATCTGGGAACTGAACCTGGAGTCCTTGTTGAAAGGCAGTGTAGTGCCATGCTGCATTGGTTCAGATACCAGTGCTGCCATGTACTCACTGTTTAACGTTGAGCAAGTAATTAAACCTCTCTGTGCTGTGATTTGTTGTGAGATTAAGAATATTCATAACACTTAGAACAGTGCCTTATAAGTTGTAAGCATCATGTGAGTGTTTGCTATTATTTGGTGCTCAATTCAGTGTTCTTTTCTACATTATGCTACCCCTAACTCTACATAAGTTAATAGCCTAGTTCTTCTTTTTTTCTAGTGGAATTTTTCTGTATTTCATAACTGTCAACTTCATGTGGCAAAACCACTATACATCCTCTATGCCTTAAATGGTTTATTTAGATCAACTTGTTTAATACTCTGGTTTTTTAGAACACTAAGAAATGAATAAGATGTGAAGATTATTAGTTAAGTCTTCTTCAAACATAACTGCAAAAAAAAGATTTTAAGAACAACTTGGGAGGATTTCACTATTTTTCCTACATACATGAGTACTAGTGTAATTTGCAGTTTTTAAGTTTTCCAATAGTTTCTATGGTCACTCTGAAATTACCTGGTGGATGATTCAACATGTCTAACAATTAGATATATACAAGACTTTCTTTGTTAAAGCTCTTCAATTAATACGAGCAATTTTTTAATATATTATTATTTTTAAATGGTCCCAGAAGAAAACATTTATTCTCAAATCTCATACATTGATTACATAAATATTTGCTAATAATATCTATTCCTATAGCTTAAATTAAACTCTTATTCAAAGTAGAGAGGTTTCTTAATTCAAGAGATAAGAATTGAAAGCAAAACAGTGAAAGACCTAGTGTTTCTTCTTTCTATAAGAGAATAATCTTAATTTTTGTTAAGCATAGTTTGGTTTGTTTGTTGAATCAAAGGTAAATTAATTACTGCACTTTATTGTAAATTTTCATCTTACAGAGTTTAAACATCTTCCAGAACCTAAATAAACGCCAGTTTGAAACAGTTATTCATTTGTTTGAAGTTGCAATAATAGCAACTGACCTGGCTTTATATTTCAAGTAAGTACAGAACTTCCTACTTCTTTATACTGCCTTCCCAAAATGATCCATTGCATTGAAGTTGAAAGGCAATTATTCACATACATATTTATTCATTTTACTTTTGGATTATCATGAAATACCTTCAAAATGACTGACAGTCAATACACTAGACATCTAGAAATATATTTTAAAAATCTAAGCCCCTAATACTAAGTCATTTGTTATCTGAAGAAGTTTGAATTGAAGAATATTCAGCAAAATTGGTGCATTGTCAGAAGAGTGACCTCACAAAATCTTACAAGGTGGAGTTGTGTCCTGGTGGATTCACCATGATCTGGAGTCTGACATTTGATCCCGTCAGAGGGAGACAAGGATCTTGATGATACTGATACATATTAATCAAATCCACAGAATTCTGATTTATATACAGCAGCGTGCCAGCCTATTTATATTAATAGTTACCAAGGAGACTAGACATGCCAAGCTTCTGCATATTTTCTTATCAGTAAACCATAAAATTGCTTGGTGAAAATGAATTAGAACAAAGTGAACCAGTTATACAATCAAAATATTTAATGACTTGGATGACTGATCCTTCTTAATTAAAAATTTAATTATTAAATAGTTCAAATATGAGACTGATATTTGGAATAATATAATTGCTACCCACATATCCATAACCCAAATTCAATGAATGTTAAGATTTTTCCACAACTCTCTTAGATCTCTTTTTTTTTTTAAGGAGAAAAAAATGATGAAAGTGAGGCATCCCAACCCTACTCCACCATAAAAATCCCCTCCCCTCTGCCTCACAGATATCACTGTCCTGATGTCGATGGTTTAATATGGTATTTTGAAGTGTATCTTAAAAATTTCCATAAATGGTATACTTTACATGCCTCCCTGCAACTCACTTTTTTCACATACTTTATTTTAAAGATTTATCTTGGTGGTAATTGGAGATCCAGTTCATTCATTTTAAGTATATATTCAACTACATGAATATACATAATTAATTTAGCTGTTCTTTTATTTAGATTATTTCTAATTTTCTATTTTTTCATCACTAATTTTCTAATTTTTCAATAATACTAGATTGTTTATCCTTTTATATATATGAATTTCTCTAAAGTACATACTGAGAAATGGGATTGCTGTAGGGTTTGCATATTTTCAGTTTTATACCACATTGAAAACTACACCCCTGGGTCATTGCGGCAATCTAACTCCCACCAGTGGTGTACAAGAGCTCCTGTTATCCCCTATCTGGACTGCTTCTGGTCTGGGCACATTTAAATCTATTTATTTATTTTATTTAGCTGAGTGTGAGATGGTATCTTATTATTCAAATTTGTGTTTTCTTGTTTATCAGTGGGCTTGGAAATCTTTTCATGTATTTTAAGTTCTAATTTTTTTACTGGTTTTATGCTTTTTAATATCTCATCACAGCCTGTGGTCTTTATGTTATGATCTCTTTTCACATGTAACTTTTAGTTTTAATGTCTTTAAACTTATCATGTTTTTTTCCCTTTACGGCTTAGGCTTTTTCTGTCTGAAACTCTTGCAATGCTAAGATTACATGACCATTCCCTGTTCTCCTATCCTCTGGTCCCTTAAATACATAATGTGGACATGTGATGCAAAGTGGGAACATGAAATCAAAAACACGTATTAAAGATGCCTTTTTATTTCTGGTCTTATATACTAAAACTATTACCTAGTTGTATCTTTTTTTAGGAAGAGAACCATGTTTCAAAAAATTGTTGATGCCTGTGAAAAAATGGAAACTGAAGAAGAGGCCATCAAATATGTAACCATTGATCCTACCAAAAAAGAGATTATCATGTAAGTAGTCAGAATTTTATTGCTCTTTTGTAAAAGATAACTTATTTCGTATTTCTTTCTATTTTAATAATTTTTATTTTCTTCCAAAGGGCAATGATGATGACTGCATGTGATCTGTCAGCTATAACCAAGCCCTGGGAGGTACAAAGTCAGGCAAGTACAGTTATGTTTTCTATCACACTCTCAGGCACTGTATAGGTCCCATGTAAAAGTGAGCATGAAGATATCTGGCAACCTCAGAATTTTATTATAGCTATCAATTATATAACTATAATTTTATAAGCAATTATCTTTCATTACCCTACACTTGTCCTCTCAAACAATTAGTTTATAATTTAAAAAGAAAAAAAGGACTTGAGAAGTTAAGACAAAGGTAAAATGTTCCCTGTTGGGTTTCTGTTAATAAAGAATGGCAAATAGCTTTCAAGAGCTCACACATGTCAATAAGACAATAGGTCTTTTTGATCAAGCCCAGAATAAGACAAATAGTGGGAATACTGGAAAGAAAATGCTTTCTTGAAAGAATTCCTTATTAATGAATAGGCTGTAAAGAGTTTATATACAATTATTCAGGGATCCTCTGATTATTTTTTCCAATGGAAGCAATAAATCAGCATGACACAAAGATGACTCATTAGTGCTCAATGAGTCATCAAGGGTGGCTCCTATAATCTTTTCTTCAATATGCTATCAATTATTAGAAGGCACTGTGAGTTCATGTTTATCGGTGCCTTCCACAGAAGTTCTCCCCAACCTTGAGTAGTGAGAGTGGGGAGCCATTAGTTTATCACTGGATTTCTTACTAGTTAATTGGATGAAAGAAGCTTCTTTTTCCCTCAGTAACAACTAGGAAAGAGAGGCCAGAATTCACTGGGTTCAGCTATAAATGTGGATTGTGTTTGTAAAGATAGAATAATTAGAACCATCAAGTCCAAAACCAAATACTTGTGCTCCTTCCACTCTGACATGCCTGTGTTTCCTCCTCTATTCTTCATCCATACACTCACTCAAGCCAGAAGCGTAGGGTCCTGCTTGAGTCCATCTTCCCTGTTTCAAAATCATTCCTGCCTATCAGCCTTGCTACAACCTCCATTCAACTTAGCCCCCCAAGTAATCCTTTCTCATCATCAACTCCCTAACCTTCTTCTGCACTGCTTTTGGGACTGTTTATAAACAGAGCTCTGCTCAGCCATTGTACTGCTTAAGCACCTTCTGAACTCACTGTTGCTGGAGGTTTTCAACCTTTTTAAAAAAATAAGTCAAGTCCATCATCCCCCCACAAAAAGTTGTACACGGATCGCTTTATAAAAAAAAAAAAAGCAACATTACTTAAGTTTAAATCTCTCTTGGCCTCCATCTTCTTGGGCTGCTAGTGCACTTTGGAGGAACCCTAGGGCTCAAGGGGTGAGAACCAGTGGCCTAGAGAATCAAGTTCAAACTTCCCAGCAAAGCTTACGTGGCCAGTCACTATCTGTCCTTAACTCACACTCCCTGGTTCATTTCTCATCACTCTCTCCATGTCACTGCTTCACACTCTAAGCTCCTACTTACATAAGCTCTGGACATTCAATTTTATCTGTATATAGTCTTTCCCATTTTACCTGGCAAACTACTATTCATCCTCGATAACAGAGCATAAAGGCAGCCTCCCTCTTGTATGAAACTTATCTTTATTCCCTTCTCCTTGATCCATAGCACTTCATACTATCACTACTATAGCGCTTACCACACTGCTTACATGATTCTTCACTAGACTAGGAGCATCTTAAAGAAAAGGGTCACATCTTTTTTTTTTTTTGTAAGCAAGCTAGTTTTATGGAAAGCGAAAGTATATTTTCAGAAGAAAGAGCATGCCGCCAAGAACAGTTGACACCAGAGATAAAGTACACTCTCAGAAGGGAGAGCCGGCTGCCAAGAGAGGTCAGCCAAAAATGTTGTATCTTATTCCTCTTGGCAAGCTTGGCTCATGCCTATGTAAGTCAGCTAGTAGGTGTTCAATAAACTTGATATATTTTTTAAAAATATATAAGTTCACTCTCAAATACCTGCACACTGTAATCAAGTAAAGCCATGTTCCAGTCTCTATGTGCATATGTGTGAGTGTGTACATGCACACATGCAGATTTATGTTAGATGCTAATAAATAAGCAGGACAAGAGGACTTGGGAAGCTTTAGAGCTTGAAGCATAATGTAATGGAATTAAACATCTTCCCATCTCCTCTATTTATAGTTGAGAAGAGGTGGTAATAGCAAATAGGAGGGAGGCACTCCCAGAATGAGTCTGGGAACTGAAGTAGTAAGAGAAATTCCCCTTTCCTATTTCAACAGAATCTATAAATTACATCATTTTAAAACCAAAGAGCATATGGTATGACAATACTGCAAACGTTAACTATAAACCCTATTCTTAAATGTCACTCATAAAAAATAAATTATGATTTAATAAATTGCGTATTCTTGATTAATAAGTTGCTTTCATGAACCAAGTCTTTCTTATTTGCAGGTAGCACTTCTGGTTGCAAGTGAATTTTGGGAACAAGGAGATTTGGAGAGAACAGTGTTGCAGCAACAACCTATTGTAAAGACTTTGACATAAAAATGCACTAGTTATTAAAAATTATTGATACAAATCAGTCTATTTTGTTCACTGAGCCTTAGGAAAATATCTTTAAAGGATGTATTTCTCTTTCTAGCCTATGATGGACAGAAACAAAAAAGATGAACTACCTAAACTTCAAGTTGGATTTATTGATTTTGTTTGTACTTTTGTATATAAGGTAAGTAAACAAATTATTTGAGAAAAATATGTAATCATCTGGATGAGAATTTTTCTTTCAAACTGTAACCAAATAAAAAAGGCACTTACATGGAAAGCCATTAGGGGTGTCCCTATTTCTCCAAAGTAGTTTGAGGTATTATCCTAATCTCTCATTCAGGGCTGGAATAAAAAGAGAGACAACTCGGACATGAGCAAATTGAACAGACTGATTTAGGCAGGCAAGGAAGACAGCACTTGTCTTTCCTCATTTCCAAGGCACTGAATTAGCTTATCCTCGCAGCTCTGAGAGCTGCAACAATTCCTTACAGCTTCCTGCATATAAAAGTACTGAATGTCAACTACTTAAGTAGTTTTTGACCTAAAATTCTCTGTAGGAGTTTTCACGATTTCACAAAGAAGTCACACCAATGCTGAATGGTCTTCAGAATAACAGAATCGAATGGAAATCCCTAGCTGATGAATATGATGCAAAGATGAAGGTAATCGAAGAGGAGGTGAAAAAGCAGGAAGAAGGAAACACAATCGAAAAAGGTTAGATGGACTTTGTTTTGCTTCTTTTAAGTAGCCAGAAGTCAGGCAGAGCTTAACCTCATATGACAAAAGCACAGAATCAATACTAACAGGGGACTTGCTTTACTATACACACTGGGTTATTTTAAGAAGCTTCTTAGTGGTTTTTAGGTATTTTTCCCAAAAAACAAAATCTTATGTATAAATCCAGATGGAATTGACTGGTCTGGCTGAAGCAGGGGTTGGGGCTAGTCTTCTTCATTCACTCCAGAAGGTAGCTCCAGAGGTACCTCTGCAGAGTACTGAAGTTTAGAAATAATATGAAAGCCATAGAATTGGTGAGATCAGGGTTAGGTGAGAAAGCCATTTTAGTTCCAACACATAAATTAACTGTGAGACTTTGAGTGACTTGCTTAACCTGAGCTTAATACTCCTTTCTATAAAATGACAAGATTTTATACATCTCCTAGAAAATTTAAGGAAGCTCTACATGTAAAATAAGGGCTTCTGGAGGACATAAGCCCTTATGGATATGCTAATGCTGCCTGCGCCTCAAATGTCTCCATAACAATCATTTTTCCCAATGAAATGTCTACTCTTAAAGTCACTATTAAGTTTACCCCATTTGCCGTTTAGAAAAAAAAAGTGCAGCTCGCTGCCAACGTTAATTTCATATAAACACGCTCTTTGAGGCTGAAGCAAATCTGACTGGTTCTCAGCATAAAAATAAAATATAGAAACTGTTTTTGGAGTTATTTCTAAATGGAACTTGTCTCTAAGCCTTATGTAACAGAAATGTGTACATAAATTGGATTCATCAAACGAATCTTCGCCTAACAACTGTTCGAGAACGATGTTAACATCGCAAGTAGGAATGCTACGTCTTCTAGGATATGACATTTTCAGCGACCAAGAATTACTGTATTTTGTAAATAGAAATACCGCTACTAAAAACAGAATGCTATAAATAGAATGATGTTATTTGTTTCCAAAGACTATCAATATACTAGAGCCATACGAAATAACAAAAGCGAGATATTCAGTGGCAAACTTTGCGGGTATGGTTAGGACTGTAATCCGTGAGTTATCTGGGGGTAAACACTGCAGCTGCAAGCACGCTGTTGGCAAGTATTCTCGGGGCAAACAGGAAATGGGTTAACATCTTCTGAAAGCCTCTGTTAAGATGCTCAGGATCAACCACTAGTTCAACAGATATCTCAAAATGTCATCTTTAAAGTGCAATGCTAACATGATGGCTTATTTGTCTTGATATTTTGTCTTGAGAGTTCAGCACTCAAAAAAAAAAGGTTTTGAAGGAAATTCTTATAGTTTAACAAAGAAATCATCTCTATCTGGTAAGGCCTTATAAAATGGAAGATACATTTCTTTTAGAAGGTTCTATTGTGTTCATAACAGACTTCATAGAAGAAAGTATTTTGTTTAAAAGGTTAAGGATGTCTTTTAACAGAATAAAAATAGAAGTTTCTGACTCCTTGAAATCCATTCACTTACATACTTATCAGGTGTCTATTTGGTACAAGGCCTTCTGTGTTAGGCCATGGGGAAGATGGGGTTCACAGATCTTATCATCTGGGAGGGAGCTGTATATTAAACCTTAAATGAATAATTGGTTATCTAACTATGTAATACAGAGGAGACATGAGGTGTATATGTGGGGCATAGTGGAAGGCTTTCCTGAATAAGTATGATTATGCTGAACACTACACACAGTAGTCTTTGGCTAAGCAAATAGGAGGGGTTGGGGAGGAAGAACAGAATATGTACAAAGAACTTGAAGAGGTAATAAGCTTGGTGCAATTGAAGAATTTAAAGAGTGGTGTAGCTGGAGTCTAGAGAGAGAGAGAAGGCAAAGTACCAGAAAGCAAAGTACCAAATGAAGCTGGTAATGTAGATAGGTCTGCCAGATAGTATTGCCTTGAACACCTTGCTAAGGATTTGTCCTCCAGAAGAGTAATGGAAAGTCATTAAAAGGATTTAAATAGGAGAGAGATAAAATCTAATTTGCACTTCAAAAAGATAACAAAAGTGATAATTTTACTGAGCAAGTGAAAACAGGTTATTTCTTAACACGATTAAAATTTATCTTTATCTCAATTTTATGAACAGGGTATCAGGTCCTTTTAGTGGTTCCTGACATTTTCTTTTAGTATCCAGTGTGTTGGACATGGATTTTCTATATGTGCATAAAATATTACTACTGAAATTTTTTCCTACTACACTGAGAACTCTCTGTGAACTAGAAACATTACATCTCCAGGCAACAAGCTTTGAGCCTGGCACAAAGCAACAACTCAGATTCCCAGATTGTGTAGTACACTGGTTCTCTTTGAGAAATAGATGTTGTAACTGGCTAATCATTTATTAGATTCTATTTTTAAAATGGAACGATTCTGAATATGAATTCAAGTTTTTAAATAGTCAAATCTTTAATATCTGCTGTAAGTTAAAATAATTAGGCTATAAAGTTGATACTAATGTGAGTGTTTGAATAAAAATACTATATTTCTACTGACTCCCAATAATATCATGTTTTTCCTTTTTACTAGCTACAGAAGATTCAGGAGGTGGTGATGACAAAAAGTCCAAAACATGTCTAATGTTGTAATGTAATCCAGTTGGCAAAAATGTCAAATATTGTTTGCACTTTTGAAGAAAAACAAAAAATATTTTTTAAAACTGAAGTAAATTTTATTCAGCAAACCATCAACCGGCAGAGTAAAAGGAACTTCAGTCGTGGCACATCTCTCTTGTGACTATCAAGAAAAAATATATTTCTAACCCAAAAACCCCAAGAATAAAATAAAGTTCAACAAAAATGAAAAATAAGGTGAAAATGGGTGAATTTTCTTTTTTTTGGTGCCAATTCGTTTTAAATTAAAAATATATAATCCTGAAATTGGTCACCAATTCTTTTTCAAAAAAGTTATTGTGCTTACTTTGGTAGCACATATACTCACATTCTTATTAATTATATTCATTTGCTAGGGCTACCGTAACAAAATACCACAGATTGGATGGCTTAAACAACAGAAATTTATTTTCTTACTTTCTGGAGACTCAAAGTCCAACATCAAGATGTTGGCAGGGCTGGTTTCTTGTGAAGCCTTTGTCCTTGGTTTGTAGATGACAGTCTTCTCCCTGTGTCTTTACATGGTCTTCCCTCTGTGTGTCTATGTCCTAATCTCTTCTCGTAAGGACACATATTGAATTAGGACCCACTTATATGACCTCATTTTACCTAACTTACCTCTTTACATGCCCCATCTCTAAATACAGTCACATTCTGAAGTACTGGGGATTTGAATTTCAATATATGTCTACTGAACTTCTATGTGTGACACAATTTAGTTCATTAACATTAATTGTGATTTATATTTCGAGTTCCTTCCTGAACTAAAAATCATCAACATGTCTTAAGAGTAAACACAGTATAGAATGTATAATATGTGTAAATGCTATATAGAAAACAAAGAAAAAAGATGTCAAATGTTATTCCATCTGAAATACTTATCATCTCTTTCCTTTACTTTTTGGTAATGAAATGGTAAAGACCATACCACTTTTAGAAGCTTATAAACTATGTCTTTATCCTATGCCCACCCCTCTCCACAAGTCTGAAATCAATTATTTGATGTGTAACTAAGAAATTTTTAATATTCAGAACTATTCTTCTCAGTAAAAGAATTATCACTTTATAAGACATCACCTGGATAATCCCAATGCAAGTTAAATCAGCTAACATCATACATTAAGAAGCATGTAAGATTAAGAAGCATGTAACTTGAGTATGTAAGAACTTTACTATCAAAAACCATTTCGAAGGACTTCAACAGAAGTTACTTAACAAAAATAGTTACTAGAATACTCTACTAGGCAATTCTATATGTTGACTTGTAAAGAAAAACTAAAGACAACAGAATACTTCTACTACATGGTGTGTGTCTAGATGTCAGAAAAATTTAAGATTTAATCATTTACTTATTTGTAATCACAGACCAAATTAGGAAACATCCCAAGTAACAAAAATTATACCATGTTTTTTTTTTTGTCAAAAGATATCTAAATTACAATGAATTGAATGATGACCTATGAACTTCAAATGTTTTGTTATACAGGAGGTATTAATTTTAAGCATCCAAGAAATGTCACCATTTGTTATATTTCTACAAGTTAGGTACTTAGAATACTGATTGCTGCTCTCACTTTAGAATATAAGGTCCATGAGATGATTTTGTCTGTTTTAGTCTGTTTTGTTCATAGCTCTATCTTGGCACCTAGAGAATGCCTGTTATAGGCAGGTCTTTGGTAACATGAAAAATATTTTGAATAGATTGCACATATCAAACAGGTATGAATGAGACATGTCTGTAAGTTAACAAAATATTTTTAGGAAGAAAAAAACTCAATATATATACCCAAAGAACGTTGCCTATTTAAGTCATCGTCTTGGGTAAGTGGTATTTGTATACCTTATTTCTATTATATAAAACTCTATTTCTAGGATTATTTTAGAAACTGCATTAAAAAATTCCTTCTTTTACCTTTATGTAATTTTTGACCCGCAAATATCAGTCAGCTCAAACATCTTCCCCTCCACATTTACTAGAAAGCAAATTGTGGGGCATCTCCAAAAATAAGGACTTTACTTAAGAACAAGTACATAACTTCATATTCCAAACCAGTGGTCCACTGGACACCACTACCTGCCCTATAACCAGGTTTGAAATAAGTCTGTTGGAGATTTAATTTTTCAGCTCAACATACTGAGGCCTTTTCAAAGACTCCTTAAAAATTATGACTCTCATAATCTGTCACTGTGTATGAATGAAGTAGGTGTGATTATATGCAATGATCTAAATTTATAAATGAACTTGATGTCCATAAACCACATCTGCAATTCCTAATATATGAATCTATTTTAAAAAGAATATCTGTAGTCTTCCTAGTCAACATTTAATTTTGCATTTATTTTCTGATGGCTACTAAACTATATTTTATCATAAAAATTTAGCTACATATACTCCATTGTTAATTATCAGTTTTGCTGAACATTCAAACATTTTTTTCCTCATATTAAGAGTCTTTTTTATTCACTGTAAGTAGTTAGGTAAAAAAGACAATTTATTTAAGAAATGATGGGACTTTCAAACAATGTTTAACATTAATACACTAACATTGATTTACTATTTATTGATAGTTTAGAAAGACTGTATAATTACTTCCTAGACAGTTCCTTTGAAGCAAGGTCCAGCACAATGACTCACACATTACAGAAGACTGAAAAATAGTTACGGAATTAATAACAATTTAATAAAAAGAAAATCTCTGATACTAACCATTTAAAATCATGCATCTTCTCCTCTATCCACCTCTTTGCTCTTTATAAAAGTGGGTTTTTACCCTCTAAAACAAAATCAATAAATCTTTTAGAAAATTCAATGAAAACTATGAACCCTTGCCCAAAGAAAACAAATATAGCCACAGACGTGTACACATATTCTAGGAGTAGTTAGACCTCTTGGGGGTATGGATCTCGAGTTAAGAGGTAATATTTTATAATATATCCCTGCATATAAGTATATCCATATTTGCATAACTATATTTGAGATAAGCTCTATGCAAACAATATTATTTCTTTAAATTATCTTAATGCATTTGCTCTGTTGAAGAGTCAACTTTGGTGAACACATCCTGTTTTAGACCTCATTTGGCTCACTCTAGTATTTACTCTATAATAAATGACCCACATACTGGAAAGTTAAATTTGCGTCTAACAAACTCCTTTAAGTGGTATAGGTAAGAAGCAAGAGAAAGGTTAAAAAAAAAAAAAAAAAGCTAGAAATAGATGGTAATGGGAAAATAGGTGCTCACAAGAGGATGTCAGTATATCAAAGGAAAGAAATTGATGATATACTTAATCTACTTTATAATTTTTGTGAGATTCAATAATCCTAATAATTTTAACTAACTGAGCAAAGGGAAGAGAAATGCTATAAAAAAAGGAAAAATGGAATATCTGTACAGTGTACTAAACTAGCTCCATCATCTAGGAGCTGCAGGAACACCGTTGTAGATAAGTAAATAAAAGATGGAGAAAAGTATCTCCAACACAACTAACGAACTTCCAAAGGATCTGACATCTTGAGAGTAACCAAATTTTTATTGCCAAAGACAAACCACTCAAGCTGCAACTTGAAGATAAAACTTTTTGAAGAGTTTCAAAGTGTACTTTCACATTAAGGAATGTAGGCTCTTCTCTTCCAAGTCACAGAAATAAATCTTGAAAATACTCATCAAATTCTTCTTCCCTATTTAACAGAAAAAGTATACATATTGATTAAAATCAACAATTAGAGAAAAAAATTACTAGGTGATGCATTATATGAGATTAATTAAAAATATTTTAATTCAACATATTTGCTGCATATATCAACCTATTTCATGATTCAGCCATCAAGTAATTCTTAGCTTCTATAATAATCATAACTTTACCCAGACTGATTAAAATTAGAATGTTTTGTATGTTGGAATCTCTCTTTAAATGTATTTATGACCTAAGATTTTACTTTGATGTACTTGGTAAAATGTCACTGCTTTCCTTTACTTTTTTGGTTACCTTTATAATTTCTCTGTTCATTCTCATATCAAATTATAGTCTGATAGAGAAATAAATAAAACAGAAACTATTTTAAGAAAAAATATAAATCTTACTCCTAGAAATGGAAAAAATATGCTTAGGCTACAAGTTTTTATTACTAAGAGAACAGTAATTATTTAATTGTAGCAGTAAAAGATTATGTCTAAAACAAAGAATAGAACTCTGAAAGGAGATATTTTGTTATAATGTGTTAAAATACTATGAAAACTACAAAGTAAGTATTAAATATTGTGCTAGGAGCCAGTGTGGTACAGTGGAAATGGCACAGGTTTTAAAGTCAGACAAGTGTTTGTTTAAGTCCTAGCTCTGTCATTTATTAGCTGGGTGAGCAAGTTATTTAACTTCTCTTGCCTCAGTTTCCTTTTCCATAAAATAGAGAACATTACATATCCTCATAGAGTTGCTGTAAGGATTAAATATATGCACTGTTGCTTTTCTTCCTTCTGGGAACAGGGAATCAAGCTGAAAAATTTCAGTCTACCAGTCTCCTTAGACAATACTCTTTTAGATCAGAGATTTACAATGCAACTCCATCTTTTGGTCTTAAATAATTGTGATGGCAAAAAGCCATCACAACCATGTTCAAACTAAAAAAAATTTAATTATAGAATCAGATAAAGTTGATTTAAGAATTATCTGCATTTTGGCATTCCCCATGCTACGGTCCCTTTTCCCTAGCATGACAGCAAAATGTAGTAGAATTTTAAAAGTTGTTCTAAGAATATAAATATATAAAATTAGATGAATCTCTGTGTGGACTCAGATGTTCAGTACTTGATCAACATCAAGTTTTTATAAGGTCACAAAGAGTTTTGGAGTATGAAAGCCTTCTTAGGATTTACTCATGTATCTTTATTGCCTAAAAAGATAAGACCTATTCTGCCATGTTCAGCTGTAAAGCTATCTAAGAGAAAGTTATATGGTTGAAAGTTTGGTCAAAAATTTAACTAAGATATAGCAATATTTTATTTACAGCAATAACTTTTTAATAATGTGACGTATGATGACCACATTTGGGAACTCTGTGGCTAAAATAAGTAAATAAAAAGGTTAAAGATCACAGAAAAAAAAATAACTTTGTTTAAAAAACCTATTTCCAACATACCTGAATTCTGGTATATTGAGAACATATATAATTAGCGTAATTAGCAAGATGTTAAATAATCAGCTTCAGTTAGTGAACTATGACTGATTTAATAGTCTCTTTCTATTATGAACCATTATGCTAAAGGACTAACAAAATGGGACTAAAATTTATTTAAGCAATTATAGTTGTACCAAAGTACTTTATATTCTTTATTTCATTAAAACGTCAGAACAAACTCTATGCAATAGGTATTATTTTATCTCTTTTAACAGATAAAAGTTCAAGTGGTGAACATCCCAATATATGACAAGAACTAATAACATTCCAGCCTACATCCAGATAGTTCTTCCAAACCATAACAGAGAACAATTCATGCACTGAGTTGTCTTTGGAGGCTAAGATGGGTGTTGCAAGTAAATTTTTACACCTGTATATGTCTTCAAGGAGCTCCCCTATATAGATTTATGACAATCAGACTATCATGGATAGACTGGTCTGGAAGCTAGAAAACAACCCTTCTTTGAAATATTCTAAGCAAAAAACAGAAAGTCATCGGTTAAGGTGAGCTGAGGCAAGATTTATTCATCAAGAGGAAGCTAGACAAGTTGGCTGTTTATGGTGACAAACAATGGTTGGAGATAAATTCTGATCTTACTAGGTCATGTGGTCCTTGGCATTAATAGTCATTCATGATGGTAAGTTTTTTCATTAACTGTTATCAAGAATGGCTGTGGTCATAGCTTCCTAAGGGTATGTATTATTTATTAATATAAGAACTTACTGTGATTTTTCAACAGTCTCTGGTAGTGGGCCCTTCCAAAATTCAGATTCTGAAGTATTTTCTTCCTCATCAGAGTTTCCTGTTCATTTAAAAGAGTTTTTTGTTAATGTATTATATTTAAAATACTTTTTGAACTACCAATGCAAATAAATTAACTTCAGATTTAACTGCAGTTTAGCTTCAACTTTTATGGCTCTCTGGAAATTCACTCTTACAGATCAATAATTTATTTTTAGAAGTAAATAAGTAAGCTGAGATATATTAATTTCTGCAAAAAAAAAAAAACCATAGACTTAAAGTCTTATAGAAAACTTCTCTAAGTTACACTGTGTTAAAGTAGTAATTCTACTATTAACTCTTATAAAGGAATGATCTCTTGTAATGTATGTGATTGTCTTTGATTTAGTTTCTCATTTTCATTGATTGTACAGAAGGCATACAGGTTAAGATTTTTGTAGAGAGTATATTTACATTAGGATCAAGACCTCAAGCACTAGTATGTAGGGACAGCTGAAAAAAAATTTGTCAGACATTTAAAAAAATTAATGTTGATTACATTAATGAGAAGAGGCCTTTTTCAGTGAAGAAACAGGCATGCCACACATTGTTATGAGTAAAAATTCTGTAAACTTTTTATTGAGAAAAATATGGCAATATAGATCAGCTTAGAATGTACATACCTTTTAATCAGCCATGCTGTTTTTAGGAATTTAATTATTTACTTGAAATAAATAAGTACCTCAAATATATGTACTTATAAGTCCATTGTATAATAACCAAAAAAAACAACAACCAATATCTCTACCAATTAGGGATTAAGATTAATTAAATAAAGACTATATAGCTGTTAAAAAAAAAAAACCTTAGCAAAATCTGTATGTATTACTATGGAAAAATATCCATGCTATATCAAGTTTTTAAAAAGTTACAGAAAGCATACATAGTATAATCCAATTTATGGTTACATTACATATACCTATATATAGGTATACAGTATAGTATTATATATGTATGTATACGTATGTACACATATGTATTATAAGTTTGTAAATCAACCAAATTTAATGATTATATTACTTGTGGGCCTAGGATATTTTTACTTTCTAGTTTAAGAATTTCCAACTTTTTTTTATTTTAAACAACGACCATGTTTTATCTTTAAGAATCAGTAAAAACATAAAGATACTTCTATTTTTAAAATATAACAAATTATAGACGTTTCCCTGCAGTAGTCAAATAAAAATGATCAAATATTGAAAAATGTATTATGAGGCAATAAAATTATATGCCACAAAGTAATTACACTAGCAAATAAGTCCTTTCCAATAATGACAATTATTTAGTCTAAAAATGAACTGACACAAATTTGTCCTGTCAATACAGAATGTCCCTTAAACACAACACAAAAATAAAACAACATTGATTTGTCACAGTGGTTCTAGTCTTTTACCTGTTGGACTTTGATCCTTGAATCAACATGCACGTCTGAACTTTGGCCCTAACTTATTCCATTCTGGCACAAATGCTAATAAAAAAATGGCACTAAAAAAAAAAAAAAAAAAAGGCAGGGGGGTTGGGTATTTCTAACAATCTACAAAGATGATAAAATTATAAAGCCTTAGGAACAAGATTCCCACTCAATGAGTCAGTGTCCCAAAATGAATATCAGAGGACTTAAAAGTCTTATTTTTATGAAAAAGAAAACACAGAAAATGAGGTATGCCCCTCCCTACTACTAGAAGTTTGACCTGGCTGAGGAGAGGTAAGGAGACTTAGGGTTATTTCTGGAAGATGGAAGAAGATCAAGAGGACTAGGAGGAGGACAGTGGAAGGGAGAAGGAATAGTAAATGAAAGAATGAATATAAATAAATCAAGGCTTTTACCCAAAAAGATGTTTTAATAATGAAAAATTGGAATTGGAAAGGGGCAATGTTTTTTCTATGTTATATAGGACTTTACACCTCTCATTGGCTATGTATTGTCGGAAATGGATAAACAACTATAATAATATTTCCTGTTTTACCCTGTGTATGCTATATGTGTGTGTGTGTACTATTTCATCCTCTGAGAGTATAAGTGTACCAGTCTCGTGACTGTTCTAGAAACTGTCACTACATTTCATCTAATTTAAGAGAAGGACCTGCTGATAAATTAGGAAGTATCAGTACTTTAGGACACTTCAAATATGCTGAAAACAAAATTGGTATAAACAAAATAATTTATAAGGAGTATGTTGTACTCCTAAATTAGAGGGCTGACTCCATTGATAATTCCTCCTTCGTTAAATTTTTAAACAATAAATATCTTTAATTTTCTATTTGACTATTTCCTCAGTACAAAAGTTCTGATTATTGAACACTTAAAAAATCTTCCTTAAGAATTATACTAAAATGTTAATGTGTATATTTGAACGGTGGGATTTGGAGTAATTACTAAAACATTTCCTGACTTTGCCATAGTAATTATGTATTACTTTAAAATTAAACAAAAATAATTATTTAATTTCTTTTTAAAAAAGATTTTTATTAAAATATATCAAATGTATAATATTGTATTAGTTTCAGGTGTAAAAAAAAATTAATTCTTAAGTTTATAAATTTCCAAGTAAGCCTAGAAGTCTTAAATTTCTGAATTTCTATCAAATTACTCCAGAAATTATAAAATGAGTTAGATATGCTGTTGAAGTACACTTTTCTTAGGCCTTAAGCCTATGCAAGGTATTTAAGATATTCAACATTGTATTACTGTTGAGATGCGAGGGTACTGTTTGTTATATCACAAATGGATGGTCCCTTTCATGAGCCTACAGGAGATTCTGTTCACAAAACTGCCTGAAAAAAGCTAAACATCTGGGAGTTTCCTTCTTTGGTTTGTTAGGAAGAATACTGATAAATTTGTGATCTACTTTTACAATCATGCAGGATTTTTTGGTAAACATTTTTCTGTATTACTTCTAGCTTTAATTTTTTATTCTCTTATTTTTCCATTACTCTGATTTCACCTTTTAAAAAAAAAATCTTATTTTATTATATTTTCTTTGTAAGTCATTATGAATACTTTATGGAATGTTGCAAGGAAAAATATTAAAATATGTAGCAAATATTCAATAAAATCCAATCTGGTTTGATCCAATCTTGTGAAAGCCATAAGACTTATTTAAAAAACTAAACAGTAGCAACCAGTTACCAACATTTGCTTTCCATGAACAAACCACACATTTCATTTGATCAAACAAAATCACCAAATGTCAGATATAACTAAGTCCTCTGTAATATAAGCAACATTTCTTAATTCTTATTCCACCTCCCCAAATCTTCCTTTATATTGTATAATGTAAAATTAAAATATGTACCTATTGTATTCATTAAAAATTTTTTTTGCTCTTAAGAAACTTTTAAATGTTCTAAATTGGAAAAGAAATCATACACATTTGGTCTTTTACTATGCTTTTTCTCATTCAATACAAAAACAAAAAAATAATTTATATCAGAGCAAATCACAATTCATGGGAAACCCAAACTGCAAATAACTTGAATATTTTTATTAAAGAAAGAAATACTTGATACTTACTATTTACAGAATTTTCTGATTTCTCTGACGACGAATGTCCTGAAAAGAAAACAGCACTGTTTTGTTAAGAATCATCTCGCAGTGGTGCAACACGTGTGGCTGTTAACAAGAATTCTCCCCCATAGTCTAGTTCACTTTATAATCTTACAGTAAAGCGCTTCATTATTCTAATTGTTTGTGCTTCTTAGACTTCTCTAATTAAAATGTTAGATTCTTTTAGACAGGGATATTTTATGCTCTCATATGGCTTGGAATACCTACTTAACACAAAGCTTAAAAAATAATGAACATCTGTAAAAAAATCTGTTACTTAAACAACAAAAACCCAACACATAGATTAGCTATAATATAACCCATATTTTATCTACAGAGATGTTCAACATCTGAAAGCAGTTTACAAATAAACATTCATTTTTCATAATACTTTTTCAAAGATCTTATAGGTGATAATTAGTAATCAGTAACTGAAAATCACACATAAAATTGTTACAAAACAAAAAATTTCAGTTCTACAGTGGTTATCCAATGAAGGAAATGAAAAAGTACTGAAGATCTACTTTTTAAATTTATTTTATTAGTTTCAAGTATACAATATATTGGTTAGACATTTATATAGTTTATAAAACAATACCCCTTAATTGCTCTTTCTCTCTTCTAGCTCTCCACTTAGCCATTATGAATATCTATTAATGTAATTTTTAAAAATCATCACTATATACAATCTCCTGCAATAAGACTCCAGGGGAAATATCTATGAAGGCAGATAAATCAAAAAAGGGCAGATATAAATATAATAAATAGATATAATAAATAGAGAGCAACAATTCCCCCAACCTCCCTGGACAGGCAGTCTCATAAATCAAAGCTGTCCACATGAATGGCCCTTTTAAGGCCACAGAGGGTGTGAGAACTACAGGGTAAAAAAAGAAAGCCAAGGCCTGGACTGCAGTGACTGCTTTGTTATTGTTTCTTCACTCTTCCTTATTTCCTACTCATCAGACAGCAAATAAAACAAAGCTAAGCTTCCGGTGGCAAAAGAAATGCATTTCTGCTCTGTCATGTGAGGAACATAATACCTGCTTCCAAATATCAATACGTGAAAAAGAAATTAGGCTTACTGTGGAGGCCTAAGGACATAATTGGAACTACAGGGAAGAAGTTGTAGGTTTGGGATAAATGTTAAGCGAAACCTGCTAGCAATTACAACTAACTGAAATATAAAGGAGTATTTTGGAGAGTAGTGGGGTCCTTTTCCCTGGAAGTGTTGAAGCAAAAGCAGAACAAGGATAGAGCCTCTCAAACTTTATTGTCCATATGAATCATCCTGTAATTATAACGCAGGAGATCTGAAAGGGTCTGAGATTGCACATTTCTAACAAGTCCCAAGCAAAGATAATGTCAGAGGGCCATTTTTTGAAATACAAAACCACAGAATACCTTTTCAATCAAGATTCCATGGCTGATTACTGATGTTCCTTTCAACACTGAGAAACTAGTTGAATTCACTGATTCACTTATTCTCCTCATATTTACTGAATGCCTACTATGTTGAGTAAGCACTGTGATTAGGAATTAGAGATAAATTAAACAAGTCACACAGGCCTTTCCCTAACAGAACAAATTATTCTGAGGGTAAAACGTATTTTCAAAGGAGAAGTGCAGGGTATGAAATGTATCACAGGGACCTAACCTTGCCTGGAGGAGATAGGTGAAAGGTGTCAAAAAGGACTTCCCAAGAAATTAAGCTTGGGAAAGGGGTGATGGTGGGAGAGGTAAGATCCTAAACTTTCTGTCAAGACAGTCTACCTAAGTACCTTGTTCTATTCATACCTGTAACACAGACTGATTCTCAAGGTTGAGCTATTGATCTGTCTTTCTTACATTTTCTCTCTAACCATTTGTTCAGCCATCTAGCCATCCAATTAGCCATCCAATTATCCATCCATCCATCTATACATACATACATACATACATACATCCATACATCCACCCACTTATTTAACATTTGGTATGATAGAAACCTGAAATTATGGGAGTAAATGGGATCACATAGGAAGAACTGATAGGAGGAAAGCTCTGTAACAGCCTGAGCAACTACAAGACCTTAGAGTAAGACTGAGAAAAACTACAGTGAGGAGAGGCCACAAAGATAGGAAGAATATCAAGAATGTAGATTGTTTTGAGGAGTGTCAACAGTCCAAATGCAGCTGAGATATTATGCATTTATTAATTACTATTCAAGTTTGGGCCAAATTGAGATGGGGTCCAACCCCATCCATGATCCCGGGTACTCAGCTACCTAATTATGTGTTCTGAAGGTACTGAATAAACTTTTACAAGGCAGGGATTAGTTTTTTAATCTGAAATGTGCAGATTAATACAGTATCATACTATGATATGAATGCAATGATATTACATAATACAATAATGAATACAACAGAATTTTCAATATAAAAATTTATAAAAATAGTCAAATACATTAAGTATTTTACTAGCACATGAGGATAAATATTTTTAAAAATTCATGAGATTTTCACATTTCTTAATTAAAATATATTTTGAAGTTAGGAAATGATTAAGATAAAGACAAAAAGGTATTCTACTTTAAATACCATTTCTCAATAAATAATAGAATAATAGTATTTTCCACTCACCATCTATCAGTTTTACCAAGTGATACTATATGATTAAATATATCATGATATACAAGAAAAAATTAAAATGCACAAAAGAATGTAACATATGCAATGATCTTCATAGCCAGAGAAAGGGAGCCCTCTCTTGTCCAAGTATTACATTAACACTGGCCTGAATCTAATTCAGTCTGCCATCATCTACCTAATTTAAGTCTGATTCACTCTAAATTATAGCCAATCTGACTCTATTATAGACTGAAAAAGTAACTAGCAGTAACCTTCATAATAGCTAACTATGTGGCAAGCATTATGCAAACTTCTTACATGCATTACCTCATTTCAACTTCTAAACAATCCTAGGTACCGTTCTCATGACCATTTTACGCATGAAGAAATGAAAGCTTAGAAAGCTTAAGGACTGCTGAAGAAGAACTAAGTAGCTGACTGATGGATCTGAATTTAATAATTGTTTACAAAATGTGTGTGCATGGCATCATGCTAAATTCTGAGGACACATTAAATCAATCTCTATGATTTTAAGAAGTTCATAGTGTTATAATTTTATAATGACTTATAGATTATGTACTGTTTTACAGTATTCAAAGTGCCTTTCACATTCTTATTTGATGCTCCACAATAAGCTCAAGCAATACAGAGGCCAGGTATTCACATCAACTTTACTTACATGAGGAAAGTAAAACCCACAGTAACAAGTCTTTAAGTGACAAACCAGGAATTAGAAGGCTGTTAGCAATATTATACCATCTGCCAAAAATGAATCAATACCAACCTTGTTGTTGAAACTCTTGTAGTTACTATAAGTTTATGTCTAAATTCTCCAACCAGATTTCTTTCAACTACTATAAAACAGAATTCTAAATGCATTCACCAGTGAAATTCTGCATTTTAGACATATGGTTGATTACATTTCATATTCATAATGTGAGTAGATATTATATTTTAATTCCCTTTTACCTTTATCCTTTTTCTTAGAGGTTTCGTCTGCAGAAGATAATCTGGATTTTTTATGTGATGACTCTTCACCATCTTTTTTAATTTTACTTTTTTTCTTTGACTTGACTTCTTTTCGCCTTTTTGTTGAACAAAATAAGATTAAAGTTAATTTTTTCAACTGACTTTTACAAAAAATAAAAACCAACGAGTAAAAACAATCATATCAGTTACTTATTTTTTAAAAATAATTTACATACAAGGAACGCTTAAATGAATCTGTAAATATTTTAGATTAGTATACTATTTATGACTATTCTGTAAGATAAGGAAGTCTGAATACTGACAAATTATTATTTTTTTAAGTTCTATATACAAACTTTAGTAAATATAAATCATAGTTTTATTCACTCCCTCCTTTTTATATTCTATCACTTAGTCATTTACAATCAACAAATGAACAAACAAAAAAACAAACTCACAGACAACAGAATGGTGGTTACTAGAGGGGACAGGGGTTAGGAGGAAGAGGAAGATGGTGAAGGGAAGTCAAATATAAGGTGACAGAAACAGACTAGACTCAGGGTGGTAAGCACACAATAAGGCATACAGATGTTGCAATATAAAGTTGTACAACTAAAATTTATATAATGTTATTAACCAATGTTACCCTAATAAATTTAACTAAAAACAAAAATAAAAGTTAAAATATATATAAAAAATTACAAAAACAAATTTCATTTTCCTCTACATAATTCACATCTACCTACACTTAAAAAACAACATACAATAAGAAGAAATCACTGTAACAGTTCTAAAACACCAATAAATAGAAAATTCTTCCCTTAAGAATAAAGTAATATAGTAAAGGTATGATGGGTGAGGATGGAAGAGCTTATTGTTAACTCATACATCTACTTTAGACCATCTATCCGTTCATTGCTGTAGTTTTATCTCTTCTAGGCCAGGCTTATAAGGTTGTCAGTACCATGAGTGGCAAGCAATTGATTTTAATTGATTAAAAAAAGTAACGCTAAATAGGTAAAGGTAATGATGCTTAACCTGGGACAGGGAAGGAAGATGGAGAGATAACAGAGAGGATTACTTTCAAGAAACCTTTAAATTAAGGTACTTGTGCCACATAATACTATATAAGAATCACTTTTTCTTATGAGAATCATATCAATTTTAAAAGGAAACTCAAAATCAAGTTTAAATAAACACTTCTGGTATTGTTCAGTATCACTGATGGAGAAGAGAAATAAAGGTTTAGGCTATTCAAGTAATCAAAAAAATTCTGCTAATTTTAAAAATTAAAAAATCATTAATTATATGCAGACACATTCTAACTTATTCACTCAGAGCCTAATTTTAATATTTGAAAAGAGTATAAAGGGGTAAAATTCTTTGTAAAAATAATAAACCTCAATCAAAACACTGTTTAAATGAGACATAAGAATCACTTTAAGACCTGCTTTATAATAGTTTCTAAGAATATTATGATATCTGAATATTTACTTCAAACTAGCATCTATCCATCACCTTGCACAGGGCTTCACATTTAAAATTGCTTGGCTGGAGTAAGGTATGGTGAACTTCCAGTCCCCTCATTTATACAGTCTTGTAGTAATGCTGGATGTTCTATATAGTCAACCACTCAAGTCTACGTTTAGACATCTAGTGCAGGTAAGTGACTACATCTAAGACTATTAAATACTAAACATTAACAATAGCATTTTAAAAGATATTACCTGTGATGAAAATTTAATTTAAAGGAACATTCTTGGCATAATCCTAAAGAGAAAAAGTGACATTGCTGAATTTTAATAACTGCATTACTACTCTAGTATCATAAGTTCTCATTTTTCCTTACATTCTTTTACTATGAAGGGAAACAAATAATCTGAAGAAAAAAATCTAATTCTCACCACCTCCAAAAATATATACATATAATAAAAATTATGTCAGAATGCTTGAGGAATTGAAATTCTAACATTACCTTAGAAATATGTGTTGTTAATTTGTTCTAAAAGCACAGACAGCATTAATGCGTATCTCACACCAAAGATATTTCATACTTTCCCCAGAAGTACTCTAAGAGTTTTCAAATGGAAAAGAGCTTTTCAAAAAGATCCACGACTGTGGCCTCTCTCCTTTTGCCTTAATTTTGGTTCACACTAGTTGATTTTTCCTAATGAGCACTTCCAGGAGGAACTGACAACAGTCTGTACTGGTGGTGTTAAACAGCATATGGGAGAATTCATGACATCTTTCTATCATAGAGGGTACATTTATTTAGGACTCTGAGAAGCTTGTTAACATGATGGACAGAAGAAGCTGACACATAATACTAGCATAGGAAAGAAAAAGAATGATTGGCAGATTCTAAAACATAAATATTAAGAGAAATTACTATATTCTGGAGTATAATCCTAAGATTTTAAGATTTATATGAAAAACAGTTATGCCATCTAAATTTTTCTCTATTGACACAAAGAGAGTGTACATATTTAGTACCCCCATCACAACAATACCGCCAGCAGCTAATGTGAGATTTTACATGGCCTATTCTGATACTCTGCATCTCACTCTGCACTGGTGACATTCTCAGGTTAACGGGGAGAGGTCTTCTCTTTACAAACTACCAGTTTACATTTGGCATTAGAACTGTTTCACCTAAATGTCACACAAGGCTAGTAATATAAAATTTTTAGGCTCAAAAGTTCTTTACTACTTTTGGAAGTGCTGAGAAAAAGAGCACTTATTGGAAGATAACATTAAAATTTTTTAATTAAATCTTAAATTAGTATATATATTTTTAAATCTAAATTATGAGTTAAACTTTAAAGAAATCGATCATATTCCCACCTGAAGTCAACTTACTTAATTTAACAAGTGCATTTCTCTTTTCACCATGCTCAATATAACCAAAATTAACTTCCCAACTCTTTAAGCCCTCTTTGTTATCACAATATTTATTTCCACAGAAAAACTGGCCTGCAAAAAAAGGAAGGACTATTAGCTATGATAGCTGGTGACAATTTTTATCTATACAATCTGGTATTATCTCTAAAATTTACTCTTACCATATGTAAATTCTTAGTTCTGCAAAGTTAGCATTAAAAAACAACTAACCACAATAATTATAATATACTCAACAAATGTGTATACAAGCATCAAATTAAAGAACTGAATGAATAAACTGTTTAAAAAAATTAGTCACAGAATTCTTGCTCAATAGATATCAACTAACTATATTTACAGAGTTTTAGTGACTTCATGTTAGAGAATCTTACACTTTGGAAAATGGAAATACTAAGAGTGTACTCACTAATATCCTAAAAGAGTAAATATATTTTCCAGGTTGAATGCACTTACATCTGGGTGAATCCTTTTCAATATTTAAAATATAAAATTGATCAAAGTTAATATTGTTAAGCATTAACATAATGACATTTATTTTAAGTAGCAGCATAAAATGGCATTTAAAGCACATTTTAAAATGCTAACATTTGGAGATTAAGTAGAATATTCAAACCCCATGCTCTAAATTTTTAGATTGTAAAAACAATACCACATTACCATGTCTATTGTATATTAAAACCTTCCACAAATAAGGACTAATACTGATTCTCAGAAGAGGGGAAAAAACTATTCAATAATTATTTACTTGGATAGAAAAAAATCAAACTTTTATTTGTATAAACAAATAATCTCAATAATATACCAACAAGAGCAAACCTGAACTTTTCATTAAAAAAAAAATTATCAAAATGAATTTTGTAATTATTAGTCCAAAACACTGGCAATTTTTTTAAATTGGCATTTTAAAAATTCTTTACAAATGAATACTTCATTAAATCTGTACGTGTTTGGTAATAGTTCTATTGTTAAAACAGAAACAAAATTATAACTATAAATTACAGCAATAGCTTTCCATCCCCTACCTAACTAATCTTTTTTTCAGTTATGTGAATTTAGAGAACGCCCATCAATTTTTTTAAAGGCAGCATTATTTACCAACATCTAACAATTCCATTTAATAAAAAGAAAAAATTTAAAATTGTGACATTTCAATATATCTCATAATTTAGGTAAAAACACAAACTAAAATATAATCTTAAGAAAATTAAAAATGGCTTTAAATTTATTATTATTTTTTCTTCTCCAGAGTACCTTCAGGCTTCAACCTTTATTATTTAAAGAAAATTCCTACAGTTTAATTTTGTTTTATTGCATATCCAATTTCAAATGGATACAGACATGCAATTTATGGAATATGAATATGAGCCAAACTGATGGCATAAAGTTTAGTCATTTTAAAATGTAGCCTTTATTTTCAGTTAAAAAATTTTCAGTTTAAAATTATTTCCTAGTTGCTCCTCTAGTTTTCAGAAACATTAATATTAATTTTAATAGCAATTAGAAATACAATTATCAATAAAGAGCTATTTTATGGCATTAAACAGTATAGAGGGATATTAAGTTCTCAAAAAAATTTTATGAACAGATTACAATAACGTATAGACAAATCATTTACAGTTTGTTTACCAATGTCTGCTCTTTTGACATAGGACTAGATATTTGGGCTCAATCTCAGTAACTCCTCAAAATAAGAACTAGCCTATCCATAAATTCTATTAGGTGCAAAGTGAGATTTAGTATACTTTCAAAATGTGAATTTGACTTGAATACAGTAATATCAATTCATTATTCCAAAAACTGATGATGAAAAAACTTAAGTGTTCATCTGTTGATAATTTACTTGCTATGAAAAAATTAACTCTAAAAATTTTCTACTAATACTCAATTGAATGTTTTTTTAAAAGCAAACATTCTAAAGGTAAAAATCACTAAAGCATTATATTTTGACCTTTGCTAGTAATACATCATGAACACACATTTTCTAATTTTACTTCTGTAGATAATCATTCACTGTAAACATTAGGAATAATGTTACCCAATGACTTCAATTCAATAATGTAACAAAAGGAACTTATCCTATTAAAAAATTTAAAAAAAGAATTACCTTTTCCTGAAATTACTTCTTTTTCTACTCGCCATCTAAATCCAAACTAACATGAAAAAAATTACATTTATGCCAGAGTAAATTTAAACATTATTTAAATTGTATATAAATCTAAATATGGAATCAACATGATATTTATCAACCTAAAAAGTAAACCTAATTCCCATCATGATAGCTTTTTCTCTCCTTATAGGATTCCACATACTTAAGAATACATTTGAACAATTACCATAAGAAACAATCTTTATTTTTAAACTAGCTGATAAAAGTTATAGGTGCCAGGCCAGGAGATTGATAAAATATATCCTGTTCTATGACACTGATAGAAAACAAAAAAAGAGGTTATGGTACAGTAAAGAAGTAGTACAACAGAGCCTTTGGAGTCAAATTATTTGGGTTTACTTCTTGGCTATGCCATTTAACAGCTGTATAATACTGAACAAGTTATTTAACCTACAGTGCCTCTGTTTTCTCATATGTGAAGAAGTAACATGAGTACCTATTTCTTTGGGTTAAGAGGTTTAAATGGGATAATACATATAGAAAATATTTACAATAGTACCTGGTACATAGTATACCAGAGGCTAGCAAGCCATGGCCCACAGGCCTGCTGCCTATTTTTATAAAGTTTAACTGGAACACGACCTCACCCATTCATTCATGTATGGCTCTTTTCCCACAACAGCAGCAGAGAAGTGAATAGGGAACTGCTCATCAGATCCCTAAATGCAACTTGGTTTTTTGGCTAAAAATAATTTTTCTCCATTGCCTTTTAAGATCTTTCACATTCGTATGCTAATTTACCATAATTCTAGTTAATGGTTTAATTTTCTATTTAGTTTACTTTTATAATGGTTAAAAACTCAGCTCCAGAATTATGCAGACCCAACACAATCTCTACCATTCATTAATTAGCTCTGTGATCTTGGGAAAGTTACTTGACTTCTCAGTCTATTTCCTTTTTATGTATAAAAATCTTAATCTCATAGATTGTCATACTAAGAGAAATCATTCAGATGATGTGTTCAATGCTTGATTAACTTTGCTTATTTTTATTTTTTTAAACCATGTAGCACATGAATTAGGCAATTTTTTATTTTAAATGCAAAGGAGGGCCCCAAATATTTCAAAATATTCTAATTAAAACTCAATGAAAAGAAAATCTCTCAGTCTAGGAAGAAATAAATAAATAATTCAAAGCAATTGTTTTATTTTATTTTTAAATCTATACCTGTAAGAATTGCTTATAATCCAACATATGTTGGGATGTCTAATGAAACAGTCAAATTGCAGTGCATAGTTTCCAAACTTTTTCTTTAATTCATTAATCTGTTCAATAAATAATATTAAGCAACTACTTACTGGGCTTGACACTCTGCTGAGGATAAAAACTGATTGTTAAAATCATCCCATTACCATGGAGTTTATAATTTTATGGGAGGGGTGGAGATAAATGTAATAGCTACGGTATGTCCTACTAGTTAAAGACTGCAGAGTAGTTTAGCCTCGACATTTTTATTTTTCTGAAAATATAGATTTTCCTGCTGATACATGGGATTAAACAGTAGAGTTACACAGGGCTTGGTGCTGAGGCTCCTCTTCTCACTTTATCTTCCAGCGCAAAGGGATCACACATGTAAGCAATAGAGAAAAGGATCCTAACTTCCTGACAACACTAATTTGCATGACTATCTACTTGAACTTCTTTGTAAAAGAAAAATGAAGTAACTTATTTAACCCAGTGTTATTTGGGAGTGCTTGCCATTCCTTGCAGCTGAATCTGATCCTTACTGATACAATGATCCAACCAAATTCTCAATGATGTAAGGAAAGAAGCAACAAAAAAGGAAACATGGGACAAAGGTTGGAATTCACTAAAAATGACCTAAATATCTACTATATATTGTAGGCACTGAGTTAGGAGCTAGTTAATTAAAAATGAATAAAACACTGTATTTGTGTAAACAAAACTATGCAAAAATACACATCCTAGCAAGAAAATCAAAGGTACTACTTTTAACTTTCTCCAACACCTCCAACACAGTATGCCAAAAAACAGTCATTATCTCTCCCCCAAAAAGATACCTCTCATATGTGTGGGCAAGGGATATACAGGAAATCTCTGTACCTTCCCCTCAATTATTCTGTGAACTTAAAACTGCTCTTAAAAAAAAAAAAAGATCCCCCTCCCTCCGTATCTCCTATTTCTTAAGTATCCACACTCAAAACCTGCAAGTTATATCTCATTTCTCACTTGCACTTACCCTTGTATCTGACTACTGATCATATTCTTGACTTGCAGTGTAGTAACTTCAAGTAACTCCAATTGTTATGGTGCTTTTTGGATTCGATATAGTCAATAACGGTACAGACATGAGAACTAGTTCACAAGAAACTGAGAAAGTCTTTGGCATACACCAAGTAGATGGGTTTGTAAAAAGGGCTATAAAACAGGACACAACTACTTTCTGTAAGAATATTGTGAAGCAACTCACATATTAAAGGCACTAGTGAAAATTTAAACCAATCGTAGTTCTGAAATTTACCTATTTAAATGAGAAAGAAATCCTTATGATAACTAAACTAAGACAGCTTTTTAAAGAGGTTGTCTTTTTCTTAATATACTACAGATGTACACTATCCAAACCATACAGATTTATGCAACATCCCCTCCCATTTCAAACTGAGAGATCATTTGTTCATTTGTTCTTACAAATGTGAAATTTGAGATAAAAATAAAAACCACTTTACTATTAACTTCAGTAAGATATGAAGTGAGAATGGAAATATGCCATTACTAATTAGCACTGATAAGAGTTCATTTTACTAGAACAGACACTTATACAACAGAAGATGTGCATCTGCCTCTTTATAAATGGTAATCAATTTGGGGGAAAAAGCCTATCAATTTCAAACAGCATCTGTGAAACAAGACATCATTCTGCAGTATCAAACCATTCATGATAATTACTAGAGGCTCTAGAATAGTCAAGATGAATGAGGATCCAGCAGCCGCTTGTGTTTAATCTTAAACTGTATTTCTCAGCTCACAAAGAAGCACCCTTGACTAAGAGGCCCTTTATAAATTCCATAGCTAAAGAGGTTACATGGTCGATACGATAACTCAAAGATGCAGGACAATTTAGACTTGAATTAGCATCTTTGAAAGAATAATGTGGGACATGACAGTATAACAAGAAGTAACACTATCCTTGAATAAGAACCTTTTTTTAAAATAAATATTTGGAAGGCATACCTTATTTTCTTTATATCTACTGAGATCTGCTATGCAGTATTCCTTGAATAATTTATCATAGTATTTCTTTGCAAGTCTCTTCTCCCTAGATTCATAAAAAAATAGAAATCTTCACTTAAAAATTCAACCAGTTTGCTACTTGGAAGCACTGTCAAATAAATAACACACATGAGATAAATATTAATGTTTTAAAAGAGGCCTATTATTCACATGTGCACAGAATACCTGAATATTAACTATTAATAGTGGTTCTCAGGGAGGGAACCTAGAAGACTGACAGATGAGAAAGAGACTTTACACTTGTTACCCTTTGCAATGTCTAGACTTTTAAAACCGTTTTCAGGTGTTAATTTTACCCAAAATATTTCATAAATTTAAAAAGAAGCATGTTACAGGACAATAAACAGTATTTTTTAAATGCTATAAATTATTTTTTAAAGACAAAGCAAAACAATAAGAAGTCAGTTAAAACTGCTAAAAATTACTAGATTCAGTAATCTGAGGCATGTTTATATGTCAATTCAGAACTATTCTATGTAGGAGCTGAATGCCTTGGATATGTGACAAAGTAAGACAACACTCACAGAGCAGGAGAGATAGGACTAATGCATTTGACACATTATGCCTTAGATGCCTAAAATTACCAATTCATGTCCATTTCATCCTCCTCATTCCATAGGAATCTATGATTTTCTCGTATAACATCCATGTCTGTCTTGTCATTTTCCCTGAAAAATAAAACTATTTCAATTTGATTTAAATAACAGAATAAGTCACATTTAGGAGGTTAATCATTTCTGTGAGATTTTTGCATATCTGAGTAACAATATATGAAGATAAAGATAGTTTTATGTGTATGTATATATGTGTACATATTTATAAAATTAATTCAGTATTTTGAAAAGGTACTATAAAGAGAGCTACACAAAAGCAACTTAAATGAATAAGAAATGTATCCATCTCTAGCATTGGTTTCAATTATACAAATAGTGCTAAATAACCAAAGCTAGGATGAGAAATCTGAATAAATGGATAAGAAAAAATAAATGACAATAAGTTTCAGAATCTAAAAAACACCATCCTGTTTAGATCTAATTTTAAAAAATATATGAGGTTTTCCATACCTCATTTCCATTCCTAGGAAGACTGACTAAAGGAGAAAGAAAGTTGAAGGGAATAATTTTTCTAGATGCTAACAGCATGGGGGCAGAACAAGGGATTGATGGGGAATATAGGTCAAATTAAGAGGAGAGATAAGTTTGTGATAGATGAGATGGCATAAAAATTTTTAGGGCTCTATCAGTTCAGAAAACTGGTAAGTCAGAGGGATAAATCCACATAAAACTAAGAGACTGTAATAGAAAGCCCCAAATATAAAAAGTAATTTCATGTATGGGAAAAATTAGAGTGAGGTTTCTTGTATGCCTTGCCTTTTAAAAAGCAATCCCAAACACTGAGATCTAAAAAGTTCATTATTTTAAACAACCTCACAAAACAAACAAAAAACCTGCATAATCAGGTACATGTGTATTCCTAACATATCCTGTTATTGCCAGGGGCAGATCTGGCTCAGCAGGCTACCTGAGGCCTGATGCCAGAGAAATGGGATCATGAGAAACTATTTAGTTAAAAGCTATGTTGAGCCGGACAGAAAAAGTTGAAAACCACATGAGACCATTTATGTGTGGGATATAAACCTAAAAGCAACAAACAGACACAGACATGGACAATAGATTAGTGGTTACCAGAGGGTGGGGAAGCAGAGAGATAGATGGTGTAAAGGGGTTAAATATGTGGAGACAGAAAGAAATCGAACCATGAGCGATGAATACACAACACACACGCACGCACGCGCGCCTGTTGGCACTGTACACCTGAAACTAACTGGATTTCGTTAACCATTGTAACCATAATTTTAAAAAATTAATTAATTAAGGGGGAAAAAAGCTATGGATGGCTTCTCCCCCTTATAACAAAAAAACTGGAATGAAAAGCAGAGAATAATGAGAGAATCAGAAGACACAGGAGCTGTGGAACTTCAAGGACACCCAGAGCCCCCTCCAATTCTGTGTAAATTTCATGACACTTACCCCAATCGCCTGAAATCTTCTTTTTTGCCACCATAGTACAAAATATAGTCATTGACAAACTTTGTATGCCTTTGATACTAAAATGTAAAAAATTAAGGATTTCATTTGTTCAAGCATTGTTCTGTGTCCATGACATATTAGTGAGTAGGAATAAAAAGCATAGTATGAGTCTAGGTTTTCAAATAAACAAATATTTATGTTATATGTGCTTATAAATTTAAAAAGATAGAAAAGAATAAATATTGAATTATTAAGAGTGAACATTATAGATTATGGGGCTTTCACTTTCTAATGAATACTGTTTGTATTGTTTTGAACATTTTTCAAGCATGTACTACTTGTGATAAAACATCTCTATCTGGGAAGAAAGAGCTTCCTTTTCTATTACTGACTACACACAGTTTCACATCACCACTCACTTTAATCATATGAAAAATAAATTATAGTTTCTAAAATTAAAGGTAAGGAGTATGATTTATTTTTCATTATTATAAAATATAATTTAGTTATTTCAGTAATGATAAAGTCTCTATATAAAAGATCCAACTTTTATAATATTAAATCCTAATATTAGGTTTTTAAAAAGAAGTAAATATGAGAAATCAGATTTTTTAAATACTCTTTTAATATTCAAAGAATTCACAGCCATATTTATTTTCACTGTAGTATAACATATATGAGCTTAAAACTTTTTGTTTTAAAAGCTTAACAGTATGCTCTCTAGAGTTGAACATGCATATAACAGAATTGACCTTATCCATATTATCTGTGACAACACCCTATTAAAGATAAACAATGATTTAATCGATCACTAAGTGTTCTGATAGAGTACTGAAGCAAAATATAATATATCTAAAACTTGTAACAAAACAGTTAACATTTCAGAAAAGAAAAAAAGAAAACAGCCAGATATCTAGAGATTTGGATTCTAGTTCTTCGTCTATTACTAACTGGTCACGTGACCATTGCTAGTCACTTAATTCTTTTAGAGCTAGGGTCAATAACATTTTTCTGTAAATAGTAAATATGCAGGCCATTCAGGCCATATGAACTCTGTCCAAACTGCTCAGCTCTGCCACTTTAGCATGAAAGTAGGCACAGATAACACTTTAAAACTTTATTTACAAAAACAGGTGGTGGGTGGGACTTTGCATCTAGGAAGATGGAGTAGACAAAGATATATTTCTCCCTATTCCTTTCACTAAGAACAGCTAAAAACCCTGAAAATTATGTACAAGAAAATATAGGAAGACACTGAAAGGTGAAGAGAAAGTATACCAGCTACAGTCCTCAGGACCCATGGTATAACTTAATGGTAAATTCCCCACGTTTTCTTTTTGCCTAACAAATCCCAGACTTGGAAATAAAGAAGCTGGCAACCTGCAAACATCAATAAGCACAGACAAAAAACGTCCCAACAAAAGCCTGATCTAACTAAATAACCAAGAGAGAGGTAGTCTAATAAGACAGATACCTTTTAGACAATAACTACTCTACTCTAGCCAAACACTCCAGAAAAAACTATAGCCCCACCTCTACCCATGTCAGAAAAAGGGACCTAGACTTTTACCCTCACCATACTTTAACTAGGTGCCCCAATGTCCTCAGATGAGTGGTGTTATAGAAGGCAGAGCAAATGCTGAAATGGTTAAGGAACAAGTGGCAGATATGATCCATGAGAAAGCTAAATGACTAGGTTACGAGATAAAAGGAATAAATAGTGATGACATGACAATTTCTGTAACTTAAAGAAAAGCATTAGCAATGATAACAAAGTGAAACAGATAATGACAGGTGGCGGGGGCAGTTATCTAACTGACATTGTCTCCTTCTCCAAATCCTGACCATAGTAATAAATACTTAAAAATACTTTAGGTCTTGCTTGGCCTCTTTCACTCTCCAACATTTCCAACAATAATATGGAAGGCCATGGTAGCAGTTAATGTAATGAGCGATAGTCTTATCAAAAAGTTGAGCAGAGACATAGCTATTAATAAGGAAGCAAGGAATAGCTTAAAGCCAGCCCTAAGTAATGCCTGAAAGTCAAAGCAACAGCAGGCCTGAGGATAGTACCACAGACAGACCTACTTTTAAACATAAGTTCTACGAAGACCTTAAATAGCCAAGAATGAAGTAGGAAAAGAATAAGAGTGAAAATGAGACAAGAGTAGTATAAAAATAAGGAATGTTGAGAGCTTGGCAAAAATAGTTGGAAAAATATCTGCAAGTTTATGGATTCCGTAAACCTATTTACAGAACATTAGTAATATGTTTTATTTTTTGTCTATAAATCTTATGTATTAGTAAAAGAGAACTGTACTTAAAATTGCATGAATGGCAAAATTCCATATCAATAAAGACTTATTTTTAAAATAAAATATAGGACTACCTGACTTCACAAGATTTTATAAAAATATTTTAAAATATTCTTTTAGTTATAAAAACCTAGAAATATAAAAAGGATACAGCATCCATAGCTATGAGATGAAACCTTCTATTTCTTGCTTCTTCCCTGTTAAGACAAATTTTATTTTAAGCAAATTCAAATGTCCATATTATAACTAATATAAGCAAATCCCCCAAGTCTCTGAGTTTACAAAAACATCTTAAACCAAAATAATTAATTTACATTGAAGTACCATACCTATCCAACAATTCTGCTGCAACTTGTTTATGGGCCACCTTTCCATGTTTTTCTTTCTGAAATGGTTTTTTGAGCAGTAAATCATCTTCAATTGCCCTGGTTTGTTAAGAAGAAAAACTATTAGAAGAATTCATTTTTCTCAAAGTGTGCTTCCTGTCTCTTTATATTTTCAGAATTTGGAAAATGTTTTAAAGAATTCAAGCCTTAACTTTAAAAAGACTTGGTAATCTTTAATGAGACATTTTATGTCTTTTTAAATAGCTTAATTAATATCTTAACTTTATTTAATACCTACAAAGTAGCAAAGATGAAACTAATAAATCTACAGATTCTGATGTCTGACCACCTAGATTCCTAGGCTCAAATATCAGCTCTGTTATTCACTATCTTAATCTTAAATAAGATAAACCTACTTAAATTTGTGCCACAATTCCTGTTTGTCAAGTAGAGATAACAAAGCTTTTGGAAACTGAAACTACAGAAAAAGAAGGGCAGATTAAAAGTGATACAGACTACAAATGATCAGCCTTAGTTACTTAGAGAGATGTAATCCAGAGCAGAGATTATCCAACTAGATTTGCTCAAATTCTTTTCTTACAAAGCGTGATTTCTGAATGAAAAATCTTGAAAATGTAAAGCAGCATAAAACATAACTTATTATAATCATTTCTATTCTTTTGGCCATCCATGAAGTATGAATACCTGACAAAAATGTTCAGTTCCAAGTAGTATGCCTAATATATTTGCTCTTAAGTGTAAAAAAAACAGTTTTTGTAAATTTTTTATAAACCAGTTTTTATGAATCAATCAACCACTCCTAACAGATAAAATCAAGTTTCTGAGCACTGAAAGCTGAAAACTATGCCCCTAAAGACAGCAACTCCACCAAGATGTAGCCTCTTTATAAGACCTAGGCTTTATCTACTGACAGATCTCGCCCCTTCTAATTTAATGAAACCTTCATGAGCTCCTTTCCTTGACCACTTGGTCTTCTCATTCACAAAACCATTAAGAATTGTGCTGCATCATCATCTCATCCTCCACACTAGCCTCATTCAGAAGTCAAGTACTAGTGAAGAGAACACCAGTCAAGCCCCATCTTAGCTGTGACTTTTCCAAGTAAAAAGTCACAGATGATTGAATGAAAAATAGATGCAACAGAGAAATCTAAGAGCTTTAGTTAATTTCTTACCTCTTTCCCCTTCCATAAATCCCTTCACAGCATAAACTCTGTCTTATTTTTCATACAACTGTTCTCAATTTTTTGAGTCTATTATAGTTTAATGAACAAAAACTTATTCAGTTGAACATTGTTATCTTCACAAACACAATGCAAAAACTTTCAATTTTATTTATACTTCATCTCAATCTAGAAAGGATTTGCAACACAGATCAATAAAGATACCTTTTTTTCCTTTTGCTAGATTCTCCACAGTGTTCATCATCGCTAAAATCAGAGTCATAGCCTCCATGACCATGCATCTATAAAGAAGTATAAAGTCAGTTACTTATAACCTAAATCGCCCATAGTTCAGGAAACAGAATAGTTCAAAAATTAGTTACCTTAAAAGCTACAACAGTTTTAAAGGATTGTGGTGGGTAAATGACTATTCTTGGGCTGTCTAGACATCTAAAACTTTCAATCACTTTAAAATAACAGATTTACCCTTCAGAAAATGAAGCAACATTTTTCACATTAGGCCAATAAGAGGCTACTCTTTGACTTTCCATTGAAAACCAGAAGCTTTAGAAGCTTCTGTATGACTGCATTCAAGGTTTAGCAATGATTCTTTTACTAAACTCAGAGTAGTAACAGTTGCTGTGTATTAATCAACTTCATTCCAGATATTATATTAGGTACTTTACAAATACTGCTTCTAATTCTGCAAATTAGGAACTATTACCTTCATTTTAGAGATGAAGAAATCAAAGACAAAATAAGTTAAATTATACAGAGCAAATAAGTGGCTAAGCTTATTTGATTCTTAAGCCCATTTCGACTACTCCAAATTGCCTGTCTGGAAAATGATAATATTTTACTATAGTCCATTAGACTTACTGTATTTGTGAATAGTACATTATTAATTTATGAAAATTTACCTTTTTTCAACATATGTGATTTCCTTTTTCTTTAAAACCTAGTTTAAACGTTTTTTTGTGTGTGTGTTTTTTTTTTAAGATAAACCACCTTGCCCTTTGGCCTAATCAACCTTATCTTCAATTAACTTTTTAAATTGAAACTCTTAGAAATACTGAAAGATGTCAATGGTTGCTAAGTTGTGTTGGAAAAAGCTCCTGGTTTCAGCATTATACTGTATTTGTATACAGCATTATACTGTATACAATGAAGAATGGATGGATTATTTGACTATTTGATGTCATAAATACTGAACTAATAGGGTTACAAGGAACAAGTCTGGGTCAAATGATGTATTACATTTTTTAAACTTTAATATTCACTCTAACAAGTAGAGCATGAAAAAGAGGAAAGAACTCCCTAAACTTCACTGCTTTGGACCTAAGGCAAAAGATGTTTATAGTCATGGCTACCTTGAATAAATTACTTCATCTCTTTGGGCTTCACCTGTTAAATAAGGTGGCTACATCAAATAATCCTTAAATCCTATGAGTCTCTTTCTATAACTCCATTTTCAAGCTTTGGTGTGTAGGTGTATACTTCTCTATCCCACAGAATTCTAGAGGAAGGCCCTAGCCAAAGTTGGAGGTGAAGGTTAGAAGGCCAGTTGCAACTATACCCCCACTTACATCCGTCTTCACCTTATAGACACACCTGGATCTTACACCCCTTATCAGCACAACTCCTTGTTCTAGTTGTCTATCATGTCTTTTCAAGCCACACCAGCTTCTCACTCCTTATATTCTCACTTTCTTCACATCTTGATGGGAGACAGCCACTGTGTGCTTCTTGGAGATATGTTCTAGGAAAAGCCTACCAGAACGCAAATCCTGGCTGTGCGCTTTTCATTTGTCTTTCTTTAGGTGTGTTCTACAACCTGTGAGGTTCAGTTTCCCCATGTATAAAATGAGGCTACTAAGAGCACTGGTCACAAGACTGGACACTGAGTTATCAAGAGTTTTAGAACTGTGTCTGGTATAGTAAAAAAAAAAAAACAAAAAAACAAAAACAAAAAACAAAAAACCCTGCAAATGTTCACTGTCATTATCATCACCTGTTTCCGCATCCCGCGACACCACCTCCTACCCTTCTCCCTCTTCCAGTTCTTTTTCCTCCCGCGGCTTCATCCATTCCATACCCATCTTAATTCAGTGGCTGCACTAAAAATCACTCACTTTAGCCTACGAATAAAGTGACGAAGGCCAAAAGAAATTCGAGAAAGGAGACGCCAGCTGCCTCCAAAATCTAGTAGGAAAAAAAATCAACTAGTAGCATATGAGGAACAAGTTTCGAGGTCCTTCTCCCCGACCCCAAGCACACTCACGACCCTTCTCACGGACCCCTTCCCCTCCTCCCTGCTCTGCCACGTTCGCCCACTGCGTCGTCGTTTTCTCCTTTCTCGGTGGCTGCACGGACGACCCACTACCTGAGCGAGCCGCTGCAGGGCCAAGCCGTCTGCCTCGGCTGCGCAGCTTCGCCAGAGGCACCACCACCAGCTCCCCGCCTCTCCCTACGGGTCCCGACTGGGCGCTGCTTCCGGTGCGGCTCGGCAGCGTGTCACACCTAAATGGCACCGTCACAGGCGCGCCGACTTTGTGCTACAGCCAGAACATTCCCGGGAAACAAAGGCGGCGGAAGAACAGGGCCGGAGGAGAGGTAAAGGCTGTCTGCTCTAAGTTGCGGCCGTCAGTTTTTTTCCTGGGCCTACTTTCCTTTTCCCTTTCAGGAGACCCTCACAAAATATTGTGTGGCACTGCTCTCACTAGGTTCACGCTCCTCGTTTGAAAATACGTTTTGTTTTAGAAACAATCGTGCCCGAATATCTCCTGCCGTCCTCTTTCTAGTAACCTTAGTAACGGCTCCTCGGAGCATCCTATCTGAACGTCTCAGTCTTCGAATTGTACCCTAACCCACCTCCTCGCTCAAATAAAACAGTTCTCATAATTAGGAGAAAAATAACTTTCTTTCGTTTCAACACCCACGCAATAGATATCATTCCAAATGCAATGCTGACAGAAGAGCTCATCAAAAATGTGAGGCGAGGAAGAATAGGTAATAGGGGAGATTTCACAGGATTTTGGATTCAAGCGATCTGACACGTGTGAAAGATCCAAAATAGTTTCTTTCATAAAGAGAGAGAGAGAGAGAAAGAAAGAAGAAAAGGAAGAAAGGAAAGAAAGGAAGAAAGAAAGGAAAAGTTAAATTATTTTTTAAACTCTACCAAGTTCTTGCTGTTTTACCTTTTCTACATGATTATGCCTCATTCTGCTTTGCAGCCTAGTGACTGGGTTCATGTCTTGTCTCCCTCTGGCTGATGCTATTCAGCTTTGCTTCCTCCTCGGTACCCAACACGGTTCCCTGGAAATCATAAGCACTAATTAAACATTTATTGAGTTGAACTGGCATGCCACTGACTTTTCAGCGGGCCTATTTTAGAGAAAACCTTGACACTTAACACACACACTCATCATTTTACATGTTTTGTACTACATGGTAGATAACAATATTCTTATTGGTTCAAGAACCCCGTTTATTCCTGACAGTAACTTATTGATACATCTTGCTTTACCCAATGCAGTGAATGTGCTCTTAAAAATCTGTAAGTTAAATTATTATAAATTCAATTACATCTAGATGCAATCAAATTATACTTCAATAAAAATGTTTATTCAAAAACTTTAAAGCAATAGGAAACCTCATAATTTAACATTATACTATGCTATATTATTTTGTTAAGGAGCTCCTTTTAAAATAAATATCTAAAATAAATATTTAATTATTTTTTATCCACAAAACCAAGCATATTTATACCTTATATTCAATTTACTCTCTACCAGTATTTGACATTTAGTAATATTTTCTACCATTCTCAGTATGTTTTTGTCTGTTGCTTTGTTTTATTTTTACAACAAGCCTGTGCTGCTATGTTATTAGCTTCATTTTGCATGTGAGAAATAGAAAGACAGAACTTAAAGCCACAGACCTGGTGAGGATCTAGAACTCAGAGTACTTGTCTCTCTACAAGACCCAGTCTTCTCTCTGTGTCTCTGTGTGTCAATTTCAGTCTCTCTTTTTAACGTGTCCATTGTGTGGGAAGTAGCTTCTGCTTCTACCATTTTAAGAATTTCGGATCTGCTGCTACAAAACCATTCAATCATAGATTTACATTTTTTCCCCTTTGAAGCAGTAGTTATTGAAAGAGAAAAATAGAAAAAAATATATATATTAGGAATAGATCACATGATTTGAATTAAAAACAATTAATACAGGATAGAACACACACCTGATCAGGAAATCTGAAGTTAGCAATTACAGCTCAACAATTATTAAAAAACACACAAATATTTATTAAGTGCCTGCACTGGGCAAAACAGTGCCCTCATCTTCAGGGTTACAAATATGTAAAAGCCACTCCTTACTCTTGAAAGTTGACTAGTAAGAAAGAAAGAATATATTGAACAATAACAACAATATGTTATATTATATTATATTTTATATTCCATGTGGTTAGTAAATGGCATGAGCCTATGGTTCCCAAACTGTAAAATGTGTTATTTCAATGAATGTGAAATTTTAAATTTGCACAATGCTTTGATACTCAAATAAACCAACAAAATACTATGATAGGTATATGGGTTAGTCTCCACTTTTCTCCATCACCCTCCCACACCCTATTGCTCCTCTTGGTCCCCCTCAAAAAAAAAAAAAAAAGCTGCTCTTGGAAACAGAGCTGCACTTCAAAACCAGCCAGACCTGTATTCAAGTCAGATTTCTGCCACATACTAGCTATGAAATCATGGGCAAGTTATTTAATTCTCTAAGTCTTAATTTCCTCATCTATATAATGGAGAGAATAGCAGTATCTATTTCACTGGGGGATTGATGAGGTTTAAAATAAAATGAAGCAGCTGAAATGTTTAGCATGATGCATAGTTCATAATAAGTATATAATAAATGCTACTTCAGGAAAGAATCAGATTACAGACATCTTGATAATAAGTTTAACAACTGCTTATTGAATATGGTCTAGAAATAGATCTACATGTATATAATTTCATGATTAATATCATGTTTAAATATTAACTTTTTAATAAATTGTTCTGAGTCAATTGAATAATGTGGTTAAAAAATGTTGATTCCTTCCTCACATTATAAAAGCCAATTTCAAAGAAAACATAGGAAAACAGCATCATGATATGTCTTAATATCCTCCTTTGAGCAGGAAAATTTTTATTAGGACACACAAAGCTAAGCATAAAGAAAAAATAAATTAAGGACTTTTGTTTATTTACAACTATTTAAAATGAAAAGTTAAGTCACAGAGTGGGAGAAAACATTGTAGTATGCATATTCCCCAAATTATCAAATTATGTAAAGAACTTTAAAAATCACTAAGTAAAAGGCAGAAACTCAATAGAAAAATTAGTCAAAGACCTGAACAGACAGTTCACACACACACCAAAAATAAATAAAGATATCTAAGTGGCCAATGCCCATGAAACAAAGTGTCCATCTTTACTAGTTATCAGAGAAATGTAAATTAAGAACACAATTACACACCCACCAAAATGGCTAAATGACAAAGAAAAATCTAGTGCTGATGAAGATATGGCATGACTATAGCTCTTATATGCTGCTGGTGGGAGTGTAAATTGGTACAACCACCTTGGAAAAGATGTTCAATAGTACCTACTAATACTGAACATATATATCCTATTTCTCATATATTCCTCTCTCCAGTGTATTTTCAACAGAATAGTATACATATGTTCATCAAAAAACTCATTCTACAAAGCATTAATTATAAATAACAACAATATTTATGTCAAAAACTAGAAGCAACTGAAATGTCTTATCAGCAGTAATCTATCTATTACAAGTTAGGACAGTGGTTTTCCTGCTGGGTGTAAGGGAAGGTGACTGGAAGTGGGCACAAGGCAGTGGTGGTGGGGGAGGGGGATGGTGCTTCTAAGGAAATAGGAATGTTCTATCTTTTTTTTTTAAGTGAGGCAACCCTTGGTTGACCTCAGATTGCAAGGACCTCGTCAGTTTACAATCCCTCATCTTTTTTTTTATTTTTTATGCCTACAGCACCTGGTCTTCCTAGATGGTCTCCCGTCCAAGTACTAACCAGGCCTGACTCTGCTTAGCTTGCAAGATCAGACAGGATCAGGCTTGTTCAGGGTAGCATGGCTGTAGACTGGAAATGTTCTTAATCTTGGTATTCAGTACATGAATGGTTCATTTGCACCTATGATTTGTACATTTTTATGTATGTATGTTATACTTCAAGAGGAAGTTTATACTTAAAAATTTAACTCTTCCTAGAGATTTTTAAAACTTTGCCTGCAACTGGTAAATGAGAGTGTTGGCAATTAAAGCAATTTCAGGCATGACAGAATAGGTTGGGGAGTATAGGGGAGCTTTCCTGGGGCCTTGGAAATTATGCCACATAAATATTTACATAATCAAAGACAAATTTCCTGTAAGCACTGAGATGGAGGCAGACAAGGGGCTCTGTAAGTATTGGGAAAGACTCTAGTCAGTACCCAAAGCACTGAAAGCGCCCAGGCCTTGAATACTTGGCAAGGCCAGCTTGTACTTCTTATACATTTATAAGCCAGGATCTGGCAGAAGGCAGGTCCACAACCTCTGTTCAGTCCATGAATAGAGACAGTCTAATAGCCATCTTTTGCAAGGTCAATCACTTGCTTGTGTGAGTGTCTGGAGGAGGCTGCCAGAGCACGGTTACTGTGATTGGGTGAACACTTGGAAGCAAAGTGGAAAGACAGCAATATACCAATTAGCCAAATGAATTGATTGCCATTTTTAGGTCTGTTCCCAGGAGGTAAGAACCGAGACAGGATGTCTATAAAACCCCTCTCAGAGGCAGTTGTGGATAAAAAGCTTTGTGATTAAGAGATAGGGAGACACTTACCAGTTCAGATTAGATGAGAAGCAGAAACCAGGAACACTAAATATCTCTGGAAAATTGATGCTCTTATTTTTTGTCATTTAATATCTGTGGGTACAAAGATTTCATGCCTCACTCAGAAATGTACAAAATGGAGAGACTCATGAGAATAAATAAGGTTGATAGGTACTATATCTCTGGATCCATCTTCAAGGGCTGTCTGGCCTGGGCCTATAATAATGGAAAAGATATAATCCTCCCATCAAGGTTCATGCTCTAGGTGGGACACAGACACAAAAATAGATTATCACACTACAGTGTTGTGGGCAGTGATAGGGATAGTTCCAGAAGGCTATAGAAATACCAGAGAGGAGCTCCTAGTCCTGAGAGAAGGAAAAGAGGAAATACTTGGGAGACAGAAGACTTCATGTTCATGTTCAAAATGGTTAAATCACAGGTTTAACTCTGTGCTACAGACTGCACTGACTTTAATAATGTCCTTTTGCATCCCAAGGGAAGGGAGGTATATTCTCCTAGGCCTGCCATATTTGACAATGACCCAGAGCCTCTTTTTCTTATAAGGTATAAGCAAGCACCAAGTAGAAGTTGACCATGTCACATGATTTTATGATTTAGGAACACAAGTTAACCAGGTAGAGAGTGTGCTGGTATAATCAAGTAAAATATCCAGTGAACTGGGTCTGCTACATATTTAAAGAATGATACATGTCATCATTATTATGTGGTAGACAGTTAGATGTAAATAGTAAGCAATTTTCCTAAATGATGCCTTAATTAACATATTCCTCGAAAGTAAAACTCTTTGACTAGTTGTACTGAAGGTGATAATTGGTAGTAGGATTTAAAAAAAATACGTAAACACACAAATAACATAAATGACTGAATAGGTTCAGAGAAACAGTGGTAAACAGGAGATGGAGAGCTCATCCCTCTCTTTACTCCAGCTGAATCAAAGCAACAGCACCATAAGTAATACCTAGATCATAAATAGGACTTTTTCAAAACCACATTTTATTGTCAGGAATGTTGTTAAAAAACATAGGAGGCATACAACAGAAATGCAGGCTTGAATTGCCAGAGCAATCCTTTTTCCAGAGAGGTTGGAATTCTGGATTTTCAGATTCACTATTTTGATTTTTAATATTAGCATCTAATTCAAGCTTAAAAATCAAAGCAAAAGACCACTTGGAACAAAATACTTTTGTGAGCTGAATTCAGCCCAAAGGATGCAAAAGTCCAAGATGGTCCGTTGTCCTCAGAACTGTGCTACAGGGGTGGTGGCTTGGAAGCAGAGGTTGTTAGGCTATCTTGGATGCATCTCTCCGGGATAAGATGGACTCCTGGTAAGTCAGACATGAGGATTCCTTCAAGGCAGGAACCAAAGTCTTAAACAAACACTCATAAAAGGGGGCTTAGAGGTGTCATGGCCTGGGCGAAGCAGAAGTGGTCCCTAGGCAGAAATATGTATGCTGGCTGAGGTGTCATCCAGACTGTGGGGATGAAACTGACGTCCAAGAGCATGCTGACAATGTTGAATTTTACTTGAGCCCTTTGATCCTGGAAAATAGTAAAAATTAAAGGATCTACCTAATTTTGTGTTCTGGAAAACAGCTTGCTGCAAAGAACTACTTTTTTCCATATGACTCAGATGTCCCATGTTTAACCTATGACAAAGCTAGACACAGACTCCAAATTTCCATTCTTTGCCTCACAAATGATGAGCTGTACTGCTCATCCCCATTGATAAATTGAAACAAAATGCTTGTTAACCAAATTTTGGCTAAGCTTCTTCCCTTTTTCCAAACCCTTGAACTTCGGCCCATTCTTAACCTGAGCCTGCAAACAGACTGGCCTCAGCATAAAATACTCTCAATCTACTACTATCTGATTCTGATCACACCACCCTTTCATTCCATTTCCCCATAGCCCATTCTTTCTAGCCTTATACATACTTCTTTATAAAATAAAACCCTTTTTTGCTTGACGCTGACACTTGCAGTTTCTCCCTATTGCAAGCATCCTCCTCCTCTATTGCGATAGTCCCTTTCCCCTTTGCAATAATCTTTTTGAATAAAAGTCTCTCCTAAGTCTAGATTTATTTGTTATTTAATAATGTCCTTCTGCATCCTATTCTATTTAGTACCATTTCTGAAAATAAATTGTGTTGTTGAAAATGTTCCATTTATGACCAGAAGCATTACTCTATTAAATGATGTCTTCTCATATGACAAATATTAAGTAGCAGCTGAAGTCCTACCAAGTCAATGGACAATGAATTGTTAGACTTCTGGGGTAAAGTCACTAGTCTGTCTTGGCTTCCGCGACACCACATTCAGTTTTCTCTCTTTCTTAGAGTCCGTGCCTTCTCAGGCTCCTGGTGGCCTACAGGGCTGGGCCTGGGTGTTCTTGCCTACCTACACTCTCAGCCATTCTCAGGGCTCAGAAAACTATCTACATGCCGATGTGTCCCAGTTTATATCCTTTTAATGGCTGATTAATATTCATTGTATGTATACATTTTGTTTATCTCTTCATCTGTTGACAGACACTTGAGTTGTTTCTACCTTTTGGCTATTGTGAATAATAAAGCTATGAACACAAGTATGAACACAATATTGAAGTCCCTATACAAGTTTCTTTTAGAGTCCCTGCTTTTAATTATTTTGATATGTACCTAGGAGTATAATTGTTGGGTCATATGGGAGTTCTACGTTTAATCTTTTGAGAAACCACACTGAACTGTTTTCCGTATCAGCCACCATTTTATATCCTACCTTCTCTACCTCACCAACACCTGTTATTTTTTGTTGGGGAGTGATTTTTTAAAAATTATAGCCATTACTAGGTGTGAAGTGGTTTCTCATTGTAGTTTTGATTTCCCTAATGATTATATTGTGCATATTTTCATGGGCTTATTGAACATTTTGACATCTCCTCTGGAGAACTGTCTATTCAAGTCCCTTGCCTATTTTGCATTTTGTTGTTGAGTTTTAGTTCTTTATAGAATCTAGATATTACTCTCTTATTAGATATATGATTTGCAAATATTTTCTCCTATTCTATAGGTTACTTTTCATTTTCTTGATAGTATCCTTTGATGAGCAAAAGTTCTTGATTTTGATTAAAAGTCTAATTTAAAAAGATAATTTTTAAAAGGCTAAAATCATGACTCTTGTACATATGCAAAATTAACACATATTAGCGATTTTGTTTTACTAATTCATGAGGGAACCAGCAAGATGTTACCACCAGCTTAAAGAAGAATTCAAAGAATATACATATAGACAATCAGGAAAAGTAAAATGAATTTACAAATATATTCAAAACTGGTCAATAGTCACAGGGCAATAATTCTCTACCAGACAAAATTTATTTGCATCTCCATTGACAAGAATAATTTGTATTGCTATCAGTTTTATATGACTTAAAAAGTTGTAAAATAGCTCAAAGACAATGAAAATTTTGATATCTCAGTAGAGTGCCAGACAGGACACCTAGTAATTTTTTTGGCTATTTCAAAGTTTTTTGTAATTTTTTCTGATGCCATGCTCAGGGTACTCCCCAACCCCTGTCTCAGCAGTGAGATGAACCAGTCAATTGCCTCAAGTCTTTCAGCACTGGGATAACTACTGGAGGCAGTTAGTTCAGCTCAAGGACTATTCATTCATTAAGTGCCAGATGGTGGAGGGGCAGCTACTTAGCCATTCCTGCTACAGATACTTAATATCTACTAAAAGCAGCCATTATGCTGTGAGCACAGTGGAGATCAATGCAGGCTGGTCTCTGTCCTCTTGAGCCTTACTGTCTAAATGGGGACAGGAAGAACAAGGAAATAAATAAATGAAATAATCACAAACTGTGATAAACTTAATGAAGGAAAACAGCTGACAACACAGAGAATCACCAAGAAGAGCCTACATAAGTGGGGTAGTCAAGACCCGCTGCTCGGAAAAGAACATTTAAGCTGAGACTTGAAAGATGAAGAGGAGCCAACCATTCTGAGTGTGGGGTGTGGCAGGAAGCTCACTAGCAGCCAACTCCACAGACTGCTCTCACCCTCTTGCTTCTGGGGACAGGTCTGCAGCAGCTGCAGTTTTTGTTTATTCCTGCCTGGGGTGTGCAGGAGACAAGTACAGCCAAGTCCGGCCCTCCCAATGGTTGTTGCCAGCTGCTTTTGAGCCTAAGCTTCAAAAAATTTCAAAGGGAAGAGAAGGGCCCCTCCTAACAAGCTCACCCTCCTTCCTCTTGGGTCCCAGTTTCCCTCTAAATTCCCCCATCTGCTAAGTGGAGCCTGAATGTCTTCAACACGTAAATATCAGTTGAATCCACAAAATGACATAAAAGGCTTTAAAAATGCAAATGAGTGGAAGAATTAACATATTAGTGTGACTGTGTAAAGTGATCAGCTCTTATTCTGAACTGATTTGAATATAAAGCTGCAAAGCATGGAGATTATAAGGGATAAGAGGAAAGAGCAAGGATGGTGTGGGGCAATGGGGCACCAGAATCAGTATCAGCTGCCTCACAGTTTTGTCCAGGATCTGGGCTGCAGTTCATCACTGTTCCAAAATCATTTCATGCTACTCCCTGACTCTCACCAGGAAGTTGGCACTAGAAGGGCAAGGTTGGGAACCATCTGCCCAAGTTGGAGTGCTGCAAGTGGATGGCTCATGGGGACAGAGAGCAGAGGGAGGAGAAGGTGAAAGGTAGAGTTTGGGGGCACTGATGTGGGCAGGAGAGGAAGAAGGAGATGGAGAACAGACTTAGAGAGCAGACAGAACCAGAAAAAAAAAATGTTGTATCATAGCAACTGAGGGACGTGTTTAAAGAGAGGAAGTGGCCAGTTATGTCAATACAGAGAGACTGTTTCTCAATATGTGTGTGGCTCTGAGAATACCATGTCAAAATGCTCAGAGGGATAATTAAAAATTCATATTCCTAGGCTTTGACCACACCTGGTTTGGAACCTCTGGCACTCAAGCCAGAAACTGGTTTTTAATAGGTGTTCAGGGATTCTGATGCATGTTCTGGAATGGTTTTTAAACACAGGAGATGTGGAATCAGAGCCAGATCCAATTTTGGTTCCTTCATCTGAGGTGATGGGCAAATTATTTAACCTCTCTGAGCCTAGTTGTTTTTTTTAATATGTAAAATAATACCTACTACATAGATTGATATAAGAACAATCTTTACATGAGACTGTATTTATATACACCCACTGCATATGTAGTGCTTAGCACAATGCTTGGAGCACAATTAAAATTCAATGAATATTACCTGCTATTGTAGCAGGAATTTGGGAGAAAAGGGTAATACTAAACTTTCTAGATAGTTTCAGCAGAACAGCTTAGGAAATTTCTGGGAATTAAAAAAGAAACACATGAATAGGAAGTAGAAGCAGCAAGTGAAGATCACAAGTTTAAGTTCAGGAAAATTTGCAGCAAGAGGAAAGACATTTGGGTTGGTAGTTAGAACTGGGCAATATTGGTAAGAGAAAAGTTGTTAATTTAGCAGTGATGAAAGGATGTTTAAAGGACAGAGGAAGGAGTTTCAATGGCACAAATATAGAAGCAGTAGATGAAAATGGATAGGAGTAGGAGCTTGGTCTCAGAGAAGATGGGAAGGATGTTCAGAGGATAGGTAGCAGGATGGGTGTGAGTTAGAGAAGCTAAGACATTTTCCCTGACATCAGAGAAAAAAAATGAGAGAGTAGGAGTTCACCAAGGGTGGACCCCTGTCCAGCAGAATTGGTATACCAAGAACTTGTTAGAAACGCACATTTTCCAGCTCCTGGGGTCCAATAATTTGTATTTTAACAAGCCTTCTAGGTGATTCCAACATACCTGCAGTTTGAGAACCACTGAATTTGGGAAGAGATAAAAAAGCAGGGATTTTTGAGACAAAGCTGGGCAGACCCATCTTCTGAGTGTGAAAGGTACATGGAGATTAAGTGGAGGCCCAAGCCATAGAAAAGGGAGTCTGGGACAACTGTTGTAGATGGGTACTAAAGAGTAAGCTAGAGATACATGCAAGGATTGTCAAACTACATGATGCCATAAGAAAGTTTGTCTTATAATAACAACACATCTGAGTGAACTAGGAAGATAATACAAAATATTCAAACAGCTCTCTGTATCGAGAGATTTATAACACTGAAAGAATGAGCACTTAATTGTCCAACATTAGGGAAAGAGTCGCTAGAGTCTCAAGGTTTTCAGTAATACCTTGTGAAGACTATAAGACAATAAAAAACATCTATGATACAATGCTGAATGAAAAAATAAAAGCTACAACAGTGTATATATGTACACTGACAATTATGCTTATCCAAAGATAAGGTACTATTGGAGTAATAATTGAAATTTTAAAATAGATAAATTTCCAAAAGCCACTGGGGCCAAAGACATGGTTATAGAGCTGGGCACTATGGAAGGTGGTCACTGTTAGGTATAGTTAATCAGTGAGGACTTCTGGATAAAAAGGGCTTTATTTAATTTGAAAGTCAACTGCTATTGGGTGGTATAGGGGACAAGAAACTGCTTTTCAGTGAGGCAATGGTTCAGAGCCAGAGCATGTAAGATAAAAGCATTCAGGTTTTTTTCAGAGCCCTTGAGGCCACTGATTTGCCCAGAGCAAAGGGATACTACAGAGAATAACAAGAAATGTCATTGGAAAGCTAGGGAGATGACATTTTAAAACTGAAACTTGGGACTTAAGACCTGCCAAGTTTGTAGATGCTATTGGGAGCATAGGCCAGTGTATATTCATGTGGGCACTCCAGGGAAATATGAAACCCTGCACAGTCACATTGGCTCAGCAAAAATAATTTGCATCCAAGAGATCATTTATGGTTGGAGACCTCAGTTCCCAGTCATTTTTATAGATAAGGAAAACGAAGGCAAGGGAAGTTTAACAACTTACCCAAAGCCACACAGCCTTAAAGCTGCAAAGCCCAAAGTTAAAGCTAGAACTCCTGTTCCTAATACCATGCTTCCTGGATGAAAGACCCAGAACCCTGAGCTAAAGAATTGAGATGAGGTGTGACAGATAACAGGGACTGATGATAAATCACTGCTTAGGGAAGCAACATGGTGATTGGAGTGTTTGAGGAAGGACAATGATATGTGGACTGGAAAGGCAGAGTCTGAAGGGAGGGGATGGTTTGGATTAGCAGCAACCTATGGGCATGTGATTAATTAGAGCCTGAATTGCTGGCTGTGAAATTAGAAAAAAACCATGGAGAGACATGGCATTTTTCATACTCCACACTTTCTCCAATTTCCTTCTTGTTCCCTAGAACTCACTTCATTTACCTTCAAGGCTTATTTGTGGATACAACTCAACACAAACTTTAGCCAGCTTGTAGATCTGTTAGATATGTTTTTCACTAGGCCATGTTCTGTATTTTCAAAGCTAGGGCTATACACACTGGAATCAAACCCGCTGTAAACTGTGAGTAGTTCTGAACTTAAAGCTTTCTACAAATGATGTGGTCTTTAAACAAGAAGTGGAGAAATGGGCCAGAGAGTGTCACCCAAATACCGCTCTTTCTTTCCCACATCTGGCACCTCTGATACTCCCCCAAGCCTCCTGTTCTCTTTGCTTCTAAGGGACAGCCGCTGGATTCACTCAGTACGAGATGGGAGGCATCTCATTCAGACCATTAGGATTGAAAAGAACCTTGAAGGTTACCCTGGCTAAACCCTCCAGGACCAGGGAACACAAATAGCTGAGGGTGAAAACAGGACCAGCACCCAGGTTTCCTAATGCCCTGTCTCTCTTTCCCTCTCTTTAAAATAAAATCTGAGATAAGTTCCAAAATTAAAAAAAAATTTTCTTCAGTTCAAAACTGTACTAATTATATATATAATTAATATACAAAGTCACATTAAGAGGGGGATAAATGAAAAACTTTTTCCTTTACATTAGATTTGTTTTTCCTTAGTGTATTACTATTCTTTCCCTCAGAACTACATTCTGTTATTCCTTTTACTTGTCTCATTTTCCTTTGGGGACCAAATGTGCTGAATGGAAAAGACTATCTTATTTATCTTTGCATGCCTCATGCTTTTTTGTATTGTTTGTTCTTTATAAGGTTTTAGCACAGTATTTACTCTTCATAAACACTTGCATAATGATGGTGCATAAAGTAACTTACATTCGATATTTTTGCAACTTTTCACTTAAAGGAGAAAAATCAAATAGCAAAATAAATGTGCCACATCAACTGGAGGCTTAAGCAACCTGCATTTTAAAAGAAAACACCTTAGAAAATCGTGGGCTCAGACATACAACTCTGAAATCTAAGTCACACAGATGAGTCTGAACAGTTGAATCAAGTCTTTTGAAACAAGTTAACAATTTGACCCATAGCAATATTCTCAGAATCAAATAAAAGCTCAAATTGCATGTAATCCAATTTATCTTTCTATAATCAATGAGTTGTTTTGAGGCAAAAAAGAAAAAAAAGAAAGAAGAAAAGAAAAGAAATTCCTCAGGATTGGGTTTACTGACAACATTTGCAAGAAAACTGCTTGCCTTCCTATAAAAGTGAGAGAGGCAGAGCAGTTTCCTAGACTCTTCTCAGATGCAGCTAAAAAGTTAAAAGAAGGATCGGTTCCAATAATTGGAAATGAGAAGAAAAATTATGCCAAACACTTGGCACCAGCTGCAGCAATTAAATAAGCACCTGCTTTATGCTTCATCTGCCATCACCCTCTTCCTGCTTCATTTAGGCTGGTTTCTGCTTTTTTTTTCTTTTTTTGAGAATAAATGCACCTCATTGCACAAACACACAAACCTGCTCTTTTCTTTCTGTTTCTTTCTTTTCCTTTTGCTATCATTAACTGGGGCAAACTCAGTGACAGGGAGATATAAATATGGACAGGGTAGTAAAAGCACTTAAATTTATAAAATTTAGAGTTTTAGAGAATGTTGGGGGCAGATGTAGTATAGCAATAAGCTCTGGTATGAGAGTACTGATGTACATATCCTGTTTGTATTAAGCAGCAGATTACACCACCCCAGGGAGACCCTGCGGATGAGGATGTGGATTAAACTTCTAGAAGCAAGATTTCTATTGGCTTTATCCTGAACCTAAGTTATGTATAAAAGCAAACTCTTCTGTAGAGATTTAGCCTTGAAAAAAGATGTCATCAAATAGTTGTAGACCTCTGATAGCGCAGGGCTAGTGTGAGCATCTAAGGAGATATGAAAGAGGTGACAGTGAGTTGAAAGTTGAAAGGATTATGCAAATGTGAGGCAGGTATCGATGTTTAAAGTGTTAATCAAAATCCATCCAATTGAAACCAGATAGTAAGCATATTCATCCACTGGAAGTGAATTAGCATTTTTCTGTGCCCTGAGCTACCATCCTCTTTCCCCTTTTATCTTGTCTGTGAAAGCTGGCTAATGATGCCTACATCAGAGGCAACTGGGAGGCTTAAATGAGACAAAGTGAGATAATGTATGTGAAGCACCTTTCTCCATGCCTCATACATAAAGGACACTGAATAAATATGAATTGATTTCAAGAAAAAGATCAAGCACATTATTCTGAGAATTCTTCCTACTTGTAGTCCCTCAATAGATGCTTCACATTAAATTACATATTTCCAAGAGAAAAATGGAAAGGTTACCCTACAGTACATAAACAGTGAAGCCAAATGTTTCTCATATGGAGAAAACTGACGTAAAACAAAAATATCTATCCTTCAATTTGTAGGTGTAAGAGCAGTAATTCCTCTCTTCCCATATTGATTACTACCCTCTGTTCTATGAAAACATTAAAGCTGCATTTGAATTCCCTCTAACCAGCCAGATGACACCAGCAACTGAGAGATTCTAAGAATGGAACAAGAACTTTCATCTACAGACAAGAAGTTCCTTGAGGGCAGTGACTGCTCTGCCTTGTTCCCGAGAACTCATCCTGGTTCTAACACTTACTTGCTATGTGCTTTTAGGCAAGTTACTTCCCCTGCCCGAAATTCAATTTCATCTGTAAAATAAAGATGATAGGTTGCTATGGCTGAGACTATGGGCTCACCAAACCCTGTTTCCTTTTCCACCTGGTCATATACCTCATTTCCCAGATTCCCTTGCAGTTGAGTAGGGCCATATGACAGGGTTCTGGCCAATGGAATGTTGGCAGAAAGTGATGTATGCACATTCAGGCTTAGACCTTAAGAAACCTCCCAAGGGATCCTCCCTACATATACTCTCTCCCTCCTCTCTCATCTGACAGCAGGATGGAGTCCAGCGGAGGACTCCCAGGTCCTATGGAGGGTGGGGACATGAGTAAGCAATCAGCTTTTGCCATATTAGGTCACTTTTGGAGATTGTTTGACAGTTAGCCTATACTGACTAATACAGCAATGGTGAGGGTCAAATAAGATAATTTATTTATAAGCACAATGTCAAGAACATAGTAAATATTTAGTAAGTAATAGCTATTTATTATTATGTGATATCTGTCCTGCTTTAGGTATGTAGACTTTTCCCTCCCCATTTTCCCAATGCTATTTCTTCCCTTTGACCCAGTGACCATGGCATCTCTGGAAGTCTAGCCCTGCTTTATCTTTAAGTCTGATCACAATGTTAATGTGATGCTTCTCTCTGGACCTTGCTTTACTAGTAGCATTAATTTTCTCACAAAAAATATGGGGATGGAGGAGATGCTTCTATTGACATGATAATGGTTCTTAAATGAGTCAGAAGCATGAGGCAGTCCAATTGACATAGTTCATCACAGCTCCAATTTTGCTTTCCCTGCTTTTCCATATGAAGGCTATAGGGCTGAAAGTTAAATTAGTTTGAGAATCGACTGCGATGAGCAGCACAATCTGCTCCACAGTAGACAACATTTTGTAAAAACTGTTACTGCCGAATTTTCATGAAACTTTCAAATTTTAATTAAAAACTGGAGAAACAGATGGATAGCAAAATGAATTTAAGGTAATGAGGGTACAAGTGCTCATACACTAAGGTTCAAGTCAATAGCCATATGACTAGGCGACCCTTAATCAGCATGATTTGAGGAGCTCCAGGGGCAGCCCCTGGGGCCCCCAACATCAACCTCATTGTATGTGGGCAATGCCTGAAAAGTGATTTATAACAATCCTTCACAATTACATGTCACTTTACATAATGTCTCTAATGTTCCCAATTTACCTACAAGGGAAGGTTATAAGTAGGTTACCTCAAAGCTCCACGAAATCAAATGATCTGCACAAGATGGCCCAGCCAGTAAAAGGCAGAGAGGCAGGGCTCTTCATATGTCCTAAATTCAGGGTTCTTTCCACCACACCACAGTTGCCTCTGCCATTATTAAAGCTTCATTTCTTTGGGTTAAATGCATCTCCTAATTAATTGATCATTCAAATGCAACCTTACTTGAATCTTTGTGTGTAAGTGGCATTGCTGTGGCAGAACTATAGTTCTGGGGAAGAGAGGCAGGGAGAGGATGAAGGTTTGAGGAAGTAGATACAAAACCCGAGAAATACAATCTGACAGTAACTAGGTTGAAACATCCATCCCCCATTTCAGTGCAAATAGCCTTGGAAGAAACACTTGCTGTCAGTTATACCTTGTGTCTTAGCACGTTATTTCCTGTCACCTGCAATAAGGAGACAGAATAATAGACCCAGGTTAAAGGGGTCAGTGTATGGCAAGGTGAGAAGGAAAGAAGGAATAGAATAAAGGATAAAAAACAACATTACAATTTACTTTAGGTTTGCTTTTCCTGTGGAGGGAATAAAATTCTTCTATAGCTAATAAATTATTGTGATTTCTTAACATTGGAGCTTTAAAGGTACTAATACAGAAACATAGAAGATCTAGAAATTATAAAAGAAAATCCCAGTCCAAAAAGGTTTTACATCTCCATAAAGGATGATATTTATATTCTAGAAAGATTATAATTCCTTGTACTCGTCACAGTATACTTTTCAAAAAGTCAAAAACATAAATATCCACAATGTGTTCATTCTATATTTGTATAAACACATGTCAGAGATTTATTCGACTCATCAGTGAAGGGTAGTAAAGCTGGTTCCAAAGAGAATTAGAAGAATTGGAATCATATAGGCATTGGAGAAAGAATGTTAGAATAAGACAGTTGGATGACATACAAAATTGGCTAAGGTCCTACACGCGATGGAACCATAACTCGAAGATTGTGTATTCTGCCTTTTAGAATTAATTTACAGCTCTCCTGGGTATAAATCTACAATATAGAGGTAACTTTGAAATGGGCCTTTGATCAATAACAAGCAGAAACTCAAGCAAAAATTTACTCCTTAGCCCAGCTCATTATCTAATCCTTGGGTCAGCCTATAAAGAATGTTTCCACTGTGGCATTGAGAGGACATGCTGACCTCGCTTTGCCTTCTTTCCAAGTTTTGAGTCCCATGGGCTCAAATTGGGCTCAGGTAGATGAAAATATTTTCTAAGTTGCCTTTAAATGTGTGAGTTCATTCGAATGATAAGAAAAGAAAATTCGTGGAATTAACATTTGTATTAGCCTGCTACAGCTGCCATAACAAAATACCCCAGACTGGGTGGCTTAAAAAACAGAAATTTGTTTTCTTAAAACTCTGGAGGCTGGAAGTCTGAGGTCAGGTGTCAACAGATTTGGTTTTTCCCAAGGCCTCTCTCCTTGGCTTATAGATGGCCGCCAGCTCACTGTGTCCTCACACAGCTTTTACTTTGGCTTGCACCTTGAATATCTCTTCCTGTTCTCTTTAGGACACCAGTTCTATTGGATTAGGGCCCCACCCTTATAAACTCATTTAACCTTAATTACCTCCTGAAAGGCCCTATCTCCAAATGTAGTCATATTAGGGATTAGAGCTCCTGATGTCTGAATTGCAGGGGGTAGGCACAATTTAGTCTACAACAACATTTATTTATGCATATGGTCCAGGATTTTACAGATGTGGTCTAGGAGGTTAAATAACTGTCCAATATCACTGAGGTAGCAAGTGGCAAGGCTATCATCTGACTCTGGGGAGATCATGTCAGAGGAAATCAGGAGCTAAGGCAGGCCATTGTAGGGGAGCTTGGGAAAGTTCCACAACCTCTATAACATCCTTATATTTGCTATTTGTTGTAAACTTCTGCCCCTTGAAATAAAAAGGTCTTGTGGGCTTGTCTTCCAGGGCAGCATCTTCTGTAGAAGCCATGGAGACTGAGTCCCAGGCACAGCCAGTGCTGTGAGAATCAGGATTTCAGGGACCAGAGGGAGAATGGAAGAAACCAACCACCAAGCTCCCAAAATTCCTGGGGGATGCAAGATGCAGGTATAGGTGGCTGGCCTATGACTGGAATTCATGGGAAAAAGGCCTGGACGGATCTTGTTAGGAGAGATTATCTGAGAAGCTTCACTCATTCCCTCACGTCCTTCTTCACACCCTCCCTCACTGCTCTACTCAATTCATATTTATTGAGCTCCGTCTGTGGCCAGCACTACCAGGGCCTGGGGGATTTATAGCTCTTACCAAGGACCCCTTTCTTGATTCTCTCTTAAGGTCCTGTTTTAAGAACAGTAGTGTCTCCCACCTCCACTTCTGAAAAAAAAATGCCTTTGCTAAGAAATAATTAATTAATTAATTTTCTCATTTTCCTGAGTTCAAATCCTAGCTCTGCCATTGACTTGGCTCATTAGTTATTTATTTCACCTCTCTAGCCTCAGTTTTTTTATCTGAAAAATGGACATGTCAATATCTACCTTATAGAGTTGTTATGAGAAATAAATGATATCATGTAATATACATACAAAGGTTCTTAGCACAATGTTCAATACCCAACCAAGGCCCCAGTGAAGGGGATCAGAATATGTCATCCTAAATATGCCACTTTTCTCTAGGATTGTTTTGAGCTGAAAGCAGTTATTTCTCTACCCTTTCCCTTCCTGTCTAAAAGCAGGGCATAAATTTCCCTTTGTAGAGGTAACACAAATATCCATTTATAAATATGTCTCCCTCTCCAGTACCAGAAAGACAACTTTTCTGGAGATAACTCTTATCACCTGAGAGGACTCTTATCTGCATGACAAACCTTACTAACTTATAACTCTTACTTACCACACATTTCCTAGTAACTTTCCCATAACTCACCCACCCCCAGAACGCAGAAGCCCCAAGCCCTTTTTCCTTTGTCTTGCATCTTCACACTTTATCATCCCTTTTTAAGATGCTACAAGCACACCTCAGAGATATTGTGAGTTCAGTTCTACAGTACCACAATAAAGCGAATCTTACATTTTTTGCTGGTAGAGGGTCTTGCCTTCAATTTGTTAAAAATGCAACATTTGTGAAGTGCACAATACAATGAGATATGCCTATATATAAACCCCAAATTCTAACACCTCCTTGAGTCGCATTTCTTTGTGAACTCTTGTGCATATGTATGTAACTAAATCTGTTTTGTTTGTTTGTTTGCTTGCTTGCTTGCTTGTTAATATGCCTTTTGTCAGTTTAATTTGCAGGGTCCAGATACTAAACCTAAGAGAGTAGAGAAGAAAGTTTTTTCTTCCCTACAAAGGCATGAAAACTTTTTCCTGTACTGTTTTTCTTACTTGTTATTATTCTCCTTGTGCCCTAGTTTGCCCTGGAAACCCTTGGCCATCTTTGTGAGGATTCAGAGGCAAAGGAGGAGGAGGTTTCCCAGATCTTTGGGAGCAGAAGAACGACTGTGAGACACTCTCTACTGCTGCAGCCACCTGACATCCACAGGGAAGCTGGGGCCCTTGGGGTGGCTGCCAGGTTAGATTAAGGCAGAGTGAAGCCCTTTGGGCTTAGTTTAAACTTGCCTGACATTTTAGTCAAGATTCTGTGCTGCTGTCACTGCTCTACCAGCCTAAACATCCCCTAACACAGCCTTCACCACACTGTATTTCTTCTTGTTCAATTCTCTTCTCCTTTCCTAGACCAAGTGTTGTTTAAAGGTAGGAGCCCTATGCGTCTTGCCCTCTACTGAGTGTCCAGTGCCTCACTGTGCGTCACAGGGAGTATACACTTAATACACATTTACTGAATGAAAGAACTTCAACAGCTCTGCTGAGTAAAAAATAAGATTTATTTGTTTGAAGTTAAAGAATCCTGTGTTTACTTCGTTCCATTTTGAGCAGCATAGTTATAGCCAAATGTTGGAAGGTGGACACTCCACTTAGCAAGGGTTGTATCCATCACAACTCAGTTCAACATTGGTCCAGAAGAGTGACAAAAGCAAAAAGTGTTGTCTTCCTGGAAGAACTTTAACAGTCAGCTCAGAATGTTGATGCTCTCATTTAAGAGCCCCTCTGAAATCTGGCTCTGCTCTAGGGCAGGAACAGAAAGAAATGCCACCTCTGGGCTGAATTTCCTCAGGATTCTGTGAGTTACCCTCAGAGTGGAGTGAGGGTACCTATTACACAGGCCTAAGGTTGGGGGTTGCAGGGTATAGTCTGGGTCAAGGAGGGAGTCATTCTAGTCTGTTCTCTCTCCTCCTGAGGCTTGCTTTCTTCTTTCATCCTCCTACCCCCTCTCCCCAGTCATTCTGACAAGATTCAGGAGGGGAGCCTTTATAAAGGTACCTTTGGTATTGGGAGACAGATCAGAATAATAATAGCTTACTACGTGCTAAGCACTCTCTTACATTATTTCATTTCCTCTTCACCTCAGTCCTATGAGGTGAAATATGAAGTACTAATATGATTTCCATTCTACAGATGAAAAAAAACTGAGGATGAAAGCATAAAATTTGCTCAAGGCCACTCAGCTAGTTCATAGGAAAGTCAGAGCCTGAGTTGTAACTGCCACACTATCCTCTCCTACTGGATTAAGATGACCCAAGGGGTCCCCCAGGTATCCCCAGAAAGCCTCTGGAGCCAGGGCTGGGTCAGCCTCAGTCATTTCCATGCAATGAACAACACTTATACAGACATTTTACACAATATTTGCCTCATATAGACCAGGCCTCAAGAACTGTCCATAATTTCATATATATCAAAAGTAAAGAATCACATGATAATCATTTTGGAACAGAGTCAGTTTGAAGTCAAACTATATGATCTTGGGCAAGTCTTCTAATCTCTGTGAGCTTCTGCTTCCCCATCTGTAGAGAGAGGATGATAAGCCTCACTTGCAAGATGATGAATTGAGCATCTGGCCTGTAGGAGACCCAGCAAGTACTGGTTCCTCTGTCTTCCTCGCTCCACCACTGGGAGCAGTAGGGGCAGTGCCAAATGTGGGGCCAAGAAGGGGGCTCATGGCGAAGCCAGATGCTTCCCTGCTATTGACTCCCATTCCTGCCTGGACCAACAGGGCACTAATCCTATGCTTACCACCAGTTTCGTCATTCCCTTGCCATTTTCTGGGGTCAAATTCCAAGCTTCTCAGGTCATCATTCCTACCGAAACTATGCATGTAATACAGACCACAAGTCACGGGCAGCAATGGAAAGCAATTAGTCCCACCAGAATGAAAGCATAAAGCCAGGCAAAACAAAACAAAGCCTTTCTAAAAGCATAAGACTAAAGTAAAAAGCCTGAAATCCAACATCATGAAGTTCAAGTTTCTAAAGCATGAGTACTCTAGTTGCACATTTCTCCTTTTAATTTCAGAATCAAATCAAAGCAAACAAAAAAGCAGTCAATGATCTCCTTGAAAGGATGAAGGTGTGTCTCTTTTAAGAAAAAATGACTGCTAATAACTATCTTGGGAGTGATTCATGCATAAAATAGAAAAAGAAAGGAGAGTAATCATATTTCCAACTTTATAGAACAAACAAGTCCCACTCTAGGGCAACACCCATTAGTGCCATTATTTTTCTTTAGGATCACCCTAAACTATATTTCTGGCTCAATTATGTTCACCTTTCCCATGACTTATGGTTCTTGTATTCCCTAATAGCCTTTTTTTTCTTTTTTCTTTTGCTCTTTTACTCTAGCCAGTAAAATGAATGTTCTGCTATGGCCTTGACTGCACTTTTGGTATTTTGTTATGAAAAATTCGAATATATTTTCAGAGAAAAATGCTAAATAACTGAGATCATAGTTTATCAAAAATATTTTGGGATCATTTGCTGGTGTATACTTTTGATTTAAACTTTGCTATATGCATTTTGCTTAAGTGCAGTACATGTATCTACCATACACAAAATAAGAAAAACTAAGTATTTCCAGGCTTTGATTTTTACAAGGTATTTCTTCTTTCTGAGAAGAGAACTTAGGAAGTCATAGAGTGTTAATACTATAAAAATGGAGAAACTGAGGCCCAGGGAAATGAAATGCCTTGTCCAAGGCCATGCAGCCTCTCAACAGTTCTTGCCAGGGGATATCTGTCAGTTTGTTTTGGCTTCTGTATGAAAAACATTCACCTTCCCTGAGTTAATGGATTATTTATTGATTAATGTTCAGAAAAACGCACAAAAGAGTTATTTATGTTCCCCACTATGAGTACTTCTTATTCCTGCTCAGTGAAAATGCTAAGAGTATCTGGGACAGAACAAGTCTCCGTTGTGTATGGAGGTCCTAAGAGTTTCAGGATGTCAGCATCTCTAATCCAACAACTGCAGCCGGAGTGACAGCAGTTATGACCTTATGCATTTCCGAACACCTCCCGGGAAGGCAGTACGGCTCCGAATTGATACCTCCGAATTGGTACCCAATGGGGATTCTGAGACCAAAATGATAAGAAGTCCTTACCCTCCTCCCTACCCTACCCTCCCCAGGGTCTTCTAGAATACTCTCCTTATTACATAATCATTCCTTCTTTCTTTTCAAGGTTTCTCAAGCACTCAGGAATAGCCACGAGTGACATTTATCCATTCACTAGCTTCAGGTATATGGCTCAAGATGAAGTGAGAAGCAACTAAGCCCAATGTTTGCAGAACCCAGGGCACCCCAAAACTATTGGCAACTTACCTATGATGTACAAGAACTGGCTCAACGCTCTTCATGTCTTTCAATAACCTATTCTCCAGAAGGATTTCTGCCAGGGGCAGTTAACATGCAAAGGATCCTTAGAGATTATCCAATCCAAGAGTTTCCTTTGAAAACCAGTGCCTAGATGTTAAGAGTTGTGCCGAAGGTCATACAGGTTATCCATGACAGAACCAGATCTTGGCCTATTCTCTTTCTTCCAGGTCCCAGGGACAAACTTCCCATATGCCATAGTTTTTCTAAGGATGAATCCTGGTTATACAGACTACCACAAGGTCCCAATACCCATCACCTCATAGGGGTTCTGCACTCATATGCATTTCTTACCTGCTCTTGTGTGAGTGAGTCGAGATCATCTTTGTTTCAGGAAACCATGCTGAAGCAAGGAGACAGTGCTGTGTAATGATCAAAACATGCAATACCTCTGTTTTAAGCCAAATTGACCTCTTATTTTTGGCAAGCTGCCTAGCTTCTGTGCCTCAGTTTCCTCATATATAAATTTAAAGTTAAAAATAGCCAAATTACATGGGGTAATGGTTCTAAAACACTTACAATAGTACCTGGCACATTATAAATATGTTTTAAGTGTTAGTTGTCATTGTCGTCATCATCATCAATTACATCATTTTTCCTCTTTTGGAAATTTAACCAGGGAAAGAAAGCAGGGCTGCTTCATTTGCTCCCACTGGCACGAACCAGAAATATCTCTTCCTTTGGGGACATAAGCAATGGTCTCCAATCCATGGCTGATTTAGCTTCTGCTCAACATTGAAGACAGTTATCAAAATATATAAATTTGACATTCTTAACTTTAGCGATAAAAATTAAGTAAAACAAAGTTTACTTGCTACCACATAATACTTAATAATGAACATTATACATTTATAATATAAAATATATGACATATACATGTTATATAATATGTATATTATATAATTGTATTATATATTTGAATTGTGTATTAATTCTTCTCAACAAATTTGTATGATAAGTACTATTATTACTCCATTTTAAGGATAAAAAAATGAAAGATCACAGAAGTTAAAGTTTTTGCCCAAAGTCATGTAGCTACTCTTAACTGGAACTCAGCCCATATTTGTCTGAGTCCCAAGTTCAAGCTTTAAGCACATAATAGGGCAAAAATTGAATAGCGACCCTGTGGGTAACTCAGTTTTGAAGTGTGGTGCCGTTGATTGTAAATAGTGTGCTGTTTTAGCACATGAAATGTATCTCAATTTTAGGATAGAAGTCAATGGAAAAATAGATTTCTTGTTACAGTTAAAGTTGGTAGATTACATCTATTTGAGAAAACAAAGGAAATTAGTAATTTGTCTCAGGTTCAGCCCTCTGTGATGAACTGTAGTTAGACATTTAGACATTCTGAGAAACTTAGACCAACATTCTCAATCTTGGAGGTGAGTTTCCTAAGCAATCAGAGTTACTTAGGAAAAAAAAAAAAAAAAGGTCTGATAAAGTCATTCCAGGATAACTTTTTTGGCCTTTATCTTTTCAAAACTATACAGAAAGATTTTCTAACTACTTTTAAAATTGTTTATACAGAAGCTCCTTTTGCAGGAAGCATCTGAAAATCTCCTTCATCAATTGATACACAAATGCTACATTGTGTGTCAGAGCCAAGGAGTAGAGGGAGAGTCAGTGGGCTTGTTAGGGGCCTTAGAACTGTTTACCCTCCCACTTTCCATTGCTCTTCATTTATCCATTAGTTCAGCATGTACTTCTGAATACTCTCATGCACCAGGCATTGGGGAATGCAAAGATACCAAAGACAAAGTCTCTGCTTTCAGAGGGTCCTGTAAACCCCATGAATTAGAAGCAACTAAAATGAATACCCAGATTTTAAGATCATAGACAGCTCCATTTTCCATTCTTATTCAGTTTCTCTGCTTATTTGGGAGGCAGCCATAAAGTAGTAGAATCTGAGAGATCTGAGTTCAAACTCCGGCATTGCCACCTACTGGTGTGGGATCTTGGTCAAATTACTTAACTTCCCCGGGGCCTCAATTTCTTTGTATAAAATGAGATTAATAATGCTTACCTTGCAGGCTTTTGCCAAGGGCTGGATGAAAATCATGCCTTTGAAAGCATATCATCAATCCTTGTTTTTTACAAGTATGAGGGGGTTATTATCCTGTTCTAATTATGTTTACTGACTTGAATTCTACTCTCCCTTCCCAATTGGCTCTTGTCTCTGATTCTTTCTCCCTTTTTATTTCCCTTTATTGTAAGGGTACTCAAAATTTGTTTCAATTTGGTATGGTTAAGATGCTCAGACAAGGAAATGACTGTAATAAAGAAAGAAGTTGTTATATTCACAGTTTCCTAGAGTATAAAGCAGGAGGTATGGCCCAGGGGTAGGGGGCACATGAAGGAGCACTAGGGTTGGTCAGGAGGCAGAGGAGTGAAGGGGAAGTGTAGACTAGAACCTTTACTGTGATGGTTTGAATAATCTCAGTGGACTTTGGGCCAAGAAGCTGTCCCTATTATCTGGTACCTACCAGCCTCTGGGATGATTAGGGCAGGTGGGTAGTGGCCTGGAGTGAGAGCCCAACAGAAGGGGTGGTTGGGGATATGGACTCTGGATTGGTTAGTGACAGATGAGTCATTTAGTATCTCTAGGAATTGGCTAATCCTAGAAGGGGTCGTTTCTACAGGGTCAGCAAGTCCCCCGATGTCAAACCACAAGAATATGAAAAATAAAGACATGCTTAATATACCCTTTCAGCCACTCCTCAATAGGAAACAACTTCCTAGGCTCTAAGAGAACAGTATAGAAGCCTGGGAACCACCCCATAAGGAGTGGCGATCTGCAAGGAAGGAAATAGGAGAGTCAGCGAATCCAGTAGGACTGCAGCTCTGGCCCTACTTACTTTACCAAGATTCCAAGCCCATCAACAGAGCAAAACCCAGGTAAATGGGATGAAAAGAAGTATGTTGTACTGCTTTAAAAAGCCTCCTTGAAAGTGGAACCCATAACTTATTTATCTTTCTATTCCCTTGTTTGAATGAACATTAACTAGGAGAAAGAGCTAAAATGGCCTTGGAAAAGAGAGAAGATACTATAGAGATATGGGCTGGTACTTTACTCTTAAAAAAGTAAACTTGTGAAACCTTTGTTTCCATTCTGTGTGAGTGTGTGAGTGTGTGTGTGCAGGGTTGTCATGTAAAACGTTTCTTACAATTAGAGAAAGAAAAAGAAAGAAAGAAAGAAAGAAAGAAAGAAAGAAAGAAAGAAAGAAAGAAAGAAAGAAAGAAAGAAAGAAAGAAAGAAAGAAAGAGAAAAGAAAGAAAGAGAAAGAAAGAACAAAAGAAAGAGAAAGAAAGAACAAAAGAAAGAAAGAGAAAGAAAGAACGAACGAACGAAAGAAAGAAAAAGGAAGGGAGGGAGGAAGGAAGGAAGGAAGGAAGGAAGGAAGGAAGGAAGGAAGGAAGGAAGGAAGGAAGGAAGGAAGGAAGGAAGGAAGGAAGGAAAGTTTCACAAGGCAATAGTTGTCCCTATAGATGCAATACAGTCCAATTTTGGGTTTAAAACTATTCCATTCTTTCAAATTCCGCTTTACAATTTGCTTACATCAGATTGATTTTGCAACTCACAAATGCATCTGACTCCCAGCTCTATTGAGGAAGCTGCTTAAACTGACACCAGTTTGCATGTCTGAGTGTTTGTAAAAGGAGGAAGGGCCAAGCTGGATCTTTTAAAGTCTCATAATAACGATTTGTTTACTTGCATAATGTGTGTATCCTAGGCCACACCAGCCTGAGGGGAAAACTGAAATCAGAATCACAGCACAGTCTGTTCCTCTCTCTCTGCTTTCATTGGCTCTCCCAGAATCGCCAGCCCCTCCACAAAGACCCCTTCCAGTTTCTGAGGGTGCCTGCAGAACATCTCACATGTGCTCTCAAACATCATGCTCTATCCCTTATTTTCCTTATGTTCTGCTCCAGCTACCAGCTGGGATCATTTGCCAGTTCCTCTGATGTCTGTGGGGCTATCACTGCTGCTGGGCCACTAAGGTAAAACGGGCTTTGGTGGAAAATCCAGTGACTTTGGTGATGTCTGAGCTCTGGGCCTGGATGGGGATGCTGTTGGTCTTGCATCTTACAGCAGCTCTGGTGTCACAGGTCTGTGTGTCATTCCTCCTGGCACTCAAATGCATTGCCACAGTGCCCACCAAACTAGAGAGAACACCCTTTGTTACAGGGATCCCAAAGTAGATTTCTCTTACTACCTCTAACTTATACACATTCAAGGGCAGGGGGCCGAAAAAAAATTTCCATCCTGTATTCACAACAATCTTCTTTTTCTGTGTTCTGTACCTTGTCCTTGGACCAAGTTTGGGTGTCGCTACTCTCACCCAGACTGGTGAGATCTTTCTTTCTCAGAAGTGTCCCTGGTTCTGCCATGTGAATAGAGTCTCAGAAAGCCCACATTCTGTCACCCTGCCCAGAAGCACCTGCTTCCTAGAATGAGCATAGACTTGAGTGAAACCCACATTTATTTGAGTACCTTGCTTCCCAGTTATCAGGGGTCACATGTTCAGAGTTCAAGTTCTGTTGAAATGACGATGGTGATGATAATGATGACGATGATAAGTCTTTCACATGTATCGGACCCCTTGATAAGCACTTTAGATATATTATTGTATTTAATTCTTTCAATAATTCTATGGGATACATACTATCATTATCTTCATTTTACAGAGGAGAAAACTGGCCTTGAAAGGTTAAATAGCTAGCCCATGGTCACAGGGCTGGCAAAGTGCAGAGCCAGCCCTGGACCCTCTCAGCCACACCTCTGCAGCTGGGGTTGAGGGATGAGCTGCCTCAGCCAGGCCTCCCGCCTCCGTGGGCCTCCTTCCAGCTCTGAGTTCATTTTTTCTAGGCCCCTCTCCCAAAGACCCCCACTGTAATCCACAGGTAGGTTGCCAGACTTTATCTAAAGACCTCCAAGTGGGTGAAAACCCCTAAGCTTCCACCCTCCCGCTTCCCACATCCTCTCTGTGTCTTACTACCTCAGGAGGAGGAGGGGTTGAGAAGAAAAGCTTCATTAGCAACAGAGTCCCCTCCCCAGATCCCTCAAGACTTTAGTATAGCAACCTGCCCTCCTCTGTGTAGCCACCTCCTCAGATCCAGTTCTGGAGCCAGGAAGGGGTTTCTCCTCCCTAAAAGGCCTTCAGCATTCTGCATTACATGGTTAAAATTCTGCCTGATCTTAGTGGGTGTTTTAATTGAATAGAGAATTCAAGTCTGGACTTAAATGCCGTAGAAAAAGAAAAAGTTACTGTCTTTTGAGAATGCCCATTGTAATTTGTCCTTAGAGTCATCCCCACTCCCCACCCCCCACCATGATCCTTTTCACACTTGAACTGACAAACTGAACCACCAGATAAATACAGCTGCAAAGTGAATAATTATGGGTATGATTCTTTTCCCTCTTTCATTTGTCCTCCCAGCTTAACCAAGTCAGAAAATTTAAAAGACCACTCACCCTTTCTTTGACTGTGTCCACAGAGCCCAAAGCCAAGGGCTGATCAAGCAATCTTGATAATTTGATGCATTTGAAAGTGATATGTAGGGAGTGAATTATCCTGTTTGACTACACCCATCAGTTTAACCAAGTATCTGCCAGAGTGTCACCCCATGCAGAGTAGTGGCTCTGCTACTCACCATTTGTGTGACCTTTCAGTACTTCAGTTTTATCATCTGTAACATGTGGGGATTAGACCCAAGAATTCGGAGGTCCTGAAAGTTCTCAGGGTCTTTATTTTCTAGTTATAAATGCATCATTTATAAGTCAGATAATTTAAGGGATGGCTGACTGAATAAAAATGACCCTATATAAAATTTTCACCACATAATTATTTTATGGTGCAAGTTTCCACTATGTACTTGAAGCAGGATCCAATTTACAAAAATCTGACTTGCAGCCAACTTTTAAGTGACACTTTTATTGTTCCAAGTGGGGCTTGCCCATAGGTCACAGTTTCTAAAAACACCATGATAATTCTCTCCCTCTAGAGAGTCCTTGACAGTGAAGCATTAGTAGAATCCATTCTAAAATCATTACTTCTCTTAAACTGAGTTTTTTTTTCTTTTCTGTAAAAAAAAATATTTATAAACCCTTAAAAACTGGCTTAATTATAATAATCTACTGGTCCTTTTGAAATGCAAACCAGATTATATATCACTCCTGTGCCTAAAACGCTCCAGAGGTCTCTCATTGTTCTCCTGTGTCAAGGCTAGGCTGTGGCCAGACTTTTGCAATATGCAGTTCACTCTACCTGGAATGTTCTCACCAACCCTCTTTCCATTGCCCCTTACCTTGGAGATCAGCTCACTGATGACTTCTTCAGGGAATTGCCAGAATTTTTTATTATAACTCTATGGCGTGACCTGAAGTTTCTTTGGATGAGCATGTCCTGACCATGGATAGTCTCTATGCTCTGTTGTTGCTCACAAAGGCAAATGGGTTGCTCACTCTGTGCACGACGCTGTGCACGACACTGTCCAGGCACTGAATTCCCAGCAGGGTCTCTGCCTTCTTGGAGCTTGCAGTCTTCTGCATAATCAGACAATAATAGTCAAGTACCAGAATGAGCATGGCTACCACTACCCTCCCCTCACAGAGCTTGCAGAGAATTAAGTGATTGGAGTAAGCCTGGGATATTGTATGATAGGTAAAGGGTAGACCGTCAAAGCATCAAGCTCCTATGTGGAATGAATTTATGTCCTAATAACATATGTGCTCAAACAATCCTTCTACGCTTTCAAGCTAAAAAAGAAAGGGCAGATTGACATTCCCTGGCCAACTGTGCCAGCTTGAGGATGGACATCTTCAGCATGGTAAGAGGACCAAGGATCTATTTTTCTCCTTTTTCTCCATCCTAAGAGTCTTTTCACTCTCTTGGACCATACTGCTCTGCCCCAGTGTTAGAGCCTGCCCCAGTGCTAGAGCCTCTCGTCTTTTTCTTCTTTAAATGAATTTTCTTCTCCAAAGGTGCATCTTTTTTTCCTATCAAATACAACAGTAACATAGCCTACCATTTTGCTTTAATATTTGCAATATTTATGGAATGTCTATACCATCATCCCCATTTTACAGACAGGGAAATAGATCCAGAGACATCATTGGCTGGATCATGGCAGAACTGAGACCTCAAAGCCAGGTCTCTGGCTCTTAGTCCAGCATTTTCCCCCATCATATTTCAGCCTGCTAGGCTAAACTGAACCTTTTTCAGAGCACTGAGAATCCAAAGCTGGCTGCCTCCTGCTGGCAGGGAATTCCTTCCAGGTTTCTAATGCTACTGCTAAAGAAGGGAGAGTTCCAGAAGCCAAGGAGAGTGGATTGTACACAGGGGCAGTCTGTGCTTCTATTGCCTTCCCTCATTACGGAAGGAGAGAACGTCTTACACATTTGGGGGATGGGGATTATGAAAAACAATAATTCACGACAGTTGATAAGTGTCAAAAAAGTATTTACTCACATT